>CM035409.1:37470761-37705761 GCA_020310875.1 Ceratopteris richardii | reverse complement strand
TGTGTATATGTGTGCATTTGTGTGTGTATGCATGTGTGTATGCTTATGTGTGTATGTATGTGCATGTACCTTTGCTCATTTGGTCGCTTTGTCACTCATTCACTCTCATTCGCTCGTTAGGTCACTCTTTCGCTCGTTCATTCTCGCTCTCTCACTTGATCATGACACAAATGTGCCGGAGAGAAATCTTTTTTTTTTCAAATTCGTGGAGCGTCGCTTATGCAACATTGTAGCATCACATCCAATTTGCAATCATTTCTAACAGTGTTGCTAACAGCGTCGCTAAGCATCGATGCTCATAGCAATGCCAAGCATGTGTGTCGCTTATGCGATGCTTTCCATTGTGTATTCGATGCAGTCGATTTTATTTTTTTATTTCTCTCCTAGAACATCGCATATGCGATGCTATCTGATGAGATCGTCGCATAAGCAACTCTCTCTCGCTACGCCCCCTTTATTCTTGCGAGAGATTCCTAAAAAGATCCTCAAGTTAGCTACTTAAAGCTTTAGTTAGAAAGGAATCTAAAGACAAGAAGTAAAAAAAGCTCCTATCGCTACAAATTGGTTGTGTATAACCAATCGGACTTGAATTTGAGAAAATTCAAGAACTTGGAATTATAAATGGTTTTTCTTATAAAAATCCTAGAAGAGAAAGATGAGAAGAATGGCTCTTCACAAGGTGACAAGGGCAAGGAGTCTGCCAACATAGCAGAAATAGAGCTTCAGTTATTTGCCACGATAGAGGAGGTATGCTCCTTGCCTAAAGATTTAGGAACAAATGACTCATGGGTGTTCGATAGTGGTGCATCTCATCACATGACGAGCATAAAAGACCTTTACAATTCCTTACATTCACTAAAGGAACCCATCATAGTAAAGGTAGGTAACAATGCAAGATGTCCTACAAAGGGCGAAGGTACGATTTCTTTCATTAACTCTAATGAGGATGTCAAAAAGCTTTCAAATGTGTTGTATGTTCCACAAATCAAATGAAATCTACTTTCAGTAGCTTCTATAACTGATCAAGGTCATCAAGTATCTTTCAGTAAGACAGGAGGTAAGATTATGGACAATCATAAAAGCATTGTTGGGACTCGCATAAGGAGGAACAACTTGTACGAGTTGTGTGCTCTTACAATCACTACAAGTGTGGGCATAACTAAGCTATGGGATAAGAGATTTGGCCACATCAGATACCCTATACTGAAGGAGATGCATCATAGGGGTATGGTTGCACACCTACCATCGATTGCAGAAATGAAGGAACCATGTGAAGCTTGCATGATGTTCAAGCAACAAAGGAAGGCATTTCCACAAGAAAGCAAGAACCGAGCAAGCTATCCTCTAGAGTTAGTGCATGCTGACTTGTGTGGAAAAGTGCCTACACAAGCCTTCGATAGCTCTTCCTACTTCATGTTACTTGTCGATGACTATATCAGGAAGATGTGGGTGTACTTCATTCACGATAAGGTTCAAGCTTTTGGTAAGTTTAAAGAATGGCTTCACCTTGTTGAAACTAAAACAGGGAAGAAGATGAAGAAATTTAGGTCAGAGGGGGGTGGTGAGTTCTCATCAACAAAGTTTGAAGATTTTTGCAAGAGTAAAGGAATCAAGCATCAACTCACAATGGCACATAGCCCTCAACAAAATTGTGTTGTAGAGCATCAGAATTGAACCATCATGGAGATGGCAAGGTGCATGTTGAAAGGAAATGGTTTGCCTAATCATTTTGGGAAGAGGCTATCAACATTGTTCTCTACATCTTGAATCGAAGCTACACCAAAGCACTTGACGGGAAGACTCCACAAGAAGCCTACATTGGTAAAAAGTCTTCTGTTTCCCATTTCAACATATTTGGAAGTGAAGGTTATGTACATATTCCAGATAGGGAGAGAAACAAGCTTCAACCAAAAAGCATCAAATGTATCTTCCTCGGGTACAACAAACATAAGAAGGCTTATAAACTTTATGACCTTGAGACTAAGAATATCATGGCGAGTCATGATGTGTTTAAGGAGGAGGATCTACATGCAATTGAGGAGGAAAAGAGAGCTTCCACTTTATCATCAGGCAAAGGGGCAATCCACTATGAACCTTGCCCAAGAGCTATCCCGGAACCAAGCAATGTGGAAAAGTCACTCCATGATCGGAATCAAGGACTGCCATGCAAACAGAATACAACAATATCATGAAGAATGGAACTTGGGAGCTAGTGGATCGACCCCCTAAGCATAAAGTCATTGGCACCAAGTGGGTTTGGAAGCTAAAGTATAAGGTTGATGGAACTCTAGAATAGTACAAAGCAAGACTTGTTGCACAAGGCTACTCACAAGTTGAAGGCATTGACTTTTGTGAATCATTTGCCTTGACTGCAAGGATGACTACTATCCGAGTAGTACTAGTTGTGGTTGCACATATGCATTGGTAGTCTATCTCTATACCAACTCCCCTTGTAAAATCTATATAAGTATTATCCAAGTTTAGCTTTACAGAGCATTGCACACTAGAAAGCCCTTCATCTAGACTTTGTCAAGATCGCCATTTAAAATCCACATTGGGAGTGCAGAGGTGGGCAACATCATCGTTGTAACTGCATTACGCTTGGAAATCTGAGAATTTGAGTTCTCTCTCTCAATCTGCATCTATCTTTGTCTGTATTTTTCTCTCAACTCTGTCTACTGGTCTATTCTTATGTGCTGTTATTTTCTAACAGTATCAATATTGATGAGATTCTTAGTTTTGGAATCTAAAAGGCATTAGCATATGCTTGGACTTGAGTTGAGGGAAAGATCTCTATAAATCTTGCAAGTAAGCTATAAAGCGTTAGACAAGTTTGAGAGATCTGAACAATAAAGACTAAATCTTTAGGATATTCCATCCAAAGGCTTTCAACTTTCGAAGGTAAAAGCACAAATCATGAAACGATCGTGCGAAAGAATCAAAACCTAGAATATCAAATTAAAGGTAATGCTTGGAACTTTCAATTCTTTCAAAGAATTGAAGTGAGAAGATACTTTATAAAGATATGTTTGGACGTCAGCATAAATATCACTCACAATCAATGTGAATATAAAGTAGGATGGTATGGGACACCAAATTAAATATTAAGATTGATATAAGAAAGATGGTATAGGACATCGGGTTGCGAGATGATAATTATATTTTAGTTCAGATTTGATCTTCAAAAGAATGAAAACTTAAAAGAAGTTCAAATTCAAGGAGGAGAAGTTCTCGTTTATCAAAATGCAAAGCTAAACGGTGTTTTGAATCATTTGGCCACTCGATCCCGCCAAAGAGATGAGACATGTTCTTCCAGTTTTGGAACATGAGGCTCGAGGGTCGCCTCCAATGTTTATATAGCTCTATCTTCAAGGACAAAAATGTTTTCCAAGGAGGGAAGAATGTATATAAAGTAAGTCTATGACCTTAAAGTCTGACTAGTTGAGACAAATCTGAAATTGGACACCGTTTGATCACTCGTGTGTATTGCCAAAGAACTCGAGATTAGGCTTACGTAAAAGGTCATGTGCTCTTGTAAACAAGTGATCCACTTAGCCTAGTTGTTGGGTCCCAAGGATGTGAAGGAGGAGGTATAAGGTTCAACCCTTATGGAATGCATAGAGAGAGTAATTTGCCCAAAGAGATCTAGAGAGTTAACCCCAATTCACTGGGACACCGGGCACACATGTAGTTACATGGCCAACACATGGATGGTTAGAATCCACTTGCCCAAGAAGGCAGTCCCTTGGAGAGAGCTAAATATAGAGGCATATGGTTGGGAAGAGAGTCATCTCTCTACGATGTGGTCGTAATCTTCATTCTCTTGCAGTATGTATGTATGTTCATATGTATGCATGTGTGTGTTTGTGGATATGTGTATAATTCTCCACAAAAATAAAGTGTAGAATAAAATATATATATATATATATATATTTTTTTTTTAAATTTTTTTTTTAATTTTTATTTTTTTTATTTTTATTTATTTTTAATCCGAAATTTGTAGCACTCACTCATACACCCAAGAAATCAAGTGCATTCCACTACATACCCACTCAATCACACACACACACATACACACACGTGTGTGTATGTGTGATTCTAATAATGACAACTGAATTAATCTACTGTTATTAGTATGTAAACCTGGTATTTCCATTAGGTCTTGACTAGCCACCCTGAAAAGACACTCATACTCCAATTGATCAGCAACAAATATTGGTTAATTGTTTGACTGTCTCAACAGTCACTGAAATTATGATCTGGGTTTAGATAATATACTTGGATAAGCATTCTACTGTCAAGGAACAATTTCTTCAGGTATAAGATTTTCATGTATAAGGTTGAGAATCTTATCAACATTGCAAGCCAATTCACATCATCTTAAATGCAGTAAGCCGTTAATAGAATATGCTTAAAGATTATATCTCTTTCCCAGATGTTTTCTTGGAAACAGATTATTCATACTCAGGAAATATGCAACTGGAAATCACAGCAAAGCCACCAGATTGAATGGAGAATCTACGTAGATAGTGATGTGACCAATAGTCAACTCAAGCGAAGGCAAGATTTTCAAAATAGAGAAAAGGCCAGACATCCCAGTAAAAACGAAAGAAAGTGGAAGTTGAAATTATAAGATTCAAGAACCTCAGGTGCACCATTCTAATGGTATAACCATGCTCTGATCAAATCATTATACATACCTGTCAGATAAAAGATTCCTTCTGTTCCCAGAGCACTTCACAGCCTTGGTCATGCGTTCTGTTGGTTTGCTAATGATGCAATGAAGACAATAGGTCTCTTCACCACACCGGGCACCCTTCAGGGCATATACTAAAAGGTTTATACTATTCAATACTTCTGACAATCAATCTAGATTAAACATTCCATGAACACCCTTGGAGATATATTGCAGTGCTTTCTGGACCTTGTATTCCTCATAAGGATCACAATTTAACCTCTTTTACCATTACAGGCAGGTGTATTCATTGAAGGATGACCAAAAATAGCCCCAGCAATATTCCTGTTAGTGCTTTTCTAGGATTTGCTTGGCATACCTATGACATTCAGCCTTGGGGACATGTAGGGACAGACCGGACTGAAAAAGAAAATCATATCTAATTCGAAATATTGGTTTAAGACCTGCTCCAATCTGCAGCCCAGAAGGATCTCAAACATGAGCAAAAATATGAAAATCCCACTATAAAATTTGTGTTCTTATTCAGCATAGAGAAAATGGCAAATTCAATTTCACTTACAACCAAGGCCAGAAATCCACTGTTCAAACATTATTGAGTACAATAAAATCAAATAAATGTATAAGCACACAACCTCCACATGCACTACATTCACCATGATGTACTTCATAACAAAATGCCTCTGATCAGCCTCTGTTAGTGGGCAACACTCATATGACACAAAGGAACTCCATCTATTCCCTTTTAGATATGGCAGGAAGATCGACATCACTGATACCATGAACACTCTTCATCTTTGACTTCTTGCTGCCACAGAAAGCGATATTGATGACCTTGGAGTATTTAATGATGCAGCCATATCCGATCTCCGAGTTAGTGGAAAAGACTGTCTTTTTCTTGCCAGTTGATCAGCTTCTAGTGTCATGGATCTCTGCTTTGGATTACTAGCAGCTCGAGCCTTGGCATTGGAAGACTTGGTTGTTGACATATAATTAGGAATTGAAGATGAAAAGCTTGCTAGACTTTCATCATCTGTAATGACAGATGCTGCTCTGCTGTACTTTGAAATGACAGGCCTTGAGTTTGGCGTGCCTGACTTGCTAGATCCATTCACTTGTGTGACCCTTTGTTGTGATTTGGTATGAGGAGTTTCGGACTTCATAATGACGGTGGGAATCTTCGTCATGACTAAGTCACCTGGCTTTGAATCATCTAGTGTTGATACAGTGTGTTCTTTTGCTGTAACAACTGTCAAACCAGATGTTGGATCGATAGGTTCAGTCTCTGCACCGTTCACTTGCAAATCATCAGACATGGACTCAAAGGTCTCTTTCTCAAACACTCTAGATTCCCAAGGCCTAGCAGCCATCCACCGCTCAAGCCAACTCCAACCCCAATGTGGTTTGTCAAACTCAGATGCTGCCTGATGTGGGGATGTCCTCCAAAGTTGCTAACACACATCAAGCCATGATTATGCATAAACGATACAATTTTGAACTAATAAAGACAGTTTCAGAGTCCTGAATAGAAATTTGATAAGGTCATATTCAATGCAGATAGCAACAAGTTTATAAATTTTTAGTTATTGGTTGATCTGAAACCAGTAGGATAGCCTCAACATGAAGACGAGAAGAAATTTGTAAATTCAAGGGTTTGGCGACAAGGAATCAGAGCAAATGACATCACTCATTGAATCTCTTATTCCAATCTGCCATTCATTAATATTGAGCCATGTAATGTACCTGATGTGCAAAGGCATATGCTAAAGCTCTTTCCCTTTTGATTGCAGCCTCTTGCTTGCTTAATTTCTTTGCTTCAATCTCTTCCTTTGATTGAATGCTATCATCCCACAATTGCATATTTTGCTCATCCATCTGCAACGAAGGGTCCAGAACAAATAAATCCCCATGTATGACAAACCATTGCACTCAGCTTGAATTCCAAGGACTCCCACTTACTTCCTTATGGGACTGCATTTCTTGCTGGTGCTTCTGCCAAAGTTGGCGTTGAACTGCTTGACCTTCCTCTGACATTCGCACCCTCCGAGCTCTGACACGAGCCTGAACCCTTACAAGTGCTTGCATGCATCGCAGTGTCAATGTTGCTTGCTTCCGAACTGAATGTCCTCGAATGAGGGCCTGTAGCCTGACAAGACCCCTCAAAGCTCGTAAAGCACGACGAGCCTGTATTATAAGATAAGTTTCTATTCGTTAAAGCAATCAAAATTACCGTGAGACTGAACATTGAATATCACTTTGTGATATCAAAGGATGCCAAAGTAGAGACTTCAAAATAAACATTAGTGACCTCAGCTGAAAATTAGAAAGAATGCTTAATATCATTATGCTGTCTCTTCATGATACTAAGGGATGCCAAAGTAGAGACTAAAATATTAGTGTCTTCAAGCTAAACATAGGGAGCCTCAGCTGAAAAGCTCTGATAGACATATTTTTCTAATTTAAGCTCTAAAAACAAGATTCAGAAGCATGGCAATGAGTGCAGTATAGAATAACATAAGCAGAGGAAATGAAACAAAGAACACCACATGTATAGAAGCAAAATTCTTGATAGCAACAATGAAAATCTGAAAACAGATACATATATAGGTGTAGATGCAAATTGAACAAGAAAAGTCAGGATTCTGCTGAAAAAGAAGGTACAATCCCACTGACACAAACTAAGGAAGTCCAGAAAAATAAGCCTCATACCAGATAACCGCGAAAAGCTGTCTGTATCTTAATGGCTGCCCTTTCTTCGACACTCAAACCATTCGATGCCGACAGTGATGTTTCTGACTTGCAGCTTTCCATTTCTGTTCTATTGCATGCGGAGAGCTTTGCAGTTTCTTCAGTTGACGTAGTTTGAATGCTTGTTACAACAGCACAACTGGCCTGGACATCTCCATTCATACTCTTTTCTCTAGCAGTATCTGGTTTCATTATATGTGTCTCATCGACTGATGAATCTATCGAAAAAGACTTTCCAAAAGACCATCTCTTCTTCTCCTTCTTCGGTTTGATCTGAAAATCCATAGTATTGATTGAGGAATAGAAAGCGGCAACAAGAACAGTGTATTAAAACATTCCGATTGTACGAAAATACATACATTTTCGCTTTTTGAGGACTGCTCAATGTTCCTGACTACAGTTTCCACTGCAGCGTTCCCTTCGACCTTTGATGAGTCCTTGGGACTTGATCTGAATGCATTCTTCACGCCAGAGAACCATTTCCCCTTTTTTCCCATGTTGTTTTTGGCCAAGACAGAGAATTTCAGCCCCTATGTCGAGCACATAAGAGGCTTACGTTGCCTCCAAGATCTAATCTGCAGAATGCATCAAATCCAACAGACGATTACTCGCAAGCTCTCTGCGCAGTAAGAAACAAAAAATTTCTAGAACTTACAGAGGAAAAGAAGAAGACAAATGAAATTAAATTTTCACGTGAATAAATATGACAAACTCTCAAGAGATCGCTTCAAGATGAGTCGCTCAGAGAAGAGGCAATCAGCCCCTCGCATAAAGTAAGGCCGATATTGATAAAGGAGCAGCGACTTCCTAATGTTTCAAGTGCAAGGAAAGTTACCAGGTTTAAAGGAAAAGTAAAGGGGACAGGCACTGTTGATACGATCAGCATTGACACCCACAAGGACATGGCTAAAAGGGCTAGCTAAGGACGATATGCAATGAGGTAAAGGAAGAACGACGATCCGCAATGCTGCAAAACGAACCGAAATTTAAAGCGAAAATAACAAGAATGACATGAGGATGACTCTTAATATTTTAGTGGAAGTACCTACACTAAAGTGACACTGGCTTTGAGAATTTCAATGGCTGCATCGTAACCATGTATCCCAAATAGAAAACACTCCTACAGCAATACATCAATCGGGCACTCACTCCCAAAACTCCGTATGGTGGACGAAGAACGAGAAGATAGCCGGCGGGATAGACAATTTTCAGCTTACTTTTAAGACCGAAATGGAGAAAAAGCAGTTGCACAAGAAGCGAAAATCTCCAATAAATCGTTATCTGCTGAAAAGTACTGGAAGGCTTACGGATGGATTCATCCACAGGAATGGAAGTTTTCGTACCTAAATGTTCAGAGATAAGAAATGGATTCGCAGTAAAATGAATCTAAAAAGACTGGGGAAGATAAGTTTGCGACTAGCGGCCTTGCTCAGACAATCCCCATTCTTCGATACACCGGTCCATGGAAGTGAATGATACTGCAGAAGTGCAGAGAAGCTGAAGGCAAATATACTGTCAACAGCATAAGTTTCCAAATAATACTTCTGATTCATTCAACCGAGCTACTCCTCTCGGCATTTCTCAGTGAAGCACGTCGTAAGGGTCCAACTGCTGCCGTGAACGCCCTTCCGGTGCAGTCCTTCAGAGACCTTGTACGCCTAATCGCATCCGACGCAGAGGCCAGAGGCCTCAACTCACTTGGATCATGAATGTAGAAGCTCTCGAGAACAATTGGAGCAGATCTGCCGACAGCTCGGAGCAGTTGAGGCTACGGCTGGACTGTCTACGTGCTTCTGTGGAGCAAGTGAGAGGAACACAGTCAATGGAACACAGCTAGGGAGCCGTGAACAAAGCGATTGTGAGAGGACTCTTGTCTCCGCATTCTAGGCATCTGTGAGTGGGTGCATCATGGCCCACAACCGAACGGTTGGTAGAGTCGAACGTCGAGAGTGAGGAAAGAAGCGTTTCACCCTCCCCTCCATAGAAAGAGAGTGTGAAGTGGAATGTGGCTACCTACCCAGGATGCAGAATACGAATCGCCCGCGAAGAAGCAAGACCAGCTGATGATAACCACAGAGATGGCCTACGAATTTCATCTTCTTCATTAGTTTCACTGCGTCCGAGTGAGCATGTGTTCAACTGTTCACTCACATGGAGATTGATTATGAGCTCCGTCGGTAATCTCAAAGGCTTTGTTACCTTGTCCACGTGTAAAAATTCTATTGGTTGCCAAAAAATTGAGTCTATATGAACCACCTCAATATTGGGTGGCCCTCCTTTGGAAGCAACGTGCTCTCCAAGATGAAGAAAATTTCATGTGTAAAAAAATTGTTGTGGTTTGAGAAGGTGATCCTAATGGTATCTAGCGAAGCTACTCCATGTGGAGTTTAGGTGGAGAAACATGGCTCCTCCTACCCATGTGAATCAACCCTTATTTAAATAAAAGGAAGTTTGATCATTGAGATCTACTCTTATTGATGAGTTTGAATTAACTTGAAAGTACAATGAAAAGTGGGTATAGTATCCATGGGACCCTCAAAATCACACAAAGAAGAGGTTAGATGCATAGCAACTATTAAAACAGAGAGCTCAAAGATCCACTAAGGTACACACTAAAAAAGGACGGCCCTTAAGCGAGACGAGATAACAAGTTTGAACTAGATAGCCCGAAGGCCCAAGGGTCCCCCAATGGACTAGTTTTAAAATCTCATCATGCATATGGTGAAGGGTGTCTGGAAAGGTTGAACGCCAGCCCCCAACCTTGAGAGGCAAAGGGTTCAACCAACTCAGCTAACAAGCTTGGACAGATCAACCCTTTTTATTCGACTAGATTAAAAAATCTACCTTGTAGTGATATGTGATGCGGTCATTCAACTCTGTGTGTGTGTGTGTGTTTTGGCAATCTACCTATGATTTATGGGAAATTTCATAGGTTCATGCCCTTAAATGTCTTCGTTATGCATGCATCAAGCGGCTTAAAATACCAAGCTATTTGAACCAACTCTTACCTCATGCCAACCCTTCCCTACAACGTATAAGAGAAAAGCCCCCATTCATGCAATGAATGGAGACATCCCTAACCACTCCATAAATATGACAACATGGGTACATTGAAAGAGTAATTTTGTTTATTACGAAAACATTGTTGAAATGTTTTGAATATTTTTTATAATCTTATATTATATTTTTAATCGACTACAAAGATTTTTATCTCTTTTATCTAACTGCAGTTGACTTATCATATTAATCTAACTGCAGTTGACTTATCTTATCATATTAATATGAGCGATCGCCAAATCCTTGTCCGTTTTCTGCAATCTTCATGATGAATTCAAAATAATCCATGAACAATGATGGATAGCACTCTTGAAATTCTCCAATTGCCAATCTAATGTTCGTAGATTCCTCGCTATGTCTAGAGCTCAAATCCCACTTGCCATTCGATGCTTAAAGCATTCTTTTTATTGTGGGGCACAAGGGGTTCTTCAAAGTGGGTGTGTTATACTTTCAAAGTATAAAGCATAACTCCGAAAGTAGATCATAAGACCAAAGACAAAACATTGTATTTTGTTCATATGGAGGTGATTTCAATTTAATAGGTTTTTCACACATACGCGAGAAAAACCATTCATATTGAATAGAGCAATATTGATGGGTGGTGTATGAAGATCAAAGCATACCTTGAATAGAGCAATATTGATGGGCAGTGTATGAAGATCAAAGCATATAAGGAAGAAGAGTTTCTTCCTGGAAAGCGGAGCATGTGGGGTTGATGGATATAATATGGGAAGGTAGCCCTAACATACAAAAGATTCCCAAACTTAGAGACGTCACGATACAAAAAGATTCATTGAAGTTGGGGCATGTAATTATGGAAGTTAATATTGCAAAGTCTATGACACCTCCTAAACTAATGATGATCATGAATATATGTTATAAAATGACTAACTACTCAAGCATTAAATCAAGCAACTCATACCCCTCGCACATGGATTCATTTTGGGTGACCGGATGCCTCTTTTCGGGTGACCCAAAAAGTGCATTAAGTGCACATGATCATCAGGTGACTGAATTTCAGGTGACCTTATATCACCAAATTTAGATGACTATGGATTTTTTTTTCATTAAATTATATACATATAAAGAAATACGTATTGTAAAGTTTTTCTTGCAGAAAAGACAAAAGCATATGACATCTTTTTTTTGTTGTTTACTAATAACTTTTATGTAATAAAGACAACGATCCAAACGTTCATCCAGTCAACTCTAAACGTCGCCTCTAAAAATAATAAAAAATATACTTACCTGAAATCAAGTCACCCGAACAGACTAGTGCTCAAGGGCACCAATCCGTTGGCCTTATCACTTTTGGGTGACCCGAAAAGGTGATTTTATCCCCTAAATACCGTTAGAAACCCTCATGTGCGAGGCCTATCACTTAGCATAGTGGGTAAGTCTCGAGGATGGGAATAGGGGGATCTTTGGTTCAAACCTTGCAGGTGCAAGGTTTTGCGGAAGAGCTCTATTAGCTCGAGCATTGTGGGCCATTATTTCTAAGTGTCACCTTCAGAAGTTGAAGGGTGGCGTAGGATTACTTATTAAAAGGATGGGGCGGATTGATTGTAGAAAGAATGGTTCTTAGGAAAGTTGCTCCTTGAAAAGAATGGTTTGGATCTGTTGCAGAGCTAAAGAAGTACGAAGCAGAGAAAAAGACGGGCCCCAAAATTTTTCCGATTTGGACATCATATCTTTTGTATCATACTCATTCTTGTAATATATTTCCCTTTGTAAATGCACTAGAGGAGTCCTCTAGATGCATCCCCACAGAAGATTAGAGATTTACCCATGTAAAATAGTAGGAAATTAGTCTTTTAGTGAATAAAGTGCCGGTCTCTTGTGTGAAAGGACCATTTTTAGGGCACTAGTATATAAGTCAAATGTGACTCTTTGTAAAGAACCTCTTGCCATTGTGAAGAAGGAGCTCTTCAAATTTTCGAGTTTGCCTCTTCCTTGCTGATTTTGATCTTCATTTCGCTCTTGTATGTGTGTGTTATGCTTGTAATGCATGTGTAGGACTGTTGTCTACCCCTTCCCCTTGGTTTTGAGCTGCTGTAGTGCGTGCGCAAGCTAGGAGAAGTTGTGGCGCGGGTATTTGTGATTCCCGTCATTCACTGTTTTTGCCATAACTTGAAGCAGAGTGGTCAGAATTGAGTGAAACCACCACCGTTGGATGTGTCTCGTCGAGAGCTTCGAAACGAGTACCCTATTGCCTATATTCGGAGTTCTGGGCTGGGAGAAAACCTCAAAATACTAAAAACTGCTGTAATAGGCTTGCGGCAAACACTTTCAGTATTTCAACGAGTGTGAGAGGTAGTAGTCTTTTCTCATGCATGCTAGCTAAACCACTTCATTTTCCATCACGTGTGCACACGTCTTCATACACTTGGTACGTCGTTCCTTAGGATTGACAATTAGATGTGTGTTAAAGTACCCACTATATGCACTTGTGTGGCAATTGAGGTATAGTCTCATTGGCACAAGTCCTTGAGTCGTCTCGGCTCAAGTACACACGTTTTTGGCGCCGTTGCTGGGGAACACTCAACCAAGGTGCCTTCGTGATGGTTATAGATCGAGTGTGATAGAATCGTACTTGTAGAGGTAAAATTGCCCTGTGGCAAGTAGTCAGTCACTTCAGCACTTGTTACTTCACATCCCCGAGGTGTGTGTGATAAGTTTCAGGTTTAGGTTTAGGAGGAGGGAAGAGTAGGAAGAGTGAGGGAGTAGATTAGAGTAGCTTTCATCTTTTGTCTTGTTGTTTCATTTTCAGTAGATAGAAAAAAAAAAACCAAGTATAAAAGCCAAAAAGTATCATTTTGAAAATCACTTGTTTTGAGCAAGTATCGTGAGAGAGACTGTCGAATATCGCGAGCTGTCGAGTATCGTGTGTCGTGTCTGAGCTTGTGGAGCTGCTTTAAGCAAGAAAAGGTGCTAGAAGAGTGAGAAAGAGCATCAAAGGTGAGCCACTCAGTAGCTAGATCTTTTTGATCACTCAAATATTTCCATATCTGTGTCAAACAATCTGCGTCAGGTATCGTTTAGAGCTTTCAGGGGGTAAAAAGAGTGATTTGCTTGATACAGAGAGTGAGGGGAGGAGAGAGGAACTAGGAAAACAAGGGCATCAAAACAAAAACTTAAAAAACATTTCTCAAAAATTGTCTAAGGGTCAAGTATGGTTTTACTCCCACAGTCGAGTATCACGATACTTAGCAAGTATCGTGACCTCCTATGGTCGAGTATCGCGATATTTCCTGTCGATCGTGTATCGTTTCATACCGATCGCGATACTTGGTCAGAGATCGTTTTGCCAGCGATCGTCTATCGTGTATCGTTGATTGTGTATCGTTTCATGCCGGTCGCGATACTTGAGAAGTATCGTTTGGTCAAAGATCGCGATACCTAATAAGTATCGTGTATCGTTTTGCCAGCGATCGTTTGAGAGAGATCGAGTATCGTCTGTGCCGAAGTATCGTGTATCGCTTGCTAGTCCAAGTATCGTGTATCGTTTTGTTCAAGATCGCGATACTTGTTGCCGATCGTGTATCGCGTGTGCCAAGTATCGTTTGTCTGAAGTATCGTCTCGTCCAAGTATCGGCGATCGTTGGTCGCATATCGTTTGGGTTAAGTATTGTGTATCGTTTCTCAGAGATCGCGATACTTACCAACTATCGTGTATCGTCGATCGTTCCAATTCAGAGATCGAGTATCGCCTGCTGCAAGTATCGAATATTGTCGGGATTGAAGTATCGTGTATCGTTTCCCCAAGTAACAAGTATCGTTTTCCTTCGAATATCGTGTATCGTTGTGACCCAAGGATCGTGTATCGTCTGAACCCAGAGATCGTGTATCGTGGATTTTTTGGAGACAAGTATAGTGATCTGTAGAAAATTCTTCTTCAGTCATTTTTTTTTCCAGCCAAAGGCTTCTAGAAATTTTTGACCTGTAATTAAGAGTGCCAAGGGCCCAAGGGTAGCAAAGACTGATCAGAGTTTAGAGGTGGATGAACCTGAGATCCGGAAGAACCCTAGGAAGCCGAAGAAGTGTAATCTCTTCTGTAGGTAGTGTAGCAGAGCCAAGTAACCGTTCACATTATTCTGAGACCTCCAGTGAGTCAGAGGAAGAAATTCCCATGGCTTCAGAGGATATGCAGAACACAGTACCCATGATTGGCATGATGTCAATTATTGAGGGAGAGTACAGAACCTCCTTGGAGTATGTGAACACCAACCACAATGAGGTCCCCATTTATCTGGATGGTCTAAACAGATCGGTGGCCAGGTTAAAGAAAGCGTCAGAGGCTTACATAGTGCCTAGACCCGCAGTCAAATACGTAGGAGGACTTTACATGGACAAAAGAGATATCCAATATGTTGTCACAGAACACCCAGAGAACATTAATGAAATTGGTGAAGAAAATAATGCTTCAAACTTAAATGGAGGAGGGAATGAAGAGCAAGTAACTACACCTAGAGGAAGATCTACAGTCGCAAGGATATGGAGAGGAGATCTAATTCCCCAAGATGACACCTTAATGGATGTATATTTGGTCAATGGGATGGAGTATCTCCTTAGAGCACATTCCTCAATTTGGGAAGCTGCTCCTAATCCAGTCACCATTTATGAGTTGCAGGATCCTGATTTTTCCACCATTATCACATATCTGGATAAAAATCAGAGAAGATATTGGCCCATAACAGAAGCGGAAAGAGCAGAATTGAAATATCAAAACATCCCAGTGTTCCCTCCTAGGGACCAAGCCACTACTTCAAGAAACCCACTTGGAACGTCCCATAATGATTCATACCAACAGTTGGGCCAAACCCAACAAACACAACAAACACAACCAACTCAAATCCCCTTCAGACCTCCTGTACAGTTCGCAATGCCTGTCAATAACCCTAATTACCGACCTCAGCCAACTAATGACCCAAGACATGGAGTTCATGCTCCAGCCAGACCACCGGTAGTAAGAGGACCAGGCATACCAATAGGAAGACCTATTTTCCCAGTGATGCCTAGACCACCCGAAGCAGGAAGACGACTAAGGCCAATCCAAGTTGCCAAATGTATGAGAAATCACTATGATGGCTCTAGCGAACCTTACAATCATATAGCGGAATTTAAACAAGTAATCAGAGCCGAACAGGTAGAAGACTTTTTGATTCAATATGAGTCCTTTGGTCTTACACTGTCAGACACAGCGTTAGCATGGTTTCAACCATTGGACCCTAATACCTTTCAGAACATGGAGCAAGTATACCAAGAAATGATTGAGGAATTTACTAAATCAGAAATTAAAAACAATTCTTCATCATTGATCCATAGCTTCAAGCAAGTCCCTACCGAGTCAGTGAGATTGGCTGCCAGAAGATTCAAGCAATATGTAGACAGATGCCCAGTGGAAGAGAGACCGACACAAAATAAAATGGTGTCATTATTTTTGGAAGGATTATTGAACGGATCCTTGAGATCATTGGTGTATGTAAAAAGGGTTCAGACCTTGCAAGAATGCATGAAGGAATGCATAGATCTGGAAGACAACCTAGCAGAGGACTTGAAAATACCTCAAGGAAGCTTGAAGAGTGAAGATTCGACCAGTAACACATCCATACCTAAAAATAATGTAGAGGAAATAGCCGAATTGTTAGCGAAAAAGTTGAATGTTCAAGGGCAAAGGAACTACCCCAATAACCCAATGAGAGTACCCATGCTCAGAAGGTGTATGCAGTGCGGAGGAGATCATCCTTCTCACTTGTGTACTAGGGGAGTAGTTCCACCACCGGCTTATGGTTATAATAGACCCACTGCCCCAGGACCTCTACAATATTGCAGTGTGGAACAAAAATACACAAATCATAGCACAGAAAATTGTCCCTACAATAGGCAAGTGAGACCTGCACAGCAATACATGAGACCGTACGGATACCCTCAGAATCATCAAGGAGGTGAAGCTTTTAGGTATCCCTCTTATCAGCCGCAGGCACCAGCACCACGACCATATGCTTATCAGGGATACACACAACCACAGCCAGTACTAGGACAACAACCGCCCCATCCTCAGAACGTTGTCCCAGTCAAAATTGCCCAACCTGAAGAAAACCTAGAGAGAGCTATAGTGCCAGTCACACCTTTGACTAGTAATGAACCATATGACTCATTTTATGACCCTAGTCAAGGAACATACCCTAATTATGAAAGCTCAATGACGGAATATGGACAATTGTATGAACCATATGCCTATGGCATGGAAGCACCAGATAGTTCATACGGTTATGAGCAGGATTATGTGTCATTAATGTACACAGCTCCTAGAGCAACCATACCACCCCGACCCATGAACAGACCGCCTGTACCCAGAGGACCATGTTATAGGTGTGGAGGTGATCATTATATCAGAGAATGCACATTGCCAAACCCACCACCACCACAACGAGTCTGGGAGGGCTACTGTAGTGATTGTGGTAAGGAACACCTTTTCAGAGACTGCCCCAAGAATCCCAACAAGGTTACATCTAATGTACAAATCAACGTAATAGAAGTAATTGAATCATCAGGGAGTGATAAAGAATACACACTACCATTGAAAGCAATAACGAGAGCCAAAGCCAGAGAGACCCCTGATAAAATGGATGAGAACAACCAAAGTGACAAGGAGAGGAACACGCCCATCCCTCAAAGAGTTGAAGACTCAGAAGAGCCGGAGAAAAGTATTGCAAGAAAAAGGTCCCAGAGATGGAAAAACCGGAGAGAGAAGATAAAAGAAAAGAAATTACGGCAGAAAAAAGAAAATGAAAGGAACGAACAAAATTCAAAAGAGGAGCAGAGAAAGAAAGAAGAAATTAAAAATGAACACTATAAAAGAGAGGAGGTAGGATCAGTCTTAGCAGACCCAATGCCTGAAGAATTAGCCATGTGGATTCAGGCATACAAGGCGAGAATAAGAGTAGGACCTACCATAGAACAACATGAGAGAGAATATCCAAGAGGCGACTTAGAAAAGGAAAGACTGGAGATCTGCAAGAAACTGATAGAAGTTGCACAACAAACCTTAGAAAAACCTGCATCGCCTTTACCCAATACCCGAATTTCTGAAGGAGAATTCAAAGAGTGTGTAAACACTCATGAAAAGCCTGAAGTAAATAGAACACAGAATGACGAATGTGGTGTTGAGAGAAGGGAAGGATCCATAGTCCCTGAAGTAGAAGGAGAATGGACTAAGGATCTATGGGCACGAGTTCAAGAGGACAAATGGAAGAAAGTGGAAGGAATCGAATCGCCCTTTGAAGAATTAGCAGCAGAGAACGAAATAGAGGGATCAATACCTGAACTAAACTCAGAAGAAATTCTTCCAATGGATGCAAGTGACAAAGGAGAGGAAGATGTAAAGGAACTGCCCAATTACACAGGGGAGTACGAATACAATTCAGAATTGTATCGCATTCCATCAATGAGGAAACGAGAAACGAACCCATCAGTCCAAACATCTGAGATCATACAACGCCTTAGAGAGGTAAAAATCCCTTGTACCCTAACATTCGAAGAACTGTTAAAGGTAAAACCACATTTAAAAGAGAAATTAATCAATCAATGGGAGGTCAAGGAGGAAAAGAACGAGATAGCAGATGAAGTAAACACAGTGAGAATTCAAGTGGATAAAGTAGGAGACTTTAGTGAGGGAGATGAAGGAAATACCTGCCTTCCAATTACTTATAGGGGTTACACTACCAAAGCCATACTAGATTCAGGAGCTGGTGTTGGTATTGCTACCAAAGAAATTTGGGAGAAATGGGGAAAACCAGCACTAAGACCAACACGCATGAAAATACAAATGGTAGATGGTCATACGGAGAGACCCTTAGGATTGTTGGAACGAGTAGTCTTCACTACGTGTGGAGTGGAATTCGAACACACTTTAGCAATATGTCACTTCGAAAGGCCAAGCAATTATGAAATGATCTTGGGAAGGCCTTTCATGAGACAGTTAAAGGTCGTGCAAGATTGGGGAAAAGATGCGGTATACCTACAACATGAAGGAACCACCACTAGAATAAACCTACATACATACACGTATCAAGATGTTCCACCTCTACAATGGAATCAAATTCATAAGGAGGAAGACGATCAATCAATTCATAGTGTAGGTTCTAGTGATCAATCCTGGATGAACGAGGACACTCATCTGTGGATATGTCAAGCTGCAAAGAAGGAAGAGGAGAGAAGAAAAGGATGGCAGCAGAAGCAAGGAATAACGAGGTCTGTACAAGATCCAACTTACATGCCACAAGTATTTCCGGATGAAGAATTTGAACCACATGGTTGGATGGAAATTTTAGCGACCCTCGATGTCTGTGTAAACGAAGAAGTAGTGACCATGAACGAATGTATCGATGAAGAGGGTTATGATGTTAGCCTGTATATGGTAGTCCTTCAGGAGGCTGAAGAAGGAGAAGTAATCGAGAAAGACTGGAAGGAGGACTACGAGAGCATTGAAATGGAACCCGAACCAATGGATCTAGGAAATGGTACCACCAACATAAATATCACCACCTATGGAAAACACCAGGAACTCACACAGAAAGGGGAATTAGAAGTTGAAAGAGAATCAGAAGATGAAGAAAATAAACCCCAAGACCAATTTGAGGTACCAGCTCATTTTAAAAAATATGAAGTGGAGGAGAGAAAAATTGCTATTCAAATGCCGAAAAGAGAAGCACAGCCTGGAATAGCATATGACAATAAGGAACAAACCAAGAAGATAGTAGTAACTATGGAAGAAGGAGAAGAACGATGTACCTTCATAGGACAGGATGTCTCATTAGAAGAAGAACAAGAGTTAATTCGTCTCATAAGAGAATATCGGGATGTCTTTGCTTGGACCTATAAGGACTTGAAAGGAGTAGATCCTTCTATATGTGCGCATAGAATTCCCATGACATCCGAAGCCAAACCTTCTAAACAAAGACCATATACTTACAGAATTCCCATGACATCCGAAGCCAAACCTTCTAAACAAAGACGTGTATTCAGCCAAAATAAAGGAAGAAATAGACAAGTTGCTAGATGCTGGATTCATCTATGAAATTGAGCACACGGAATGGGTGTCACCTCTGGTGGTTGTACCAAAAAAGAATGGAAAGTTAAGAGTGTGCATCAATTTGAAGAAAGTAAATGCCGCAACCATAAGGGACAGTTATCCTTTACCAATCACTGATCATCTCTTGGAAAGGGTAGCAGGGAAGGAAGTATATAGCTTTTTGGATGGCTTTTCAGGGTATAATCAGGTAGCCATTGCTCCTGAGGACCAACATAAAACAGCGTTCGCAACTGAATGGGGAGTATACGCCTTTAGAGTCATGCCTTTTGGTTTAACGAATGCCCCAGCTACCTTCCAAAGATTGATGTGTCATGTGTTCAAGGAATTTCTGAGAAAAAGTATGGAGGTATACGTGGATGATCTTTGTACATATTCAGCTATACGATCAGAGCACATCCCTGAACTAGAAGAAATTTTTGCTAAATGTCGACAATATTGAGTATGTCTCAATCCTGAAAAATGTGTCTTCATGGTTAGACAAGGAAAAATCTTAGGACATATTGTCTCTAAGAACGGAATCTCAACAGATGAAGACAAAATCAAAGTAATTCTGGATTTACCAAGACCTAAGACTGCTAAAGAAGTTCAAGCATTTATGGGACATTGTGGATACTATCGAAGATTCATACATATGTACGCCATAATTGCTAGACCTCTTTATGCATTATTGACTCTATTTAATTGGACCGAAGAATGTGAAAAAGCTTTTAATGAGTTAAAGAATCGATTGAGTTCAGCACCAATCCTTCGAGTCCCTAACTGGAATAAACCGTTTCACATTCATGTGGATGCTTCCAAGTTTGCCATTGGTTGCATCTTAGCTCAACCTGCTGACACAGGAAAATTAGACCACCCTATAGCCTATGCTAATAGACAGTTAAATCAAGCAGAACGAAATTATACCACCACGGAGAGAGAAGGCCTAGGGATGGTATACGCAGTCAAAAAGTTCAGACATTACCTACTGGCAAACAAATTCAAATTCTTCATTGATCATCAAGCCCTATTGTACCTAGTCAACAATCCTTGTAATACAGAACGACTAGTAGAATGGTTTTTATTGCTAATGGAATTTGATTTTGAGGTAATAGTCAAGAAAGGAAATACCCACATAAGAGCAGACCACTTGTCAAGAATGACCCATGGAGAACCACCCATAGGAGTACCGGATGATCTGCCAGATACTTACCTTTTTAACCTGGAAGTATGTCCTCAGTGGGCAGAAAAATTGATCCCTATACTTACACATGGACCTAAAGATGGGATCACACCAAACCAAACGCAAGACCTCTGGAGGACTAAAAACCTTCACATCATTGCGGGAAGTTTGTACCACCAGGATTCAAGTGGATTATTGATGAGATGTGTAGAAGAAGAGGAACAAGAAATGTGGCTTCAGAAAGCACACATAAACCAATGGAAAACTCATTTGAATGCAAATGGAACGTGGCAAACACTCAAGAGATTTGGCATATATTGGCCAACCATGCAAAGAGATGCACATAACTATGTGTCAACCTGTCAAACCTGTCAAGAACAAATCCCAGATGAGAACTCCACCTTATGCTATTCTACAATAGCACCAAGATGGAGCATGCCTCTAGTAAAGTTCTTGAAAACTCAAGAATACCCTGACGGAGCTACTTTAGCAAGGAAACGTGCGCTTGAAGAACAAAGTAAGGATTATGCCATCATAGGAAAACAACTCTTTAAACGAGGGAAAGATAACCAATTACGAATGTGCATTCACGAA
This sequence comes from Ceratopteris richardii, assembly GCA_020310875.1. Classification (NCBI taxonomy): domain Eukaryota; kingdom Viridiplantae; phylum Streptophyta; class Polypodiopsida; order Polypodiales; family Pteridaceae; genus Ceratopteris; species Ceratopteris richardii. The sequence goes on along the minus strand of CM035409.1, from coordinate 37,684,416 downwards.
AATGAATATCTTTCTGTTTTAGAGATGGCTCATACAGGAGCTGCAGGAGGACACTTCTCTGCAGATAAAACAGTAAAAATGATCCTCTTTGCTGGAATGTGGTGGCCAACTCTACACCAAGATGCCATAACATATGTGCAACGGTGTGACACTTGTCAACGAACGAAATATCCAATTAGAAGAGATGAGATGCCACTTAGACCCATGATGAGTGCTAGAGCTTTCACAAAATGGGGAATAGACTTCATAGAACCTATTAGCCCACCAACAAAAGGTTCCCATGCTGAATATATAATTGTAGCCACAGATTACCTGACCAAATGGGTTGAAGCAAAAGCAACAAAGAAAAATGACGCAAAAACCACAACCAAATTTCTCTTCGAGAACGTTTTCACTAGATTTGGACTACCTATAGAAATTGTGAGTGATAGAGGTACACACTTTGTTAATGAAGTGATAGAAGCCTTATTGAATGAATTCTTAGTAATTCATAAGAAATCAGCCCCTTATCACCCACAAGCAAATGGACAAGCAGAAAGTTCAAATAAAATCTTGTGTACTGTTCTCACCAAAATTGTTAACAATGGTAGATCAGATTGGGATAAGCAGTTACATCATGCTTTATGGGCATTTCGAGTAGCCTATAAAACGGCCATAGGCACTACTCCTTTTAACTTAGTGTATGGACAAAATGCTATTTTGCCAATTGATTTCTTGATTCCCACTCTAAGAGTAGCAACTACTTATGAGTGGACAGGACATGAACTATCAGCCCAATTGGATCAAATAGAAAAGCTTCACGAAACTAGGTTACAAGCAGTAGCAGGCATTTATGCTGCTAAAAGGCGATAGAAAGCCTACTTTGATGCGCACATAAAGGACAAAAATTTGAAGGAAGGAGATTTAGTTCTGGTATACACCTTGAAACAACATGCTAAGAAGTTGCAGAAGAGAGGATATGGTCCATTAATCATTAATCGTATATATACAAGTGGAGCCATTAGCTTAGCAACCTTAGATGGAGATGTGTTACCAAACTACATCAGTGGGTGTAGAGTGAAAAAATATCTAGAACCATTAACCGAAGAAACTATGTCTCGATTAATCAAAGGCAAGAATAGACGCATAGAAGAGGAAAGAATACGAGAGGAAGCGAGACAGGAAGCATTGGAAAGAATAAAGAAACGGAAAGAGTGGATGAGAGAGCGAAATGAAAGATATCGACTAGGAGAAGAACTCATCCCAATGGCTAATTTTAGAGCCACTCAAAGCTTAGGATCGCAGAGAACACAACCTTATTTAAATTTGGGAGCAGGAAAGACGGAGTACCACTTGGTGGATGCTCTCATTGACACAGGAGCCGCTGTAAGCTGCATCAAGCTTTCGTTGACCCAAAAACTCAAGGAGACAGTACGCCCATCGATGGCCCAGTTGATAGGAATAGGAGGAACAATTACTCAATGCATAGGTGAGATCACCTTACCGTTGCATCTTGGCAACAACACTATGGAACAAAAGCTGTTAGTGTGTCATGACCAAGATTTACTTGAAGAGGTAGTGTTAAGTCAAGACTGGATTTACGAATACGAAGTGACCATTCAATTGGCGTTAGGATACATCTCAGCCAGGATAGGACATCATGAAGTATTCAGTCTGCTAGACGAACGACCAATCAAATCTGTGAGCATGGAGCAAACAGTCCATTCTAATGAACCAAGTCCTGAATGTATGATCACTAGCACTATAGAGACACCTTCATCGAGTACTATATGTGCGGACACATCGAATTCTGTTTGCACACCATGTTCTAGTCTAGCAAGCCAAGAGAGTGTCAATCTATCTGAAACCCACCTCACCGAAGCACCATGCATAAGAGAGACTAGTCCTCTGAGTAATTCAAAATCTGTACCCATTACAATATACCCTATTCCATACTCTAACCAAGCGTGGATAAAGAAAGACCAAGTGGAGGAGTATCTTCGACGACAGAAGCACAAACGACATCAGAACAAACAATCAAAGGAGAAACCAACTCAGTCTGAACAACGAAGTCATCGACGAATTGCTACAATATGGATCCCAAAGAAAGTAGTGGCCGCTCAACAGGATCGTTCGCAAATCTGGATTCCTAAGTCATGCGCTACAAAGAAACCAAACCGAAATAATGATCCTCAGCACAAGAAGAACCAATATGGTCCGCAGGCAAAACAGCCACAACAAAAAAGTTACTGGAGAAAGAAGGAGTCTGTAATGGCAACCCGAGCCATTCCGAGATTCACAAATCAGATCAAGCAGACCTACAACAAGAAGAAAAGAGCCACTTTCAGTGGAAGTGGGCAACATACAACAAGGCCCAGCACATGGAAGCAGATTTGGATACCGAAAGACAAAACAAACCGCTTGCATCATCCAACTACTTCCAATTGCACACATATGGAATTGTCAATACCCAAAGTATGCATAGTAGGGCCACATTACAAGGCCAAGCATTCGGCACATCCTTCTTCTATTTCAGGATAGTCAAGCACATTTTCCTAATGGGGAAATAGGAGAGCACTTGTACATATATTAAGAAAAATATTCCAAAAAATTTAATAACCGCTTCGGCTATAAACTAATTTTTCTGTTTTCCTTTTCAGATGAAAATATAAAAATACATAAAAATGTGAAAAAATCCAGGTATTACCTTTCTCACACACACGGGAAAGGGGCAACACCGTTCACTCGGAGCAACATCGAACTTATGACCAACATATAAAGGAGGATTTCTGATAATATATGGCAACTAATTCATACTCTATATTGAGTGCAGATGGCGTCTACTGATTCAGAATCTACGCAGCAGGAAGAGGTGCAGCTTCTTCCATTGGAATCAATAACAAAAGCAAGAGGTCACTGGTTCCGGGATGATCAACCAGTGGCGGAGCTAATCTTCATGGCAACAATCAAAATTATGGATACAGATCATTATTTTCCTATCATGTCACAAGATTTCAAGACAATAATACAAGGACTACCTCATATTGAAGATGTATGGACACAAGCAGGCATAGAGGCATTCCTCAAGTTACCAATCTATGTGCCAGACTTTCAGAGATGTGCACAGGTAATGAATACCATGCAACCTGCCGCAACAAAAATATCAGTACCAGAAGCACGTGTCTTGGATAAAGTCGGAGTTTGGAAGACTATCCAATTTACACATGAGTTAATCAATAAAGCTTTTGGATGGAATCAAACAGGAATCACAAGTGTCAAAGAAGAGTGCCATGATCCCAAGAAGAGATCATTTTTGATATAAACAGAATTGACATAGAAGATGCTGTCCGTCTAGTGCATCAACACTTTTGTTTACCCAGCATGCACAGATACACAGCCCCACAGAAGATCGTAGTGCAATTATTATCGCATGCCATGCGACAAATAGGAAACAAAATCAATTTGACAGGGTATGTCCAAGAAAGATTATTTGAAGCCCAGAAGAAGTGGGGACAAAAGAAGTTTTTGAATGGCAGTTCTGCATTAACACTATTGATATATGAAGCTCTCGAGATGAAAAATTGCTTACGGGAGATGCCGAACTCAGAAGGGCTAGCAAAATACGCAAAATCAGCTACAGTCCCCAAGAAAAAGAAGGCAGCTGTTATGGTTGAAGAAGCTGGAACCAGCACACAAAAACCCATGAGGGGTACAAAGCGTTTACGGGAGGAGGAAGCCCAAGCTACACCACAATCAAAGAGAACTCATCTCTTACCAAAGATCACGACGGCTCAAGTGCCTATTACAAAGAGAGATCTGTCCGCTGCCCTCGAAGAAACACATCAGTACATGCAAGGGCAGGTAAATTTAAATATTCAAGGTCATCATTATAGACAGGCTAGTCAAGAGAAACAACAACGGAGTCCAGAGAAAACACCAAAACAAGCTGGAAGGTACAAAGAACTAGGGATCGATGATTCCAGTACCAATACGGACTCCAGCCCTGAAAAAGACACCTTGGACACTGCTATACAGACAGAAACACAAGAAGATGAATGGAATGAGATCGATCAAGTGGAAGTGACGCCGGGAAATCAGGAAGAAAAGGAAAAGAGGGTCGAAGAATCTATGGAACCGGAGCATGTCATTCAATTGAATGACACTACAAAGATAAGCATCAAAGAAGATACAACCAGTGTTACACATGTAAAACAACCTATTAAAGAGGAAGAACAAACTCCAGTGAGTAAGGAAACGGAGGGGCTACAAAACCAAGAACAGACTGTGATCGAGGTGCCCGATGACACACCTCAAGAAGATAAAGCAAACATGGGGGCTGAGCCAAGGATCCAGCTTCAGATTAGGCAGCCCTATGACAATACAGTACATATCGCTCAGGGCAAAGATGTCAAAACCGGCGAAGAACCAAGCATTCCAAAAACATGGCTGAATGTGGATGTCACTCAGCTGAAGCCGGTAGTCAAGCAAATGATTCAGACAGCGATGGATACCCAACAACAGATGATGGAAATAGATGCAGATTATGATAGAGCAATGCAAGAAAAAAGTCAATTCCAGATAATGAGCAAACAACTGTCATCACAACTCATTCAAGCACAAAAGGAGATAACGGCCAGGAACACGGAATTGATCGAAATCAAAACGAAATGTGATATATTAGTGACTCAGCATCACCAACTCCAAGCAAAGCTCGCAAATTTACAGAGATCATATGATGCAAGCGAGGCGGACAAAGAAAGGATGAGAGCTAGAAGTACGTTGCTCGAGACACAGCTAAAGGTATATATGGAAGAAAATGACACTTTGAGAAACAGGAATAAAGAATTAATGAAATCATTATTATATGATCAACCGATCGAGCAACAGGAATTCTCAGAAACGAACGAAAAAGAATTACGAGATCAGATCGCACAATATGCAGATTCGCTAAGACAAGAGCGCACACTAAGAGAAGAGTCGGAACAGAAGTACAGTCAAGAGATAAAAGAATTAAAAAAGCAGTTAAATACAACACAGGGAAAACTCGTAACAAGCTACAGTGAAAACATGGATAATGTGGCTGAAATCGGAAATGAGTTACTTGCAGCCAAAGAAGCACTCAGGGCAGCCATGCAAGAAGTCAAAGATAGAGATGAATGCATAGAACGGCTGAAGACTCAAATAAAAGAGAAAGCACCGATCGGGACACCAGTAGTGCCAGATAAGGAAAATCCTACTGACGAGGTAGAGGTAAGTCCTCTATCTCACCCGATCTATAATTCTCCAATACGTGAGCAGATGGCGGGTATACATGATGATCATCCAATGCCCTATACTGCAGAAATAAGTCAAAAGGAACGGGCACTAGTGGTGTCCCGATTGACAGAAAATTTTGAAAATGAAGTGGTCAAAGTCATGAAAGAGGCCAAGATCAAAGGTAAAGACCTGGACAAAATTATGAAGCCATTCAATATTCCATATGGACTCTTGAAAGAGAAGACAAGACGTTATATAATGAAGATTACACAAAAGAGTCCAGATGAGCAGCTGAATTTCAAACACGATACATTCGAATACACGCAAGCAGAGTTTGAAGCTGCACAACCAGTGTGGCGACGAAAATTTTTGGAGAAACATCCCACACTACGAGTGCATTGGCAAGCAGCGCCATATGCATTCCAGGTAAACCCTTCATTTTGTCCAATACCACGCAGAAGGGATACCAGGGAATTTTTGGATTTGCAAAGAAGCGGCACTATAAATAAACAGTGGCTCAATTATCCTATGCTTCCGAGCCCGCCACATAACTATTTGCCAACGGAGGATTATATGGTCAAAACCATAGAATTTTGGCTACAGAATTACGCAACAGTACCTGATTTAACTGTAAAAATGACAAACAAAATACTTAGCATGATCCTCACAGTCTTGAAGGTATTCAAGCATGCGGCATACACATTTTTGAACTTCATAGGCATTAATCAGGGCACGGAGATCCTCATTTTTGATCTATCCGTTATGCCTAGCCGCCCAACAATAATGGCATATTATTCTAGAATTATGTTCTTGCCAAGTGTATATATGCAGACTTTCGAAGAAGCTTTCTTTACAGGATTTTTTGAGATGGATTCGGAGATTTTTTTGAAAATGTCATCCAATTTAAATGCTAGATTAGTGGCATATGAACTCAGCTTCTTTGCAGATCACAGATAGCCACCCAATGACGGTGTGAAGGCAGAACAATGGAAACAACTCATGATACGTGAAGCAAATCTGCTAAATGATACAGAGCAAAGAGTTTATCAAACATATGCCCGTCGCTTATCAAAGCCTGTCGGGGACGACAGAGTCCAGGAGGGGGGCAGTGTTGAGGGAGAATCAAGTAAGAAGAAGAAAAGAAGAAGACAACGAAAGAAGCAGCTTCACTAAAGAGCAAGATCTGAAGATACATCTCTGCAAGAAGCCCCGCAGGGGCGCATTACCCATCTCTGCACAGAGCCCCGCAGGGGCACGCATCAGGTGAAAAGAGAAAACAGCCAGGTCCTGCACAGTGAAAGAAAGCAAACAGGCTCAAAGCAATACAACAGGGTCAGATGTGTGCAACCAGGACAAATCAGAGGACCAAAAGTTAGAAAGGGGTAGAGGCTGAAAAGTTTAAGAGGGTGACTAAGAACAGCACATTCCTAGTCACTGGTGGCGTGCGTGGCAACCCAAGTCAACAGGCAAGACAAATGCAGCAGGCTCTCGAGTAGTAGAGCTTGAATCAAGAAGGCCATCAAATCTGCATGTCTGTTTAACTACAGACAAAACTGACCAAGGGATGCGTGCGGAGAAAAGAAGTAATCAGCCGACGAACAGCTACAGCCTGTCAAGGGACGACAGAGACGAAGAGGGGGAGAGTGTTGCAGAGCTAAAGAAGTACGAAGCAGAGAAAAAGACGGGCCCCAAAATTTTTCCGATTTGGACATCATATCTTTTGTATCATACTCATTCTTGTAATATATTTCCCTTTGTAAATGCACTAGAGGAGTCCTCTAGATGCATCCCCACAGAAGGTTAGAGATTTACCCATGTAAAATAGTAGGAAATTAGTCTTTTAGTGAATAAAGTGCCGGTCTCTTGTGTGAAAGGACCATTTTTAGGGCACTAGTATATAAGTCAAATGTGACTCTTTGTAAAGAACCTCTTGCCATTGTGAAGAAGGAGCTCTTCAAATTTTCGAGTTTGCCTCTTCCTTGCTGATTTTGATCTTCATTTCGCTCTTATATGTGTGTGTTATGCTTGCAATGCATGTGTAGGACTGTTGTCTACCCCTTCCCCTTGGTTTTGAGCTGCTGTAGTGCGTGCGCAAGCTAGGAGAAGTTGTGGCGCGGGTATTTGTGATTCCCGTCATTCACTGTTTTTGCCATAACTTGAAGCAGAGTGGTCAGAATTGAGTGAAACCACCACCGTTGGATGCGTCTCGTCGAGAGCTTCGAAACGAGTATCCTATTGCCTATATTCGGAGTTTTGAGCTGGGAGAAAACCTCAAAATACTAAAAACTGCTGTAAGAGGCTTGCGGCAAACACTTTCAGTATTTCAGCGAGTGTGAGAGGTAGTAGTCTTTTCTCATGCATGCTAGCTAAACCACTTCATTTTCCATCACGTGTGCACACGTCTTCATACACTTGGTACGTCGTTCCTTAGGATTGACAATTAGATGTGTGTTAAAGTACCCACTATATGCACTTGTGTGGCAATTGAGGTATAGTCTCATTGGCACAAGTCCTTGAGTCGTCTCGGCTCAAGTACACACGTTTTTGGATCTAAAGCAATTCAATTCCCAAAACCTCTATAGTACAGTTGGTTGGGTGGGAAAGAGCACGTCATTTCCATAGTAGAGTTGCTTGGGTGGAAAAGAGCATGAATTTGAGAAGGTGGGAATGCCCTCAAAGAAATCCCTCTTGGTTAAGAACGCATAAAGGAGCCTTCTCTTATTATGGGTGAGTTGATATATTTAGGTAGTGATATATATGAACACACTAGGACCGTTAGGGCACTTTTTTTCCTCTTTAGGAGGTTTTTCTTCCTCGGCTTGTATATACTATAACCCTGACGGGTTACTTATCTTCATATATTCCCTTGGAAATACATTTAGTATTGTGTGTTGTGCTCCAAGCTTCTTCTTCTTCCTTGTGTTGTTTAAGTGCTTCTGCAGACCTCAAACTCCAACAATTGGTATCAACGTAGGTTGCCGCTTCATCTAGGGTGTCGTCAATCTCCGATCATAGACTCAGAATTGCATGAAAATTGGTAAGCACACTCAGAGCTCGTTTCAGCCTCCAAATGCACCATCACAATGCCTACGTGGGCAATTACATCTTTTTGTGCCAAAGGTCTATACACTTTTTAGTTCACCAGTATAAGTTGCTCGAAGTCTGCTACAAGTTTAGCAGAACTTGACAGTGTAGTTTTGTTCAACTTTTTCAGATATAGTCATGTTTCTACATCAGGGTATTTTAGTCAGTGGCCATGGATGAAAGCAATGATGTATTTTGTATGTTGGCTATTGAGGATAAGCTGGATGGTACCAATTACCCATTATGGGCTTATATGATGCATCATGTATTGGTTGCAAAAGGATTATGGAATATCCTGTAGGCTATTGAAAAACGTCCTATTACACCTGCAAATAGAGTTACTGAAGCTGATGTAGATGGCATTGAAAATGGTGATATTCTTCATATTCATGTTCCTATTGTGGTTCTTGCTGCACCTATTGCAAAGCAACTTCATTGGGATGGTAGAGATGCTCAGGCACGTGCATTGATAGCCTTGTCTGTCAAACGTGCCATCATTCCTCACATTTGCTCTTGCAAAACAACAAAGGATGCTTGGGATACACTTACCACTTTATACCATGCAAGGAATGAGGCTCGTGTTGCTGACCTTTGAAAACAGTTGGAGAGTGAGCACACATGGAAAATTCTTTGACAAAGAGCAAAGATTTGAAGGAGGAGTTGATTTCTACTGATGAATTCTTGCCTGACAGTTCAATTGTGCAGATTATTCTGAATGGTCTTCTAGATTCATATCAGAGTTTTTCTTCTACTCTTCGATTGATGATGAAAGGCAATCCAAATGCCTTAATATTTGAGGAGTTAGTCTTTGTTCTGCTATAGGAAGATCATTCTAGGTAGGATAAGTCCATTATGCTTGTTGCAGATCAAGCTTTCTTGGCTCGTCAGAAGGGCAAAGGTAAATGGAGCTCATCTCGCAGCATAATTTCTTCACTTCACTTGAGCTTGCCCCTACAGGAATACTATCACATGCACCAACAACTCCTCTTATCCTATCATGGGAGTTGGTAAGATCATGGATTAGTTGACAAGTATAAGGTTAGGCTTGTTGCAAAAGGTTATTCTCAAGAAAGAGGCATTGATTTTGATGAGACATTTGCTCCTCAATGTCAAATGACTATTGTTCGTAGCATATGTGCACTTGAAGCTCATCATGGTTGGAATGTACATCAGTTGGACATTAAAATTGCATTTCTCAATGGTGACTTGCATGAAGAAGTGTATGTTTTTCAACCTTGTGGTTTTGTGCAGAAAGGGCATGAAAACAAAGTGTGCAAGTTGAAAAGACATTATATGGTTTGAAAGAAGCACCACATGCTTGATATGAAAATATACACACCTACTTGATTGCACATGGTTTTGAGAACAATCCAACTGAGAGCACCTTATACATTAAGCATGCAAATGTTTTGATTCTGATCATTGTTGTCTATGTTGATGACATGGTACTCACTATTCCTAATGAGAGGCATATTGTTGATTTCAAGGTTGATTCGCAAGCCTCATTTGAGATGTCAGATTTGGGGCATTTGCATCATTATTTGGGCATTCATTTTATGCAAGTTGATGACGGACTAGCTTTGTGTCAAAAAAAAATATTGACACATTATTGTAGCGTTTTGGCCTTGAAGATTGTTGATATATTTAGGTAATGATGTGTGTGAACACACTAGGACTGTCGGGGCACTTTTTTCCCTCTTTAGGAGGTTTTTTCCCCTAGCTTGTATATGCGCCTATAGCCCTAAAGGGTTACTTATCTTTGTACATTCTAGTGGTAATACATTCAACATTGTGTGTTGTGCTCCAAGCTTCTTGTTCTTCCTTGTGCTGTTCGCATGCTTCCGCAGACGTCTACCTCCAACAATCGATATTAGAGGAGGTCGTCGCTTCATCTAGGTCATTGTTGACACTCCTCCGATGACATTCCCAGAATTGCATGAAATTTGGTGTGCATACTCAGGGTGATTAGGAGATCAAAATAACTTTAATTTGTGGTGTTGAAATTGTGATTTGAGCTCGTTTTGGCCTCCAAATGCACTATCACAACACTTATGTAGGCTATTCTGTCTTTTTGTGCCAAAGATATATATAAGTTTTGGTTCGCCAATATAAGCGTCTCGAAGTCTGCTTCAGGTCTAATGGAACTTGTCAGGGTAGTTATGTTTAACTTTTTCAAATACAGTCATTTTTTTGCATCGGGGTATTTTAGTCAGTGGCCATGACTCAAAGCAGTGATGTATTCCCTATGTTGGTTGTTGAGGATAAGTCAGATGGTAGCAATCACCCATTGTGGTCTTATATGATGCGACATGTATTCGTTGCAAAAGGATTGTGGAACATTGTCTAGGGTGTTGAAAAATGTCCTATTACACCTGCAAATATAAGTATTGAAGCTGATGCAGACAGCAGTGAAGATGCTGATATTCTTTGGATTCTTGTTCGTTCTGTGGTTTCTACTACATCGACTGTAGAGCAAATTTGTTGGGATGGCAAAGATGCTCAGGCATATGCATTGGTAGCCTTTTCTCTCAAACGTGCCATTATTTCTCACATTCGCTCTTGCAGAACAATTAAGGATGCTTGGGATACAGTTACCACATTTTACCAAGCTAGGAATGAGGCTCATGTTACTTACCTTTGAAAACAGTTGGAGAGTGAGCACATGAATGAAGGTGATTCTATGGACAATTTTCTGACAAAGATCAAGGATTTGAAGGAACAATTGATTTCTGCTGACAAAGTTATACAAGACAGCTCACTTGTGCAGACTGTTCTAAATGGTCTTCCTGATTCATATCAGAGTTTTGTGTCTACTCTTCATTTGATGATGAAAAGCAATCCAAATGCCCTATCATTTGAAGAGTTACTTTCTACTCTGCTGTAGGAAGATCAGAGTCTAGGCAGAACAGGTCCATTATTTGTGTTGTAGATCAAGATTTCTTGGCTAGTCAGAAGAGCAAAGATAAATGGAGCTCATTTACTAGTAAGCAGAAATCTGCAAATGCTGCACATTCGAAGAAGGAAGACAAAGATGAGAAGAAATCAGAAAAGCAAAAATTGATTTGCAAATACTAGAACGTAAATGATCATGTCCTTAAGAGCTATCCAAAATTGGTTGCTAAAGAGGCAAAGAAGAAAGAGGCCGAAATGGTTGTTGCAGAGGCCTCTATATCGAAAAAAGAGTCTTACTAATCTTGTGCAGAATGAAGAATAGGTGTTTACCACTGTTTGCAATTTTGACCCATCTTCTCATGCGTAGTGTATGTCTTTAGTAGACTCAGATGTTTGGTATTTTGATAGTGGGGCAACCAAACATATTACCTCCCCTCCTCTTATCCTATCATGGGAGTTGGTAAGATCATTTTGACTACTGCTGATGGTAGTTCTTTCACCTTGTGAAATGCTTTATTTGGGCCATGGATCAAGAAGAATCTGCTATGACTTTAAGCCTTAGCCAAGAATGGTTTGGTTGTGAAATTTGTTGATGACATATGTAGACTTCATGATCTCTCAAATGGCAATGTGATTATTGCTTTTGGCATTTTATCTCGTGGGATGTATAAGCTCATAGATTATGAAAAATTAGTGAATGATTCAGCATGTGCAGTACATGATTCTCATGCTATGTCAGATGCGAATATTTGGCATGCACGCCTTGGTCATATGAATTCCTCTAGTTTGTTACGCCTACAAAAATCTGAAATGGTGTCCTCTTTGCCCAAACTTGAGGCAGCTGGAAAACATGTCTCTGAAGGTTATATTTTGGCCTTTCCAAAAGATGGTTCAGTTCGAGCTACTTAGAAATTGCAGCTTGTTCATAGTGATGTCTATTGTCCTATGCAGACACCCTCTTTTGGAAACTATCTTTACTTGGTGAATTTCATTGATGATTTTTCTAGGCATGCATGGGTATATCCATTGAAAGCAAAGTCCAAAGCGTTCATGTGCTTCAAATAGTTTTTGGCTTTGGCTGAAAAATCTATCAGCATGTAAAATGGTCACCCTCTGTTCTAATCGAGGGGGGGAATATATGTCTTCTGACTTTAATGCATTTCTGGTTGAACGTGGGATAAAACATCAATGTACAATGTCGTATAGACCTCATTCGAATGGAGTCGCTGAACGGAAGAATAGGTCACTCATGGAGATGGCGAGGTGTATGGTCAAGAGTCAGGGTTTACCACATAGTTTCTCACTTGAGGCTATAATGTGTGCAACATATGTACTTAACAGGTGTCCCACTAAAGCAATGCAGTCTATCACTCCATATGAGGCTTAGCATGGTTGCAAGCCATTTGTTGCTCATTTGTGTGTTTTTGGTTGTTTGGCATATGCATTAGTGCTTGAACAACATTGCAGGAAATTGGATGATAAAGTAGTAAAATGTATTTTTGTTGGGTACAATTCTGAAAGTAAAAGCTATCATCTATATCGTCCATAGAGTAAACACATTTCGGTTAGCGGTGATGTTGTTTTTATGGAAGATGCTATTCAGCCTTTACTTTCATGTACAAAGGAGACATCTATTAGCTCCAAAGACATGTATGATACTTTGTTGCGTCTTTTTACAAGTGGATAGTCTAGTGTTGGTCCTAATGAGGCAACTTCTCAGCCTTTACATGTGTCATGTGACGATGTAGATCATTCCATTTCAGATGCAGATTTGCATGATGCACTTTTGATGAGAGAGATGACGTTGAGGAGGCAAAAACCATGCCAAAATGGCTAATGCAGACTTTGTGTGACAACAAATTAGATGCACCTCTATCATATTGTACTCTGTCAGGCTCTCATAGTGCCTCTTTTGCATCAGATTGTTATGCTATGGCTGCCTCTAGTCTTTGTGAGGAGACTGAGCCTATTTTGTTTGATGAAGCACAAATTTTTGAACATTGTATGGCTACAATGCAATCTGAATATGATGCTATCATGAAAAATGGCACCTGGTCTTTATGAGACTTGCCTCCTTGCAAGAAGGCCATTGGCACTAAGTGGGTATACAAGCTGAAGCATAAACCTGATGGAACAGTTGATAGGTATAAGGCTAGGCTTGTTGCAAAGGGTTATGCATTAGAAAGAGGCATTGATTTTGATGAAATCTTTGCACCTACTTGCCGCATGACTATTGTTCGTAGCATTTGTGCACTTGTAGCTCATCATGGTTGGAATGTACATCAGTTGGACATAAAAACAACATTTCTGAATGGTGACTTGCATGAAGAAGTGTATGTTTTTCAGTCGTGTGGCTTTGTGTAGAAAGGGCATGAAAACTAGGTGTGTAGGTTAAAGAAGGCATTATATGGCTTAAAGCAAGCACCAAGTGTTTGGTATGAAAAGATACATGCCTATCTGATTGCACATGGTTTTGAGAACGGTCCAACTGAAAGCACCTTATATGTTAAGCATGCTAATGATGTGCTTCTGATCATTGTTGTGTATGTTGATGACATGCTGCTCACTGGTTCTCATGAGAAGCATATTGCTGATTTCAAGGCTGATTTGCATGCCTCATTTGAGATGTTTGAGTTGGGGCATTTGCATTATTATTTGGGCATTCTGTTTATGCAAGTTGATGTTGGAATGGCTTTGTGTCAAATGATATATTGATACATTATTGCAACATTTTGGCCTTGAAGAATGTAAGCCTATTGCCACTCCTATGGAGACAGGTTTATAATTGAGTCTTCATGATGCTGGAGATGCATTTGATGTTGTTCTCTATCAGCAGGCTGTTGGATGCTTGATTTATTTATGCATTCAACCAGATATTTAGTTTTCTGTCTCATAGATGAGCAAGCTTATGCATTGCCCAAGTGTCAAGCATTGGTAGGCGGTTAAGCACATCTTTCGCTACTTGAGTGGTACCCGACTCTGCCAGATTTGCTGACTATGATTGGGTTGGTTGCTATGACACTCATGTGTCCACTACTGGTTTTTGCTTCATGCTTCGTAGCTCATGCATATCTTGGCTGAGCAAGAAGCAGCCTACTATGGCCACTTCCAGTTGTGAGGCTGATTATAGGGCAACTTTCATAGCGATTGTTGAGTGTGTGTGGCTCAAATGCCTTATTGTTAATTTGGGTGCTGGTTAGTCTTCTGCCACCACCATCTTCACTGATAGTCAGAGCCCATCGGTTGTTGCGAGGAACCTTGTGTTCCATGCTTGCACTAAGCACATTGAGGTGCATTATCATTATGTTAGGGAGAGGTTCTCCGCTGGAGAGATCAGCTTAGCATATGTGCCCATGCAGGAGAACATTGTAGACCTTTTCACAAAGGCTCTACCCAGGGAGAAGTTTGAAGCTTTCCACAAAGCTTTGGGCTTAATTCCTTTTGTGGATTGATTCCACATAGCTTGGCACATCCTTATACATATGTGCCAGCTCCTTGTTCACCGCATCACTCCTAGGGGGGATTTGTTGATATATTTAGGTAGTGATGTGTGAGAACACACTAGGACCACCGGGGCACTTTTTTCCCTCTTTAGGAGATTTGTTTTCCCTGAATTGTATATACGCCTATAGCCCTAACGTGTTACTTGTCTTTGTACATTCTAGTGGTAATACATTCAGTATTGTGTGTTGTGCTCCAAGCTTCTTCTTCTTCCTTGTGTTGTTTGCGTGCTTCCGCAGATGTCTAACTCCAACAAAGACTGCAAACCTATTGCCACTCCTATGGAGATAGGTTTATGATTGAGTCTTCATGATGTTGAAGATGCATTTGTTGTTGTTCTCTATCAATAGACTATTGGATGCTTGATTTACTTATGCATTACTCAACCAGATATTGAGAATGATGTCTCATAGATGAGCAGGTTTATGCATTGCCCTTATGTCAAGCATTTGCAAGCAGTTAAGCACATCTTTTGCTACTTGAGTGGTACCTGGCCACTTGGATTGTTTTATCCCAAGGGGGAATCATTATCGCCAGATTCACATGCTTTTTCTGACTCTAAATGGGCTAGTTGCTATGACACTCATGTGTCCACTAGTGGTTTTTGCTTCATGCTTGGTATCTCATGCATATCTTGGTTGAGTAAGAAGCAGCTTACTGTTGCCACTTCTAGTTGTGAGGCTGAGTATAGGGAAGCTTTTATAGCGACTATTGAGTGTGTGTGGCTCAAATGCCTTATGGCTGATTTGGGTGTTGTTCAGTCTTCTACCACCACCATCTTCACTAATAGTCAAGAGTGCATTGGGAATTGTGAGGAACCCTGTGTTCCATGCTCGCACTAAGCACATTGAGGTGCATTATCATTATGTTAGGGAGAGGTTCTTTGATGGAGAGATCAGTTTGGCATATGTGCCCACATAGGAGAACATGCAGATCTTTTCACAAAGGCTCTGCCTAAGGAGAAGTTTGAAGCTTTTCACAAAGCTTTGGGCTTACTTCCTTTTGTAGATTGATTCCACATAGCTTGGCGCTTAATTATACGTGAGTGCTAGCTCCTTGTTTACCGCATCAATCCCATGTGATTTTGTTGATATATTTAGGTAGTCATGTGTGTGAACACACTAAGACCGTCATGGCACTTTTTCTCCTCTTTCGGATGTTTTTTTCTTCTAGCTTGTATATACACCTACAAACCTAACGTGTTACTTATCTTTGTATATTATCTTGGTAATACATTCAGTATTGTGTTTTGTGCTCCAAGCTTCTTCTTCTTCTTCTTCTTCCTTGTGTTGTTCGCATGCTTCCACATACCTCAAACTCCAACAAGGTGTCCGTGCATTTTACTGTGGGTGGTTGGGCCTTCTACCTCTTGAAGTAGGGGTGATGGTTCAACCCCCCTCTAAGGCACGACATGTGTGGGCCTAAGGTCAATGTAATGCCTTCAAGTCGTATAAAACTAGAGGCCTTCAGGTAGTTCTTCCTAGTGTTTTCCTTGAGTCAGTCTAACCCATGCTTTGTGAGATACAGAGGGTCCCATGGGTACTATGCCCGTTCACTTGTATAGTTTTTCTCTCGATCAATTCAAGCAAAGGGAGATTAAACTTTGATCGAACTTCCTCTTACAAAAAAAAAAAACTATGGGTGATCGTAAAAAGGCCAATTTGGCGAGTGCAAAGGTGCTCAGTGATTGACCAACAAGCAAAATCACAACACTTGTTTCATTCTTTATTTAATCCCAATGTTTAGGCCGCTATGGAGGGTAGGAATAAGCAAGAAATGGAAATTGAACATGTGAATGTTTCCCATTTTGTACTTAACTATGATGCACTATAGGAGCGTGTGCACGATGAAGAGCATGAAAGCATATACTTAGGCATGGAATGGCGGGAAATGAGAATGATTTCAATTGAGTGGTCACGTTAAAGAATTAGAGAAGAGTTAAGCAAAGTAAGAATGAAGTTAGTGAACTACACACTTCTATTAATCAAGTACAAAATAACATTGGGCTTATATTTGGGATACTTCAAAGGGAAGATAATAGCCAAGAAAAGAATTCTTCCATTCATAGTCCCTAAAGAAGTGAGCAAAGTTCCTTGAGATCCTCTTGTTGTGCCAATAGGACCACAACTGAGTAGCCCTAGATTACATCTGATTGTGCCAGTTAGTACAAAGGCATGTCTCAGTCTCTCATGCCATCATTGGCTGATCCATGTGGAGCTATGCTTAGACTAGTTGCTAGCACCATTCTTAAAATGAACCCAACACTTCTGGGAAAAGATCTTAGAGTTCCTCAATTTTTTGGTGAAGATAGAGATAGAAATAAAGACACAAGTCTTGTTTTTTACCAAAAGTGGAGAGTTGTGCATAATTTGCATAACGCTCTAAACAATAAAAAATCTTGAAAGTTTGTTTACTAGAACCACATGCGTACAAGTGGTGGATGAGTTTGCAAGAAGCAAACTTAATTCCTCTTACTTCATCCCATTTTGAAGATGTTTTGAAGGAGGAGTTCCTTCCTGAAAATGAAGAAGAACGTAACTGGGAAGAGTGGGTCCGAGTGCAACAAAGAGATCGTCCATTGTCCACTTATATTTATCAATATCAAGAGATCATTGTAAGCTTAAAAAATTAGATGATTTCTAGAAGTTGAGAGGCTTTATACGTGAATTAGATCACTGGTTAAAGCATGAAGTTAAGCACAATGCACCAAAAGCTCTATTGGATGCAAAAAAAGTTGTCCAAATTTATGTTGATCACTCATGCATTGACACAGTTGTGAGTGTCAATAAATTTGAGCACATTGGTACATCCAAACATAAAAACAAATAGGTTAGAAAAGAAAGCCTTCAAAGAAACCATGTGTTTATAGGAATGGTCTTATTCAATATGATTTTGAGAAAGCACAGAAAGAAAACCCCTGCTTTTAATGCCTTTGACCAAGACATAGGAGCAAAGATTGTCCTACTAGGGGGAAATTAAGAATCCTCATGCAGATAAAGAGAAAGATAAACCCCAAATACACTTGATATAGACTTTGGATATAAGAAGATCCCATCTATATAAGCAAGTGGATGTACTGCATAGTGATAGCACACATCAATGTCATTGGTTGAATAAAATATGGGCTACTCTAGAGTTTGAACCCCATGAACTTATCAAATTACATGGGTTAATTAATGGGGAGTCTGCACGGATCATGATTGATGATTCTACCACCCATAACTTTCTCAATATATCAATGATTGAAGGGCAAGACAAAAGCAAGGTTTGTGTATCAAGTGATTTAGAAAATAAACAACACACGTGGAATAGCAAATACAGGTGTTGGAGCTGATGGAGATGGTGTCGAAGATTATGATATTTTACAAATTCCTGTTTGTGTTGCTATTTCTATTGCACCTACTGTAGAGCAAATTCGTTGGGATGGCAAAGATGCTCAGGCGCATGCATTGATAGCTTTGTCTATCAAACATGCCATTATTCCTCACATTCACTCTTGTAGAATAGCTAAGGATGCTTGCCACATTGTACTAGGCTAGGAATGAGGCTCGTGTTGCTTACCTCTGAAAACAATTGAAGGGTGAGCACATGAATGAAGGTGATTCTATGGACAATTTTCTCACAAAGATCAAGGATTTGAACAATTGATTTCTGCTGATGTAGTTATACCACATAGCTCACTTGTGCAAACCGTTTTGAATTGTCTTCTTGACTCACATCAGAGTTTTGCTTCTACTCTTCGTTTGATGATGAAAGGCAATCCAAATGCCTCGTCATTTGAGGAGTTAGTCTCTATTCTGTTGCAGGAAGATCACTCTAGGCAAAACATGTCCATCATGCGTGTTGCAGATCAAGCTTTCCTCGCTAGTTAGAAGGGCAAAGGTTTTGCAATAATGTGTCAATATATTTCGTTTGATACAAATCCATTCCACCATCAACTTGCATAAACTGAATGCCCAAATAGTTATGCAAATGCCCCAAATCAAACATCTCAAATGAGGCATGCAAATCAGCCTTAAATCAGCAATATGCATGTCATGAGGACCATTGAGTAGTATGTCATCAACATACACCACAATGATCAGAAGCACATCATTAGCACGCTTAACATATAAGGTGTTTTCAGTTGGACTGTTATCAAAACCATGTGCAATAAGATAGGCATGTATCTTTTCATACCAAGCACGTGGTGCTTGCTTTAAACCATATAATGCCTTCTTTAACCTGCACACCTGGTTTTCATGCCCTCTCTGCACAAAAGCCACGGGGCTGAAAAACATACACTTCTTCATGCAAGTCACCATTCAGAAATGATGTTTTGATGTACAACTAATGTACATTCCAACCATGATGAGCTGCAAGTGCATAGATGCTATGAATAGTAGTCATTTGGCAAGTAGGAGCAAAGGTTTCATCAAAATCAATGCCTCTTTCTTGCACATAACCCTTCGCAACAAGCCTAGCCTTATACCTATCAACTGTTCAATCAGGTTTACGCTTCAGCTTGTATACCCACTTAGTGTCAATGGCCTTCTTGCAAGAGGCAAGTCACATAAAGATCAGGTACCATTTTTCATGGTAGCATCATATTCAGATTGTGTTGCAGCCATCCAATGCTCAAAATTTTGTGCTTCATCAAACAAAAGAGGTTCAGTTTCATCCTTGAGACTAGAGGCAGTCATAACATAACAATCTGATGCAAAAGAGGCATTACGAGAGCCTGATCGAGTACGATATGATAAAGGTGCATCTAACTTGCTGTCACACAAAGTCTACAATAGCCATTTTGGCATAGTTTTTGCTTGCTCAATATCAACTCTCTCACCAGTAAGTGCATCATGTAAATCTACATCAGAAATGGAATGTTATGTATCATCACATGAAACCTACAAAGGCTGAGAAGTTGCCTCATTAGGACGAGCACTAGATTGTCCACCTGTAAAAAGAGGCAGCAAAGTATCATACATGTCTTTGGAGCTAACATATGCCTCCTCAATACATGAAAGCAATGGCCTAATAGCATCTTCCACAAAAACAACATCACAGCTAACCAGTACATGAGTGCCAACTCCTTGTTCATTGCATCACTCCCAGGGGGGATTTGTTGATATATTTAGGTAGTGATGTGTGTCAACAATCTAGGACCGTTGAGGCACTTTTTTCCCTCTTAGGAGGTTTTTTTCCCCCAGCTTGTATATATGCCTATTGCCCTAATGGGCTGCTTATCTCTTGTACATTCTAGTGGTAATACATCCAATATTGTGTGTTGTGCTCCAGGCTTCTTCTTCTTCTTCTTCTTCTTCTTCTTCTTCTTCCTTGTGTTGTTTGCGTGCTTCCAAAGAAATCTAACTCCAACACTAACCAAGATGGTCAAGTTCATTCCAACTCATACAACTGTGAAGATGCCATAACTGGTTAAGTTGTTTGTGGAAAACCTTTATTGACTTTATGATCTTCCTAAAGGCATAGTGTCCAATCAAGATAGGAAATTCACAAGAAATTTCTAGAGAGATGTCTTTCGTCAATCAAACACAAGGTTGTCAATGAGTATGACCTATCATCCTCATATGGATGGAAAAACTAAACAAGTCACTTGAGTTTTGGAGAATATGCTCTGAGAGCATATGTAATTCCAAACCAAACATATTCGCATGAATATTTACCACTTGCAGAGCATAATAGGACCAAAAATGTTGCAACACAATTCAACCCTTTCATGTTCATGGATTTTAGCCAAAAGCCCCTTATGTGGTTGGTTTTCAACAAGAAAGAGTTCAAACTGCTCATGATTTCTTACATGACATGAACTTCAAGTTGACGTTTGCAAGAGACAGCTTAAAGAAAGCTCAAGATCGAGCATGAGCTTATGTTGATCCTAAGAGATAAGTAATCTCTTTTGAACTTGGAGCACAAGTGTAGCTTTGAGTTCCAGAGAGGTTTGAAGCTCTTAAAATTGGACATTTTCCAAAGTTTTCTCTTAGAGTTTGTGGCCTTTTCAAGATATTAGGGAAGATTGGAACAATGGTGTATTAAGTTGAGCTTCCGAGTGACTATTGAATTCATCTTATTTTGCATGTAACTCGACTTAAGAAGAAGTTGATTGACTTTGAAAACTTGGTTTCAACTGACATAATTGTTCAACCTCTTTCTGGTAACTCTATTCCCCATGAACCAGAAAAGGTGTTATGTATTTGAGATAAACGAATAAAAAATTAGTTATATAAAGAGTGATTAGTTAAATGGAAAGATAGAACATAGGAAAGCGCAAAATGGGAATGCATGAGCTCTCTAAAGAAGAATTTCCCTCTTTTTAGTTTTAAACAGTGAATACATTTTTAACGGAAATGACTACCATGATCTAAGTAAGCCCATGGGCACATATGAAATACTTTATTACATATCTTATTTCATGAAGCATATTTTCTAGGACGAAAATGTTCTTAAGGGGGGAACAATGTCATAAAGTGACTAAGTAGTCAGTTGAGATCAAGAGATTAAGTAACTCACATTAAGAGTTAAAGGGTGGTGTAGGATCACTTCTCAAAAGATAGAGGGGATTGATTGTGGAAAGAATGGTTCTCAATCAAAGTTGTTCCTTGAAAAGAATGGTTTGTATCTAAACCAATTTAGTTCCCATACATTATATAGTAGACTTGGTTGGGTGGAAAAGAGCAAGTCATTTGTGTAGTCTTCTCACGTGTTTGAAGGTCATTTGTGTAGTCTTCTCACGTGTTTGGAGGTCATAATGTAAGAATATCTTATCTTACGGATGAAAAGCCCACTCTAACTTCACGTGTTTGGAGGTCATAATGTAAGAATATCTTATCTTACGGATGAAAAGCCCACTCTAACTTCTTGTGAGCTTGAAGGAAAAGAACCTCCGGTGCCTAAAAGGTGACCTTACTTTCAAAGCTCTTTGTTCTTTGATGGGGCATACAAAGGGGAGGGATTTCTAATGATGGATCCTCTTGCTTTTTTTGCAAATTTTATTGTGTTTTCATTAGTCAAATTTGCTTTATCTCTACCCCCTTCATAGCCTTCCATAGGGCATTCAAACATCTGTCAATTTCTCAAACGAAAGCTTTAAAGAGAATGCACATGTGGAAGCAAAATGTAGTATACACACATAACAGATATGTTAGTAAAAAGAGGTAGACCACGAAATGGAATGGGAAATCTAGCATGTGTATCCCAACGAATTTACCAAAGAGCACGAAAGCTTCCAACCTAGTGCGTACAAATAATGAATGCTTACTAAAACAAAGGCATCCTTTTATAAAGGAAATATGGATAATATGTTATAAGTGGGATAAATGCTTTTGAAAAGAAATCAAAATGTGAGATACATCAAATGTGGATAGTACTCTAAAATTAGATGACGTGCACAAAGAAGCTACATGGAAATGTTTCCGAAATCTCTCTAGTAAACCTTGGAAATGCAAATCCGGTTTGACAAAGTTTGTCTGATTGAACATTTGACTGGTCTCAAGCATAGACTGAGCTAATTCTACCATTTTCATGCACATTTTTGTCTGTTCAATCTCTAAATCTGCTCTAGGGTAACTCTTGTCTAGGTTTGGAGTTGTTGGCCCTTCTTGAAGACGAGCCTAATAGGCCTTGAACATCATGTCCAAGCCTTCTGGGGTTGGATATGCAAGAACGGACCCTAGTTGTAGTCTATGTATAATGTGTGGTGGGGTGGGATGAGGTGGTGTGGATGGAGCTTCAACGTGCAAGGGGTTTGAGATGCAATGTCTTCTATTTTTGTTTTCGCCTCTTTCAGGCTTTCTTCTAGTTCCGATAGCTTTTTATTCCACTTGTGATTGGCCTTCTCTCTGATATCTTTCCATGTTCTTGTTTTTCCCTTAATAGGTTCTCCTGATTCACTTGACTCTGATTGTTCAGCTGGCTTATCCTGTTTTAAGGCTCGTGCTCTAGTCTGGAATCACTGTGGCAGGAGCTGGTGGTTGGTTTCCTAGGACTGGTTGTGGCCTATATGGTCCCTGATTTTGTTGTTGTGGTCTATAGTATGGTTGTTGGTATTGGTTTTGATACCTACCTTGTTGGTAAGGTTGCTGATAAGTTTGTCTAACAACATGCCTATTGTAGGGACAATCTTGAGCCCTATGGTTTGTGTATTTCCTCTCGATAGTGCAATATGGGGCATTCCTTTCTCTGACGTTCTAGTTTTGCAATGGGCAAACATTAGCCATGTGGTCCCCTCCGCAAGTATAACATCGGTTCAATGAGGTGACTCTCTGTGTTTGTCTATTTTGGACTCCTAGCTTCTTGGCAACTTGCTCAGCTATCTCATCTATTTCATTGGAGGTTCGGGAGGTATGACTAATAGAACTGTCAGAGTCCTTATAGAGTTTGGATAGTCCTAACTCCTCACCCAAGTTGTCTTCTATGTCAATGCACATGCGCACACACTCTTCTATGGATCTAGGCTCTTTGAAGTACACATACGATCTTAACTTGGTGCTTAGTAAGCCATCTAAAAACAAGGCCACTTGTTTGGCTGGTGTGGGTAGTTCTGGAATAGGGCTTCTTTCTATGTATTGTCTGAACCTTCTTCCTGCTAGTCGCACTGTTTCTTGGGGTGTCTGCTTGAAGCTGTGGATCAAGGATGATGTATTATGCCTGATACCACTCTTGGAAAATTCTAAAATGAATTCGTCTAGCAGTTGACCTATATTTCGATAGTTGTGACTGTTTAGTGGTTGAAACCAAGCTAAGGCAGTGCCCTTAAGAGTCAAACCAAATGCCTCATACTTGGTGAACAAATCCTCAACCTGTTTAGCTCTTAACACTTGTTTATACTTGGCCACATGATCATAAGGATATCCTGTCCCGTCAAAATAATTCTTCATTGCCTTGATCACTTGAGTGGGTCTAAGGGGTCTTTGGTATTTTGGAGGTCTAGGCAATGGAAACTCATGTTCATCTCTTTGATGCCTATGTGCTTGATGTCTTTCTCTTTTAGGTCTTTCACCTTCCCGTCTTGATCTCTCTCTACCCACATTGTGTGTAAAGCTTACCTCAGGTCTCTCTCTAGTTCTTTCCCTCTGGTTTTCATGAGCATGGGATGATCCTACTCCGTGGAGGCCATGGGAAACACTAGCTCTTGGTGGAGGAAAAATCAATTCACCTCGCCAAGTGTATGCATGCTTTACATGATCTGATACCAAGAACATTTTCTTTGATGTGTTATCCAAATAGACAACTTTGCCTGGTATCTCCAGATCCTTGAACTCATAAATGGTGACTGTTGGGCTATGTTGATATGGATTGAATCTCCAAAAGGCTTCCTCTGTTTCTCTACTCAAAAATAGTTTTATGCTTTTGTTGCCTTGGGGAACCCACTCTGGAATAATCACTCTTGTCAAGACAGATTTGCCTTGCAGAGTCTTGGGTTCTCGTCCTAGGTCTCCTTGCTCTAGCTCTCCTATCTCATTCTCAGGAATTATATTTCCAAACTCATATGTCCTATCTGGTAAGCTGGTGACCATGTACATGGTTCCTTGCTTATCAATGTAAGAGCCATCTTCAAACTTGACCACTGGGTGTTCAAGTCCAATGGGTTGATCTGGATTTTTGAGCTGGACAACGGATTGCCTCAAGCCATCATAGATGCGAGCACCTAATCGGTTGGTCCAAATATATTCCAATTGTGTCTTATATGGACCTTCTGGTGTTTGTAGATAGGCGGTGCGTGAGCCCCCTGCAGGTTTCCCCATGCTAAAAGACATTTATGAGTCACTTGTGTCAGAGCTTAGTACGTAAGGATAACCACTTAGTTGTTGTGCCCAAGACTTAGCTATATGGTCGACTAGCCTCAGAAGATCTAACACTTTGCCTATCCTTGCCCAAGTGTCTACCAAATCTCAGGTTCATAAGCTTTGCCTTCTGGTCCCAAAATTCTCCTGTGTATTGCTCAAAATCCTTAAGAGTCCCCTTGGGTTCCTAGTCCCACCTGAGGATCAACTTCAAATTATCCTACTGAAAATCAACACGTTATTCTTATAAAAAACAATTAAAGCCTGGTGGGATTTGAAAGGAGCTTTCCAACGAGCTATAGATCTCAAAAAATGGACTTTTGATGAAAAAGCTTATGTCAAATCATGCTCCTGAGGGTCAAAACAGGCAAACAGAACCTTTTGGAAAATCATGATTTTGTGTGAAAATCGCGATTTTGAGGGTCTGAAAATCATGATGTTGAACTCTCATGAAAATCGTGATGCTGAGCACGTATGAGAATTGCAATTCTGAGCAATCTCCAAAAAACGTGATTTTGAGTGAGAATCGTGAAAAACACGATTTTGAGTGAGAATCGTGAAAAACGCGATTTTGAGTGAGAATCGTGAACAATGCGATTTTGAGAATGATTACAAATTGTAATTTTGAATGAAAATCGTATTTTCTCAAAATCGTGTTTTTGATATGAAAATTGCGATTTTCAATGAAAATCGTGTTTGACCAAAGTCGTGTTTTTGGCTTAAAAATCACGATTTTGAGAATGACCAGAAAATCGTAATTTTGATTGAAAATCGTGTTCTGAAAATCGTGATTTTGTACCTTAGTGAAAATTGTGTTTTTTGAAAATCGTGAAAATCACGATTTTGGATGAAAGTCATGTTTTTGAAAATCACAATTTTTGAGCCAACTAAAAATCGTGTTTTTTTCCCAAAATCATGTTCTTGCTCAGAATCGTGTTTTTTGAGAATCGCCAAAAAATCACGCTTCTCAGAATGACCAGAGAATCGTGTTTTTGAGAAACTTACATAATCGCGATTTTGAGCACAACCAAAGAATCGCGATTCTGAGAATGACCTCAGAATCATGTTCTTTTCAGAAAGCTTTTAGGCGGGAATTAGAAAATTGCATTTTTTTGAAAAAAATTGAATTTTATGAAAATCGTAATTTTAAGTGAGAATAGCATTTTTTGGCGGGAAATTCAAATTTCTGAGTGTCGAGCAATGGCAAGCTCCGTATGTGCAGATAATCATGAAAAAACATAGGCGCTTGCTCTCCCTTGTACTTCCTAACTCCTTCTCACACAATAATGCATGAAAATTGGTACGGAAATGGTGAAAATGCACTGAAAAACAAGAAATTTCTATGAAGATGAAGATGGAAGAAGATGCAGATGGTGATGATGATGAAAAGGAAGAAGAAAAAAAAAAAAGAAAATAACTATATTTTACCTTCCAACATTGCAAATCTACAATCTTACCATCACAACGCTCGTCCTCGAAGCTCTCTCCTAGGCAATGGCGCCAAAATTTGGTGTAGTTCAAGCGTAAGCAGCACCTTTGCTTGTCAATCTGTGGAGACGTGAGGACCGGTATGAAGACCCGCGTGAGTGAAAGCACACAAACATGCACACACATACACACACATGCACAAGGCAAGATCAAAGAGAAGAACAATGGAAGGACTTCGATTACAAGAGAAATCTCTTACAAAAGCTCTATTCTCTAACAAGGTAACGCCAAAAATGAGCTCATATACACTCATATAGATAAGAAATAGAATAATTATGATAGAGAAAGTCACATGTAATACTAATTCCTCAACAAGCTGGTTCTTAAAAGGGTTCGGCCTTGCCAGAGTGGTCTATCTAGCACTCTCTAAAGCACAAATCATTATGTATCATAATAACAATAGCTAGGGAGTATCTTTTGGTTTCATCTTTCTTTATGTATAAAAAAGAACACATTTGGATTTGGTCCAAGTCCACCATAAATCATCCTTGTATCATTTGATTCATATCTTACAAATAGAACCAAACACTCCATGAAAAGGACTTTTTCAAGCTCATGATCATGGTGGGATACCTTTTTTTGGTCACATATGAACACCATTGATTGTCAACACTAGATGCTGACAATTTATCTAACTTATACCAGGTCGAGAATATTTGAAGAATTCCAATAGAATGCGAGCATTGGCATCTATGCATCCATAAATAAAATGCCATCCCATTTCAACCAACTATAAATTGACGTCTAGTACAATAAAAGTAACCAAAATATGGAGGTGATTCCAATAAAAATGTTTGATCATGAATGCCCCAAAAAAGTCCCTCGCCATCAATGGCACAAAAGTGAGAGGTTGTGTTAAATGTATTGCTATGAAGATCTAGGAGTATCATGAAGAAGAGTGCCTTTGTATATGAAGATCCAAGCACATGAAGAAGAAGAGTGTCTTTGTGCATAGGAGAACATATGGGGTTCGTAGATATTTAATAGCTCCCTCACAAGGATGGATCTAGTAAGGGAAGTTGGTGCTAAGTTAAAAAAGTTTCTCAAACTTCAAAAAGAGATCTCCCGTGGAAGGCCATTTGAGGTTGGAGTATGAACAATGGAAACTTAAGAAAAGACTATAATACAGCATATTATCGGGTTGCAACAAGAAAGGATGGAATTTTATATTTTAAGGCATCTCACACCATCTTTTAGGAATACCAACGATGCTCATGGACCTCTTATCTTGGGGTTTGAGGGTCTACTCTAGCTTCATGTCACTATTATGAAGGATAACAACCTTTGGATACACAAAAGGGGGCCTTACTTTTAGGACTCTTTGTCCTTCTATGGGTCATACAAAAGGGGCCCTCTAATGAGGGCCCCAAATGTTAACTTTTTAGGGCCATAGAATATCATTTGCACCTTTAACATCAAGAAGTTCATATATTGAAATCAATACCTTTTGAGTTGATCCAAAACCCATTACATCAAAGTTAGTCCTCATATTATTGGATTCCCATCTTATAAGTAGAACAAAACACTCGAAAAAAGTCTTCAAGTCCATAATGACATTTGGCTACTGCTTTATTTAAAAAAAGGTGACATACAATTGTTATTTCTATCCCACTATTCATTCAATAAAGGATGGCCATGTATGTGACCCATTCCAATAGAGCTGATAAAGAGAGAGATATATATAGATAGATATATGTCCAAAGTTCGAATCCAACATGGCTAAACCAATCTACTTATTGCATGTGAGTAAGGGGTTTCCTCAAAATGGTGTGAATTACTTCCAAAATTTAAACCATAAGTGAAGGGTATTGTAAGATTGAACTCTAAGAATCAAAGCATTGTATTTTTCTTCTTTGGAGGTGATTTCAATCCAATAGTCTTTTCACATGTGCCCTAAAAGACACCTTCATCTTCTTGTCTAGTAGTGCAAGCAGTGCAGTTCATGTGGTTGGGTTGGAGTTAGGTTCAATCCCCACGGGCTTCATTCGCAAGAAAGATCCTCCTCCTTGTAGTGAGTATGAAAAGGTAGCCTTTGGGAACATCCTCATCGGCCTTTGGGCATTCTTGATGGACACCATTGACAATAATAAGCGACATGCTTGTTGTGAAAGCACTGCATTGAATCAAACCAATTTCGTAGTCTTGCGATCTTTTCCCCATCCTTATCTTAGTGATATTTTGGCCATCTTTTCCCCATCCTTATCCTTGGTGATATTTTGGCTCTATTCATTCTATTGATGCTAACTATTCTATCCCTATTTCTGTGCTAACTGTTCTATCCCTATTTCTATCCCTACTTCTTTGGGATTGAGAGGTCCCATGGATACTATGCCATTCATTGTATAAAAAGCATGTGGAGCTGGATATAATATGGGAAGGTAGCGCTAAGATACAATGATTCCCATTTTTTCACAAAAGAGGTCACCATACAAACCCTCTTTTAGAAACTAAATACATACAAAATATTTCCAAAATTCTTAGAGATATCACAACACTTAAAGCTTAACGCAAGTTGGAGCAATGGAAGGATGACAACTAAGATTTCATAGCCTATCATAACCTCTAAAGCCAATGACGCCTTACAATACAAATTATGTTCATGAATCTTTTATCTTTAGCATGGAAATCCCACTCTAACTTCATGTGAGCTTGAAGGACAAGAACCTTTGGGGTGCATAAAAGGTTAACTTACTTTAAAAAAAAGAGTAGACTATGGAATGGAAAATATCGCATACGTATTCAAGTGAACTTGCCAAAGAATACCCCTCCCTACGATAGGAAAGTTGGGGGCCTTAGGCTAGTGTATTGCCTTTGAGTAGAGATAAACCATTTGCCTTCAAATAGTCTTTTTCAAGTGTGGCTTTCGGATATTCTAACCCTTGCTTTGTGGGATAGGAGGGGTCCTATGGTTACTATGCCATTTCAACTATACAACTATTCTTTCAATCTAATCCCAACTATAAGAAGATTAGACTTTGACTGAAGTTCCTCTTAAAAAAAAAACCTTGCCAAAGAGCATGGAGAAATCCCAAGTCACAAAATGTGCGTCCAAATAATCAATCCTAGTGAGATGGAGGACACCTTTTTGTTTGGGGAAATCTATAAAGTATACCATATATGGGAGGAAAAATGTGAGATCTGTGAGATATGGAACAATACTCTAAAAATAGATGAAGTACATAAAAAAGAGTGGTACAAAACCAAGATGCACTCATATACATAAGGAAATAAAATAACCTTGAAAGAAAGAGTCAAATGTAATATTGATTCTTCAACAAGATTGTTAAAAGGGAACAAGATTCTTCACCCTCCTAGAATGGTCAATCTGCCACTCTCCATGCTCAATATTTAGGGGCATAAGAATGTAACAAACCACTCCATAAAAGGTCCTTCTTCAAGTTGATGACCATGGTGGCCTACCCTTCCTTTTGTTGGCATATGAACACAACTAATTGTCAACAATAGATGTGATAACTTATCTTTGGAGCGGTCAAACAGAATGTCACCATTGGCATGCATGCATCCATAAATAGAACACCACCCCATTTCAAACAATCATAATTTGACATCTAGTACAAATAAACATAAGCACATTATTTTTTTATATGGAGGTGACCCCAATAAAACTAGTTTTTCATAGATGCCCCAAAATAGTTCCTCACCTTCAATGGCACAAAATTGAGAGGTTGTGTTATAGGTAGAAGGTATGAATATCCAATAATATGATGAAGAAGAGTGCTTTGTGGTTAAGAGTGATATGAAGACCATAAACACATAAGGAAGAAGAGTGTCTTTTTGGATAGGAGAGCATGTGGGTTTGTAGATATGCAGCGACTCCTTCACAAGAATGGACATAGTAAGGGAAGGTAGTGTTAAGATGCAAAAGTTTTCCAAACTTTGGAAAGAGATCACCACCACATGGTTAATTGAGGCTGGATCATGAAGGAAAGGAAGGTTAAAGCCTATTATGCCCTCTTCTAAAAAGGATACAAGAGGTTTCGAAAGGTCTTGAAACGACTACAATACAAAAGAATACCAAGGATGCTTATGAACATCTTATCTTGGAGATGGAGATCCCACTCTACTTTCATGTCATTATTGTGAAGGGTAAGGAGCTTGGGATACCCAAATGGAGGCCTTAATTTTAGATTCATTCTAATACAAAGGGAGCTTTATAATGAGGAATCCAAATGTTAATCCTTTAGGGTCATTACAATATCAACTACATTGTTTCTTCTAATATTTTGATGTCCTCTAACATCAAGAAGTTCATATATTGAAATCAACAATTTTGGACGTGATCGAAATCACACCATTGGGTTTTTATCTTATTAATGGAACAAAACAAAGGTCCTTCCAATATCAATTTTATTGGCTTAGTGTACACAAGGATATGCAAGTATATGTGCTAAGATGTCATAAATGTCAGGCCAATAAAGCAAAGAGACTTAGAATTGCATTTCTTCTTCATCCATTGGAAGTACCTCAAGAAAAATGACAAAGTATTTCAATGGATTTTGTAAGGGAACTACCCAAAACTCCAAAGGATATGGTTTAATTTAGGTCATACTTGACTAGCTAACCAAGATGGTCAAGTTCATTCCAACTCGTACAACCGTGAAATTGCCATAACTAGCTAAGTTGTTTGTGGAAAATTCCTTATTGATTTTATGCTCTTCCTAAAGACAGTGTCCTAAAGACATAATGTCCGATCGAGATAGAAAATTCACAAGTCATTTCTAGAGAGATGTCTTTAGTCAATCGAAAATAGAGTTGTCAATGAGTATGGCCTAGCATCCTCATATAGATGAACAAACTAAACAAATCAATCAAGTTTTGGAGAATATGCTATGAGATCATAGGTATCTCCAAAGCAAACATATTGGCATGAATATGTTGGAACACAATCCAACACTTTCATGTTCATGGATTTTAGCCAAAAGTCCCTTGTGCAGTTGGTTTGCAACAAGAAAGAGTTCAAGATGCTCATGATTTCTTACATGACATGAACTTCAAGCTGAAGTTTGCAAGAGACAACTTAAAGAAAGCTCAACATAGAGAGCGAGCTTATGCTAATCCTAACATATAAGCAATCTCTTTTGAATCTGGAGCACAAGTGTACCTATGAGTCCTAGAGAGGTCTGAAGCTCTTAAAATTGGACATTTTCCAAAGTTGTCTCTGAGAATTTGTGGCCTTTTCAAGATATTAGGGAAGTTTGGAACAATGGTGTATGAAGTTGAGCTTACAAGAGACTGTTGAATTCATCCTATTTTCCATGTAACTCGACTTACATAGAAGTTTATTGACTTTAAAAGCTTGGTTTCAACTTACATAATTGTTCAACCTCTTTCTATTAACTTTGTTCCCCATGAACTAGAGAAGGTGCTATGTACTTGAGATAAACGAATAAAAAATTAGTTATAGCAAGAGTACTTAGTTAAATGGAAAGATAGAACATAGGAAAGTGCAACATGGGAATGCATGAGTTCTCTAAAGAAGAATATCCCTCTTTTTACTTTAAAAGAGTGGATAATTTTTTTAACGGAAATGTCTACCACGATCCTAAGTTAGTCCATGGGCACAAAGACATACTTTATCACATAGCTTATTTATTGAAGCATATTTTCGAGGACAAAAATGTTCTTCAAGAGGGGAACAATGTTATAAAGTGACTAAGTAGTCAAGTTCACACCTCACTTATCCTAGTGGGTAGGCCTCCTTTTATAAAGTTGGGGGAAAATATAGAAAATATATCGTATGTGGGATAAATGCTTTTGAAAATAAATCAAAATGTGAGATACATCAAATGTGGATAATACTCTAAAAATAGAGGAGGTGCAAAAAGAAGCTACATGGAAAAGTTTCTAAAAAAGACCGAGATGCACTCATATACATAAGAAATAGATATAAGTATGATAGAAAAAGTCACATGTAATACCAATTCCTCAACAAACTAGTTGGGGGTTGCTAGAGTGGTCTACCTAGCACTATCTCTCCAAAGAACAAATCATTCCGAGGCATAAGAACAATAATTAGGGTGTCTCTTTTGGTTTCATGTTTTCTAATGTATAAAAAAAAGAACACATTTGGATTTGGTCCAAGTCCACCATAACTCATCCTTGTATCATTTGATTCATACCATACAAATGGAACCAAACACTCCATGAAAGACACTTTTTTCAAGCTGATGATCATGGTGGGCTACCATTTTTTGGTCACATATGAAGACCATTGATTGTTAACACTAGATGCTGACAATTTATCTAGCTTATACTAGGTAGAGAACATTTGAAGCGTTCAAATAGAATGATAGCATTGGCATCTATGCATCCATAAATAAGATGCCATCCCATTTCAACCAACCATAAGTTGACATCTAGTACAATAAAAGTGACCAAAATATGGAGGTAATCCCAATATAAATGATATCATGAATGCCCAAAAAAAGTCCCTCGCCTTCAATGGCACAAAATTGAGGGGCTGTGTTATAGGTGTTGCTATGAAGATCTAGGAGTATCATGAAGAAGGGTGCCTTTTTGGATATGAGTTACATGAAGATCCAAGCATATAAAGAAGAAGAGAGTCTTTGTGCATAGGAGAGCATATGGGGTTTGTAGATATGCAATGTCTCTTTCACAAGAATGGATCTAGTAAGGGAAGTTGGTGCTAAAGTTTCTCAAACTTCAAAAAGAGATCATAAGTGGAAGGCTACTTGAGGTTGGAGTATGAATAAGGGAAACCTAAGAAAAGACTATAATACAACACATTATCGGGTTCACATACGTTGCAACAAGAAAGGATGGAATTTTAGATTTCAAGGCCTCTCACACCATCTTTTAGGAATACCAACGATGCTCATGAACCTCTCATCATGGGGTTTGAGGGTCCATTCTAGCTTCATGTCACTATTATGAAGGACAAGAACCTTTGGATACCCAAAAGGGGGCCTTATTCGTAGAACTCTTTGTCCTTTCATGGGTCATACAAAAGGGGTCCTCTAATGAGGGGTCCAAATGTTAACTTTTTAGGGCCATAGATTATCATTGGCACCTTTAACATCAAGAAGTTCATATATTGAAATGAGCACCTTTTGAGTTGATCCAAAACCCATTACATCAAAGTTAGTCCTCATATTATTGGATTCCCATATTATAAATAGAACAAAACACTCCAAAAAGTTCCTTGTTTCAAGTCCATAATGATATCGGGCTACTCATTTATTAAAAAAAAGGGTGACATACAATTGTTATTTCTATCCCACCATTCATTTAAAATAAAGGATGGTAATGTATATGACCCATTCCAATAGAGTTGATATATATATATATATATATATATATATATATATATATATATATATATATATATATATATATATATATATATATATATATATATATATACCATCCTTTATTTTAAATGAATGGATATATATATATATATATATATATATGTGTGTGTGTGTGTGTGTGTATGCCCAAAGTTCAAATCCCTAACGAAAAAAGTGTGAGGAAGTGTAATAAGGATTAAAGCATGTTAACAAGAAGGGTTTAAAAAAGCATGAAGCGCTGATAGTTATGCACCAACTCCTTCAAAGAGTGGATTAACAATTCCCAATTTTTTTTAAAAAGAGGTCCCCATAGAAAACCCTCTTTTGGAAAGTAAACACATAAAATATTTCCGAAATTCTTAGAGATATCCCAACACTTAAAGCTTAACGCAAGTTGAAGCATGGAAGGATGACAACCTCTAAAGCCAATGACGCCTTACAATACAAATTATGTTCATGAGTCTCTTGTCTTTAGGATGGAGATCCCTCTCCAACTTCATGTGAGCTTGAAGGACAAGAACTTTTGGGGTGCATAAAAGTTTACCTTACTTAAAAAAAAGAGTATACCATGGAATGGAAAATATCGCATAAGTATTCAAGTGAACTTGGCAAAGAGTACCCCTTCCTACGACAAGAAAGTTGGGGGCCTTAGGCTTGTGTATTGCTTTCAGGCAGTCTTTTTCAAGTGTGTCTTTTGGGCAGTTTAACTCTTGCTTTGTGGGATACGAGGGGTCCAATGGCTACTATGCTCTTTCAACTATAAAATTAATCTTTCAATCTAATTCAAGATATACGGAGATTAGACATTGGACGAACTTCCTCGTAAAAAAAAACCATGCCAAATAGCACGAAGAAGTCCTAACTCACAAAATGTATGTACAAATAATCAATCCTAGTGAGATGTATGTACGCTACCTTTTTATAAAGATGTGGGATTTCTACAAAATATATCATTTGTGGGATAAATCCTTTAAAGAAGGCAAAATATGAGCTATTTGAGATGTGGAACTATTATGAGATCTTTGAGATGAAGTACATAAAATAGAGTGGTACATAACCAATGTACATAAGGAAATAAAATAACCCGAAAGAAAGATTCAAATGTAATACCAATTTTTCAACAAGATTGTTAAAAAGGGAACAAGATTCTTCACCCTCCAAGAATGGTCAATCTATCACTCTCTAAGCTCAATCATTCAGGGGCATAAGAATGGAACAAAACACTCCATAAAATGTCCTTCTTCAAGTTGATGACCATGGTTGTTGGTGTAAATCACAAGCCTACACATTTGTCTTGGAAGATATCATGAAGACTCTACATGCATGAAGAATCATAGGAACATATGCTAGTGATTACTTACCACTTTACCTCATTGTAAAAGTCAATTTGACTTAAAATCTTTTGTAAGCACCTACCCAAATGATTCGTGGAAAAGTTAGTTCACCTGATTGAGAGAATATCTCCAAGTTTTTAGAAGCTTGATTAGAAGGAGCCAAGAATTTTGAATTTGAATTCAAATTCTTACACATTCCATATAAAAGGTGAACTTGAAAAGTCGCGGTGAGAGATATCACTCCCGAGCTTCATTCTACTGTCATTGAGTGTGTGTGAGCACTACATCATAGTCTACACCTCTCTACACCATTAGGCAATGCTTGTCATGCCAATCGGATTGTACACAAGTGTTAATTTATAGATACATTTACATCATTCATCTCTGTGCTCACTGATTGTCTACTCCAAAGTCTATCAACTTGTCAAGGGCATATCGCAGCCAATACTCCACCAAATTCAGTGATTCAAAGCTTGTTGAATTCAGCTCAAAGTCATCTACATGCTGAAAAAGTTTGAAGTGATTTCATTAAGCCAATTCAGAGAAATCGTGGTCGAGGTGCTCACTAGTCTATCTCTGCTACAGTCCTAAAAAGTCGGGGGTATACCAAATCTTGCTAAATTAATTTCTCTTAGCATAGTTCATTATTTTACATCATTCCACTTGAAAATGGTAGCTTACTAAGCTAATTGAATACCCCTAGAAGGAATTTTATCAATTGCTACTGTGTTGGTTACACTGAGCAAAACATTGAGCAGGTGTCAAGACCAAAATAGAAAGTTTTCTTGACCTTGTGACTTCCAAAGTTATCTGTTTTGATTCAATCATTACAAATTTCATTTCCAAAGGACATAGGCCATTTCTTGGTGTCATTGGAAAGCTAAGGGAATCTACTAATCAAGTCTGAAGCTAAAGAGGGCTGGTACAAAGAAGGTTTTAGCAGTACCTACTCAATCTCTTGGATCATCCATCCATCTTTCCCAACAGTGGTATCAGAGCAATAAGGTAAAATGGGAGATGGTTTTCCTTCATTTATTGACAAATTGGACAGGACCAACTATCAAGCTTGGTCTCTAAGGATGAAGACCTACTTACAAGGAAGGAGTCTCTATGGATACATCTCAGGAGATGAGGAATTGCCCTCATTCAAAGCAAGAGGTTTGCCAACCAAGGAGGAGCAAGAAAAACTCAACACATGGTGTGCAAGGGATGCATTGGCAAGGTCTTATCTACTCAACTCTATATCTGACTTTCTTTTACCTCATATCAAAAATTGTAAGACTTCCCAAGAGACTTGGGAAACCTTGTCATCATATTTTTCCTCCAATACAAGGGCTAGGAAACATCAGTTGTGGATTGAATTCACAACACTAAGGAAGCAACCTAAGCAAGCTGTTTCAGAATTTGTGACCAAGATCAAAGATGTTGCAGATCAGTTAGCAAGCATAGGAGAAGAGATTGAAGAGGAACAAATTGTAAGGCAGGTAATCAATGGGATCAAGGCTGATGACAAGTGGGAAAGCTTCACCACTACAATGGATCTCTACATGGACATGCACACTCCAGATCTTACAACTCTCATGGGTCAACTATTCACACATGAAGCAAAGCTTACCAAGAGTGGAGATACTACCAAAGGTAACAACTCTTCTGCCCTATACACTGATAAGAAATCTAAGGATAAAGGCAAGAGTAAGAAGGTGGAAGATGAATGCTCTACCTCCCAAGCCAACTATACAGGGAGAGGTAGATCTTCAAGAGGTAGGGGCAGAGGAGGTAAGCAAGGTAGGGGGAGACCCTATAACACATCACTATGTAACATTTGTGGTTTGTCAAACCACACCACAGATGAGTGTTACAAGAATTACAAAAACCAGAGAGGAAGAGGCTACCAAAGAGGTGGATACTCTCAGTCTAGAGGAACGTTCAACCATCACCAAGGCCACAACAACAATTATAACAACAACTACAACAACAATTACAAGGAGGATTCAGAAACAGAAAGGACTACAACAACTACACAGAGGAGCAGGATGACTCTCTCTTGATCATGAACATGACTTCAAAGTCAGGTACAAATGATGATCACTTATTTTATATTGATTCAAGGTGTTCAAATCATGTGGCTAGTAATGTTGCACTACTCTCTGATCTTGAGGAACCAAAAGGTAAACACCAAGTCCAAACAGGTGATGATACAAAGCATTCTGTAGTTAAAGTTGGAAATGTGAAAACGTGTGATGGTAATCAAAATTTGTTGAGTAGAGTACTTTATGTACCTACAATTACAAAGAACTTAATGAGTGTTGGTCAGATTGTAGAGAAAGGGTTGCAGGTCAGATTCAATCAGTATGGAGCATTTGTGGAGGACCCAAGAC
This sequence comes from Ceratopteris richardii, assembly GCA_020310875.1. Lineage (NCBI taxonomy): Eukaryota > Viridiplantae > Streptophyta > Polypodiopsida > Polypodiales > Pteridaceae > Ceratopteris > Ceratopteris richardii. The sequence continues at coordinate 37,647,394 of CM035409.1, read as the reverse complement.
ATGGATTCAAAAGGATAGCTAAAGGAGAAAAATTAGATAGACTTTTCACTTTTGAGTTGGAAGATACAAAGAACATTGCATTATACAGTTATAAAGATCAAACACTTTAAGAGCTTGAGATTTGGCACAAGAGATTAGGGCACATAGGAGAAAGGACCTTGAAGCAAATGTGCAGGGACCAATGTGTGCTTGGGATACCTAATGTATCCAAGCAACATATGATTTACAAGTGTGGTGCTTGTCAATTTGGTAAGTCTCACAGGTTACCCTTCTCCAAGAAAGGATATATGCATGAAGACTATCTAGAGCTTGTACACACAGATGTATGGGGACCTAGCAAAGACCCCTCAGTCTCAGGTTCAAGGTACTATGTGTCTTTTATTGATGACTATAGCAGATGGACTGTATTATACTTTATGAAGCACAAGGATGAGGTATTTAATTGTTTTAAGAAATATCTTGCATTAGTTGAAAATCAGACAAGAAGGAATTTGAAGAGGCTAAGGTCAGATGGAGGAGGTGAGTACTTCTCCAATGAATTTGAGGACTTCTTGCAGGACATGTTGAAGAAATTTCACTTGTAGGATGCTAAAGCAGCTAGCACTCCAATGGAGGTGAACCTAAAGCTAAGTGCCCATGAATGTGATGAAGTCCAAGACATTACACGTTATCAAAGTATGGTAGGTAGCTTGAACTATGCTACTCTTACAAGAATTGATATTGCATATGGAGTTAGTGTGCTAAGTCAATTTATGCACAAGCCAAGGATACCTCACTTAGAGGCTGCCAAAAGAATCTTGAAGTATCTCAAGGGTACACAGAACCATGGTTTGTACTTTCCTTACACTTCAGATATTGATATAAAAGTTTATTCAGATGCAGATTGGGCAGGATGCAAGGATGATAGGAGAAGCACTTCAGGATACATTTCTTTTGCAGGTGACAAACCAATTTCATGGTCTGCAAAGAAGCAACCAACTGTTGCATTGTCTTCTACAGAAGCAGAGTATAGAGGGCTAGCTAATGCCACTCAAGAAGCAATTTGGATTAAGCTTTTGTATACAGAATTGGGCTTATATACTAGGCCTCCAAATATCTTTGGAGATAATACAAGTTCTCTTCACCTTGCAACTAATCCTATCTATCATGCCAGGACCAAACACATAGAAGTTCATTATCATTATGTGAGGAAGAAGTTGCTAAGCAAGGACATTCAGTTGACCTATGTGTCAACCAACATGCAATGTGCAGATTTGTTGACTAAAGCTTTGGATGGGACCAAACTTTGCAGGTTCAAATCTATGATTGGATTGCAGGATGTACTTGAAGATTGAAGATGAAGACTTAAGCCAAAATGTTTGGCTTGAGGGGGAGCTGTTGGTGTAAATCACAAGCCTACACATTTGGCTTGGAAGATATCATGAAGACTCTACATGCATGAAGAATCATAGGAACATATGCTAGTGATTACTTACCACTTTACCTCATTGTAAAAGTCAATTTGACTTAGAATCTTTTGTAAGAACCTACCCAAATGATTCGTGGAAAAGTTAGTTCACCTGATTGAGAGAATATCTCCAAGTTTTTAGAAGCTTGATTAGAAGGAGCCAAGAATTTTGAATTTGAATTCAAATTCTTACACATTCCATATAAAAGGTGAACTTGAAAAGTCGCGGTGAGAGATATCACTCCCGAGCTTCATTCTACTGTCATTGAGTGTGTGTAAGCACTACATCATAGTCTACACCTCTCTACACCATTAGGCAATGCTTGTCATGCCAATGGGATTGTACACAAGTGTTAATTTATAGATACATTTACATCATTCATCTCTGTGCTCACTGATTGTCTACTCCAAAGTCTGTCAACTTGTCAAGGGCATATCTCAGCCAATACTCCACCAAATTCAGTGATTCAAACCTTGTTGGATTCAGCTCAAAGTCATCTACATGCTGACAAATTTGAAGTGATTTCATTAAGCCAATTCAGAGAAATCGTCGTCGAGGTGCTCACTGGTCTATCTCTACTACAGTCCTAAAAAGTCGGGGGTATACCAAATCTTGCTAAATTAATTTCTCTTAGCATAGTTCATTATTTTACATCATTCCACTTGAAAATGGTAGCTTACTAAGCTAATTGAATACCCCTAGAAGGAATTTTATCAATTGCTACTGTGTTGGTCACACTGAGCAAAACATTGAGCAGGTGTCAAGACCAGAATAGAAAGTTTTCTTGACCTTGTGACTTCCAAAGTTATCTGTTTTGATTCAATCATTACACACTTCATTTCCAAAGGACATAGGCCATTTCTTGGTGTCATTGGAAGGCTAAGGGAGTCTACTAATCAAGTATGAAGCTAAAGAGGGCTGGTACAAAGCAAGTTTTAGCAGTACCTACTCAATCTCTTGGATCATCCATCCATCTTTCCCAACAATGGTGGCCTACCCTTCTTTTTTTGTATATGAACATAATTTATTGTCAACAATAGATGCTGACAACTTATTTAACAGAATGTCACCATTGGCATGCATGCATCATAAATAGAACACCAATCATAATTTGGCATCTAGTACAAATAAACATAAGCAAATTATTTTCTTATCTAGAGGTGATCTCAATAAAACTATTTTGTCATAGATGCCCCAAAAAGTTCCTCACGTTCAATCGCACAAAATTGAGAGTTTTTGTTATAGGTGTTGCTATGAAGATCCGGGAGTATCATGAAGAAGAGTGCCTTTGTGGATATGCGTTATATGAAGATCCAAACATATGAGGTTTGCGGATATGGGGAAGTTGGTGCTAAGATACAAGATTTTCTCAAACTTCAAAACGAGATCCAGTGGAAAGCTACTTGAGGTTGGAGTATGAACAATGGAAACTTAACAAAAGACTATAATACAACACATTCTAGGGTTCACAAAAGTTGCAACAACAAATGATGGAATTTTAGATTTTGAAGCCTCTCACACCATCTTTTAGGAATACCAATGATGCGCATGAACCTCTCATCAATCTTTTAGGAATACCAATGATGCGCATGAACCTCTCATCTTGAGGTCTGAGGGCCCACTCTAGCTTCATGTCAGTATTGTGAGGGACAAGAACCTTTGGATACCCAAAAAGGGGCCTTTGGGTCATACAAAAGGGCTCCTCTAATGAGGGGTCCAAATGTTAAGCTTTTAGGGCCATAGAATAATTTACTCTATTTCTTTTAGGATTTCGGCGTTCATTTCCACCTTTAACATCAAGAAGTTCATACATTGAAATCGACCCCTTTTGAGTTGATTTAAAACCCATTACATCAAAGTTAGTCCTCATATTATTGGATTCCCATCTTATAAATAGAACAAAACACTCAAAAAAGGTCCATAATGATATTGGGCTACTCATTTATTCAAAACACTCCAAAAAAAGTCCTTATTTAAAGTCCATAATGATATTGGGCTGCTCATTTTTCTATCCCACCATTCATTCAATAAAGGATGGCAAAGAGCACGAAGAAGTCCTAACATGTTTAAACCATCCTTGGTATTCTCAAATCCCACATGTTTAAACCAATCTATTTATTGCATGGGACTAAGGGGTGTCCTCAAGATGGTGTGTCTTACTTTCAAAATTTCAACCATAAGTGAAGATTATTGTAAGATTGAACTCTAAGAATCAAAGCATTGTATTTTTCTTCAGTCGAGGTGATTTCAATCCAATAGTTTTTTCACATGTGCCCTAAAAAGCACCTTCATCTTTTTGTGTAGAAGTGGATCTCATGTGGTTGGGTTGTTCATCTATCTTGGGTGGAGTGAGGTTCAGTCCCCATGGGCTTCACCGGCAAGAAAGATCCTCATCCTTGTAGTGAAATGAAAAAGTACCCTTAACCGTTTACTTAAGGTGCTATGCAAGCGGCTTTCGATTCACCCTACAGGTGCTAAAGTTTACCGGTTAGGCGCTTAAGTTTACCGTATAGGTTTTACCGGGTGAACATCCCTCATTGGCCTTTGGGCATTCTTGAAGAGAACACGTAATCTAGATTGTTGGTGCCAAAATCACAATAAATTTCATTTTACATAGCATAAGGAAAGTATCTATGCTGATAAGGAGGTTATGATACCCAAATGGAGGCCTTAGTTATAGAGTCCTTCTATGGATCATACCAAAGGGGCTCTATAATGAGGATCCCAAATGTTAATCCTTAAGGGTCAATAGAATATCAGCTACATTGTTTCTTATGGTATTTTGGTGTCCTCTAACAACAAGAAGTTCATATATTGAAATCAACACACACACACACACACACATATATATATATACATATACATATATATATATATATATATATATATATATATATATATATATATATATATATATATATATATATATATATTTATATGTATATATATACACACACACGCACACACACACATAATGCTAGTACACCACAACTCCTCATCTACAAAGGCATGCATCATGAGCCCCATGTGAACCACGACCCGCATGAACCAAACATAAATTGACATCTACTACAAATAATTATCCAATTAAAACATAGACAGTTGGCGTGGTTCTTTATTGTCATAAAAGAGCTTTGATGGTGCATGAATGCATCTTCTTTTTCTTTTTGAGCCCAATGGGGGAACCTTCCAACTCATGAGAGAAAAAGACTCCCACCATCAAATAAAGAGGAGACATCCCTAACCATCCCATCAATATGAAAAGGGCTAACACTTAAACAAAAGAGTTCTTGTGATGCGTTGTATGCAATTTTTCATTTTTTTATTTTGTTAATACATATCGCATGAATATGAAAAGAGCTAACACTTAAACAAAAGAGTTCTTTTAATGCATTGTATGCAATTTTTCATTTTTTTTATTTTGTTGATACATTTAGTTTTCTAACCTTATTTTCGAGTGAGCCTAGAAATATTCAAGAAGAAAGCGTTCAAAAATGTGTTTGTTTTTTTTTTTTAATTTCGTGTTTTGGTCAGCTTAAAAGGATTAAAATGATGGACACGGATTTGAGTGGTTTCATTGTCAATAGTTTTTTTTTTTAATGGAGGTTTAACCGAAGCCTACTCCTTCGACCTTTAACTTTGAAAGTGAAACTGTACAAGTGAATGGGCATAGCACTCACGAAACTCTCCGTATTCCACAAAGGAGGGATTAAACAAGGTGGCAACTCAATTACAACTGGTTTAACTGGCCAAAGCCATTACATGTCCAGCCTGGAGGTTGAACCCAAAACCTCGACCTCAAGAAGCCAGAGCCAAACCAATTCCCCTATGAGACCTGAATGGTTGTCAATAGTTATAGTGTTAAGGTGTAATCTAGCAAGAATTCATCTTGATTATACTTCAACCAAAAAAAAAAGAAATCGTCCTTGTAGAATTCGTCTTTCTACCATTTTTTCATCTTTGAGAATTTGCCTTCTTTTTTCATCCTTGAGAATTCACCCTTGATAGAGATTCACCATCATTTTTTGTCATCCTTGGAACTCGACGAAGCTGCTCTCCAGAATGGGGCAAAATTAGTCCTCCAAATTAATTCTTAAAATAAATTAAAAAAAAGAGAGAGAAAATCTCTCAATGCTTCAAGCGCATGGATTCGGAGTTTCAAAATTCATCTAACTAGGTGGATTTTCAAAATTAGTCCTTCAAAATTAGTTTTTCAAAATTAGTCTTTCAAAATTAGTCTCTCAAATTTAGTCCTTCAAAATTCGTCCTTCAAAATTAGTCTTTCAAAATTAGCCTTTTCAAAATTAGTCTTTCAAAATTAGTCTTTCAGAACTAATGAAGTGGAAGAGGGATCTCTAGTCCTGGTATATCAAATTCCATGTGTACCTATCAAATTGGCACCTAAGTGGTCAGGACCCTACAAAGTTCTAAAAATATTTCAACAAGGAGCAGTAAAATTGGAGGACTTGGAGGGCGAGAATTTTCCCTTGGTTAACATTTCAAGGGTAAAGATGTATCTTAAGAAAATTCAATCATTGTATATACCATAGTTCTCATTTCAACAAAATTTTGCCCATAGGTACTCATTTTAGTTTTTGTAATTTTAGCCAATATTGAGGAATTGCACAGAGATAGTGCAACATCTTGATGTGGGGGACTGTAATCCAACAAGAATTCATCTTTATTATACTTCAGCAAAAAAAAAAAATCATCCTTGTAGAATTTGTCCTTCTACCATTTTTTTGTCTTTGAGAATTCACCTCATTTTTTCATCCTTGAGAATTCACCCTTGATAGAGATTCACCATCATTTTTTGTCATCCGCGGAACTTGGTGAAGCCACCCTCCAGAATGGGGCAAAATTAGTCCTCCAAATTCATTCTTAAAAAAAAAAAAGAGAGAGAGAAAATCTCTCAGTGCTTCAAGCACATGGATTCAGAGTTTCAAAATTCATCTCATTGTGTGGATTTTCAAAATTATCCCTTCAAAATTAGTCTTTCAAAATTAGTCTTTCAAAATTAGCCTTTCAAAATTAGTCTTTCAAAATTAGTCCTTCAAAAGTCTTTCAAAATTAGCCTTTTCAAAATTAGTCTTTCAAAATTAGTCTTTCAAAATTAGTCCTTCAAAATTTGTCTTTCAAAATCAGTCCTTCAAAATTAGTCTTTCAAAATTAGTCTTTAAAAATTCATCCTTCAAAACTAGTAAAAGAAAATCTGCATCATCACACCTTGATTCAAAGTAAAGTCAGCTATCGGATTCATGGAGATACTCGAACTTCGAAATGAAGTGGCAATTCATGATAAAGGAAAGGTACTCATTCAATACCATATTCCGAAGTCTTCAGACGATTTTGATTTAGTTGGCTGTCAGTTCAGATTTGGGCCACCCCTCCAAAATCAGCCCATTTTTTCACCACTTTTGTTAGTAGGGAGCGGCGCGCATACACTATGCCGTGATGGTGCAGTAAATGAGTGGGTTCCGTGAAGGCCACTCTCTTGGCGTGGAGATCTATATAAGAAGTAGTTTTGCACTTTTCTAGGACATATATACATGGGATGTGTAAAGGCCAATTGACATTTGATTATTGTGGTATTGTGAGTGTGTTCTTGTCAGACTACTACTTGGTTACTCTCTACTCACTGGTGCAATTCTGCCCACTGTGGAAGAGGCTTCGCTGTGGAGAATATACAGAGTGAGGGCTTCTATGTTGGGGGCAGTCTGCATGATAGTGAGATTGTGTATATTAGGATAGTCACTGGTAGGCTGGAGTTGTAGCATTTGTGTGAAAGACTCACACTGATACCTTCTCTGTGTTGAGTAGTCCAAGTTCATTTTGGAGTGATAAGACCTTTGTATGGTTATCAAGTATAGCTCTTGGAGTACTAGTGCAATTTTCAATTTGGACTTATTGGTCTTTTCAACATCTTTGTAACTCTCTATCTATTTCTCTGTTTATCTTCTTATTAGTCTTTTCAACATCTTTGTAACTCTCTATCTATTCCTCGGTTATCTTCTCAAGTGGTACCTCACATAGTCATATCACAGTGTATACTGCCCTAAAGAGAAACCCCCTTGAGTAGAAGGAGTACAGGAATCGTACCCCCTCTACATAAGCTATGAAGTCAATTATCAAACGATTATATATTCTTAAAGGGGATTTTGCTTTTAGTTTCCACTTTTGAGTTTTTTTTTCTGTTTTTTTTTAAGGAATTTCAATTTTGGAGTCTACGCTTAAGGATAGCTTGGATTAATGGAAAGAACAATAGTAATGGGCATAGCACCCATGGAATCCCTAAATTTCACACAAACAGGGGTTGAACATCTAGCACCTACTATGAATGAACATAGCCCGAAGACCTACGAAGGGTAGAGACTCGGTAGGGATGATCCTAAGCCAAACAATGAGATTGATTTCAATGAGAGCACTCAAAGGTTCAGTAATCCCGAAAGGAAATTGATTTTTCCTCTCACCACTACATGTGAATGAAGCTGTCCTACTAACGCAACCCATGGAGCTTGAACCCATCCCCCCCCCCAAAAGGAGGCAATATAATGAGCCCGTTGAGCTAGCACTACTAAACCTTTTGAGATTGGATTGTGATTGAAGAGTGTCTTTGTGCATAGGAGAGCATATGGGGTTAGTACATATGTAGTAGCTCCTTCACAAGGATGGATCTAGTAAGGGAATTTGGTGCTAAGATACAAAATTTTTTCGAACTTCAAAAAGAGATCACTAGTGGAAGGCTACTTGAGGTTGGAGTATGAACAATGGAAACTTAAGAAAAGACTATAATACAACAAATTCTAGGGTTCACAAACGCTGCAACAAGAAAGGATGGAATTTTAGATTTTAAAGCCTCTCACACCATCTTTTAGGAATACCAACGATGCTCATGAACCTCTCATCTTGAGGTTTGAGGCCCCACTCTAGCTTCATGTCACTATTACGAAGGATAAGAAGCTTTGGATACCCAAAAGGGGGCCTTACTTTTAGAACTCTTTGTCCTCCCATGGGTCATACAAAAGGAATTCTCTAGTGAGGAGTCCAAATGTTAATCAAGATCATAGAACATCATTTACACTATTTCTTTTACTATTTCGGTGTTCATTTGCATTATTAACACCAAGAAGTTCATAAATTGAAATCAAGATTTTCGTGTTGATGCAGCTCCATTACATCAAAGCTCATCCTCATATTATTGGATTACCATCTTATAAATAGAACAAAACACTCCAATAACGTCCTTAATTAAAGTCCATAATGATATTGGGCTACTCATTTATTTCTATCTCACCATTCAAGGATGGCAAAGTAATGACCCATTCCCAATATATATATATATATATATATATATATATATATATATATATATATATATATATATATATATATATATATATATATATATATATATGTGTGTGTGTGTGTGTGTGTGTATGTATGTATGTATGTGTGTGTGTGTCCAAAGCTCAAATCCCACATGTTTAAACCAATCTATTTACTGTATGGGACTAGTAAGTTTCCTCAAAATGGTGTGACTTACGTTCAAAATTTCAACCATAAGTGAAGAGTATTGTAAGATTGAACTCTAAGAATCAAAGAATTGTGTTTTGCTTCTCTCGAGGTGATTACAATCCAATGGTCTTTTCACATGTTCCCTAAAAAACACCTTCATCTTCTTGTCTAGCAGGGCAACTCATGTGGTTGGGTCGTTCATCTCTCTTGGGTGGTGTAAGCTTCATTCCCCATGGGCTTCACTAGAAAGAAAGATCCTCATCTTTGTAGTGAGATGAAAAGGTACGCTTTGGGAACATCCTTCATTGGCCTTTTTGGGCATTCTTAATGGACATCCCTTTGGGCATTCTTAATGGACAACATCCTTGTTGGAGAGGCACTTCAGCGATGATGTTTTGTGATATTTTGGCTCTATTCATTCTTATTGGTGCTAAGTGTTCTATCCCTACTCCTGTGGGATTCAGTGGTCCCATGGATACTATGACATTCATTGTATAACTACACATTTGATTAATTCAAGATGTAGATGCTAATATTGAAAAAAATGAGAGGTAGTGTAATAAGGATTAAAGCATGTTAACAAGAAGGCTTTAGAAAGGCATGTTAACACTTTCAAAATATTTGTTCTTTTATGGGGCATACAAAGGGGGCTTTCTATTAGGGATCCTCCTTATTCCTCTATTGAGGGATTCTCTTGCTTTTATTCGTAAAATGTGCCTTATGTATATCCCTTTCATAGCACTCCATAGGGTATTCAAGCATCCCTCATTTTTTTCAAACGAAATCTTTGAAGAGAATGCACACGTGAAAACAAAATGAAGTACACACACATAAAACATATGCAACTAAAAAAGTGAGTAGACCGTGGAATGGAAAATCTCGCATATGTATTCAAGTGAACTTGCGAAAGAGTATCCCTCCCTACTTGCCAAAGAGTACCCCTCCCTACAACAACAAAGTTGGGGGCTTGAGGCTAGTTTATTGCTATCACATAGAGATAAACCAGTTGCCTTCAAAGAGTCTTTTCCAAGTGTGGTTTTCAGGCAATCTAACCCTTGCTTTGTGGGATACGAGGAGTCATATGGATACTATGCCCCTTCAATCATAGAATTGTTCTTTCAATCCAATTCAAGCTATAAGGAGAGATTAGACTTCGATCGAATTTCCTCGAAAAAAAATTTCCAAAGATCACCAAGAAATCCCAACTCACAAAATATGTGTACAAATAATCAATCCTAGTGAGATGGAGACCAGCTTTTTATAAAGTTGGGGAAATATACAAAATACATCATATATGGGATAAATCCTTTTGAAAAGAAGGCAAAATGTGAGATCTTTGAGATGTGGAACAATACTCTAGAAGTAGATGTACATAAAAAAGAGTGCTACAAAACCAAGATGCACTCATGTACATAAGGAAATAAGATAACCTTGAAAGAAAGATTCAAATGTAATACCGATTCTTCAACAAGATTGTTAAAAGGGAACAAGATTCTTCACCCTCCAAGAATGTTTTTTTTTTCAATTTACCACTCTCTAAGCTCAATCATTGAGGGGGCATAAGAATGGAACAAAACACTCCAAAAAAGCTTCTTCAAGTTGATGACCATGGTGGCCTACACTTCTTTTTTTTGGTATATGAACACAACTTATTCTCAACAATAGATGCTAACAACTTATCTAACTTATACCAACACCAAAGTATTTCGAGCGTTCAAACAGAATGTCACCATTGGCATGCATGCATCCATAATTAGAACACCACCCCATGTCAACCAATCATAATTGGACATCTAGTACAAATAAACATAAGCAAAATATTTTATATGGAGTTGATCCCAATAAAACTAGGTGCCCCAAAAAATTTCCTCACCTTCAATGGCACAAACTAGGTGCCCCAATGGTAACTTTTCTCCTTTATTTTAATTAAATTCCCATTCACTTGTAAGTTTTCTCATTCACTAGTCCCATTCACTTGTAACTTTTCTTAGCTTTTTTTTTTCTATTTTTTCAAAGGAAGTTCAATTTTGCGATCTACTCTTAATGATACCTTGAATTAATGGAAAATACCCATGGAACCCCTAACTTTCACACAAATAGGGGTTGAATATCTAGCACCTACTAGGAATGAACATAGCCTGAAGACCTACCAAAGGTAGAGACTAGTTACGGATGACCCTAAGGCCAAATGACGAGATTGGTTTTTATGAGAGCACGCGAAGAGAAGGGAATTGGTTTTTCCTCTCACCACTATGTGTGAATGAAGGGTGTCCTACTAATGCAACCCATGGAGCTTGATCCCATGCCGCCCCCCACCCCAAAGGAGGCAATGGACTTAGCCCGTTGAACTAGCACTAATAAACCTTTTGAGATTGGATTGTGATTAAACATTAAAAAAAGAAGTAGTAATAAGATTGTCAGATGTTATTATGGTCGAAAACATGAATGATTGGTGGGAGCAAAAAAGCTTCTCATTGATAGGGTAGAGAATTGAACCTTCTCAAGTTGCACCTCAAACCTTCAAGAATTGAAAGATGAACACTGTTGGAGTTTGAGGTCTATGGAAGCACATAAACAGGACAAGGAAGAAGAAGAAGTGACCCGTTAGAGTTATAGGCATATATACAAGCCAAGGGAAAAAAACCTTCTAAAGAGGGAAAAAAGTGCCCCGACAATCCTAGTTTGCTCACACACATCACTACCCAAATATATCAACAAATTTCCCTTGAGAGTGATGCGATGAACAAGGAGCTAGCATCATGTATAAGGAAGCACCAATCTATGTGGAATCAATCCACAAAAGGAAGTACGCCCAAAGCTTTGCGGAAAGCTCCAAACTTCTCCCTAGGCAGAGCCTTTGTGAAAAGGTTTGCAAAGTTCTCCTATGTGGGCACATATGCCAAACTGATCTCTCCAGTAGAGAATCTCTCCCTGACATAATGATAGTACACTTAGTGTGAGCATGGAACACAGGGTTCCTTGCAACTTCCAATGCACTCTGATTATTAATGAAGTTGGTGGTGGCAGAAGATTGACCAACACCCAAATCAGCCATAAGGCATCTGAGCCACACACACTCAATAGTCACTATGAAAGGTGCCCTATACTCACCCTCACAATTGGAAGTGGACATGGTAGGATGCTTCTTGCTCAAACAAGATATACATGAGCTACTAGCTCCCCATTTAACATTTTGTTTTGGTCCTAAAGTCACTACAGGACAAAATAGGGACTCATTGGTTGTGCACATTTTGAGACAATCTTGGGACATCAAAGTGAGCACCAAAATACTCTATCAGTTAGGAGCGTACGCAAGTGAACTGACACTCAACTCAAGGCATGCATTATTCTTGGTTAGACTAAGCAAGGTGAGCATAGTCTACACTAAGAGAGAGAAGAGCAAGAGACATTCAGACAGTGTGCGATGTAGAGAAGCAAGTGCAAAGTGTGCAAGAATTGTGACTTAGGTGTGTGCAGAGGAGTTCTAAGCAAGGCAATCAAGGGTCACAAGGTCCCATTGAAGCTGTGTGTGCATCGACAGACGGTGTTCATTCCTCCTCCCCTATTGGAAGCTTGAGTGCAAGGTGTGCACAAGTGCAAGCTCTTGGAGAAGGTGGAGGTATGGTGGAGAGAAGGTTGGCAGCAAAAAGAACCTTGGGTATTTTGTAACCTTGATGATTGTGTGCTATTTGGGATTATGCATTACACACAGAGAGCATTTGGCTTTGTGCTATACATCATCATTGTACTTTTCTCTTCATAATCAATCTACAAAAACTTTCGGTGTCTTTATTTCTCTTCTTCTCCTTCTTCCTTCTCCTACAAACACTCAAGTCCCTTTCTGCACAAGAATCCCTCAACAAAATTTGGCACACACAGTGGGACCACAAGGAGGCTTGAGCATAGGAGAAGCAATATTTGCAAAGTGTAGAAGAGTGCAAGGGTACCGACAGTACTGTACTTGCTTAAGAGGTAATCTTTCTTCTATTGGAATTCTCTTAGTCTAGGAGGAGTATGAGCAACTCATGACTGCAACTCGGTCTCAAACCTTGAGGGTCCCTTGCAAAGCAACAAGGAGGAAGGTTATTTGAAGATCAACCAGCCCAGTGTCATCGACATCATCAGTAAAGAATATGGCAACTCAGGTAGACTTGGAAACTTTAATTTCTAGATTAAATATCAAATTTCCATACTTCAAAGGATTAGCACAGAAAGATCTAGATGAGCACATTAGGAGATTTTTAGCCTTATGCAAGACAAGGGGTCTGATGGGAAGAGAAAATGCATTTTTTATTCTTTTCCTTGCAACATTAGAAGGGTTGATAATGATAGACAAATGGTTTAGTTAGTTTGCCAACCATTTCACCACACAGGACTTGATGAAGGAAACATTTAGGACACAATTCCAACAAGGGAACACAACTCAAAACATTATTGAGGAGTTAGAAAGTCTAAGACTAGGTCCTGGGGAGACCTTCCCAGAATTTGTCACCAGAGCCAAGGCATTGATGGCGAAATTGCCAGATCCTCCCCATGATTTTTTCATCAAGAAGTGGCAAGATAAACCACTTCCAATATCAACAATGTAAAATAAAGGATTTAGTGTTACAGACAACAACAATAGAGGAATTCATTAATACAACCACAAGATTGGAGCAAATTAGGCATCAGTATGGGACAAGCTCTTCCAATTTATCATATCCTACAGAACCTGAGGACCCAGTAATTTAGCTAAGGAAAGAACTTGAGAGTGTGAAAAGGAATAAACCCCACAAGGAGGAGGAAAATGCAGTAACTCAGGTGAGGCAAGAAATTGAGGCCCTAAAGCTACAAAAAGAAGAGGAAGCCCAAGCTGAAGAGGTGGCACAACTTTGACAAGAGTTGTAGGAACTCTGGGGAGCTGGCATCAAAAAGGGATTATGGTGCACCATGTAAAACAAATAGGGTCATGTGGTAAGTTAGTGTCCACTTTTAAGTGTAACTTGCCAGCTATGCAGGAAAGTTGGCCATGAGGCTCATGATCATAACTCAAGAGGGATGCATGCACAACCATACTGGGGAAAAGGAGGAGCTCAACCATCAACGAATGTGATGGCAACATGACCCAATCCAGGTACCAACTACAACCCTAGACATAGGGATAACTTTGGAAATGGGCCAAGAAGGCCAATTATCTGTTTCAGATGTGGAGAATGTGGCCATTACCAAAGCAGGTGCACTCTACCAGAAACTGCCCCTCCTTGTAGAAATTGCTCAGAGGCTAGGGACCATTATACCAATTGCTGCCCCAAGAACCAAGCATCTTCATTTGGGCCACACATTCAAATGATTTCTATGTGCAAATATGCCATCACCATCTAACAAAGTGGTGCAGTTAGAAGTAATTGAATCTTTTGCAGTGCAGACAAGAAGCAAGGGGAAGGCTCAATTAGACATAGGTGAAGAGTCAAGGATTAATTGATTGAACAAAGAAAAAGAGACATCTGAAGAGAAAGCCGGAAAAATGAAGATCTCATAGGGACTAATGGTGCCATTGGACATGCATTCACTAGGGCTCATGAGGATTTTGATAAGTCAAATAGAGCCCATGATCTTAAAGAATTGGAAGCTTCAAGACTACTCAAGTCCATGAAAAAGGAGGTCAGTATTTTTGATTTAATAAAGATGGATGTGAAATTTAGGTAAGAGATCTTGCAGATAATTGATGAGGCTTCTATCATGAGGAAGGAGATAAGGAAGAGAGCTCACATGCACACTCTCACTCTCACTCTCAAGGAGAAGCACACACAGAGATTAAGGCAAGGAAGAATGATCTTCTTCTTCTTCTATTACATAAAAAAGGAATGTACAAGAATGACCTAAAAACAAGAGTACAACAAGTGCAATATATAAAGATCAGTACATAAGGAAAAATCTAATGTCCACGAATGAGTGAGCTGGCAAGTAACAAATGTGCCATCACTCTTGGTAGATAAATCTAATAAAGCTCAATGAAGTATCCTTGACATATGCCGGCATGACCACTATACATGTCAAAGAAATGAAAAACTTATACGTGTCATTCTCGATCATCACATGTTGAGCTTGATATCTCAACACTCCCCCTCAAGCTCAATGTCATGTCCTCTAATCCAAGCATCTTCCAAAACTTCTTCAGCTTCTCTGCTCCGAGTGCTTTAGTGAAAATATCAGCAACTTGCTCATATGTTCTCACATAAACAAGATCAATATCACCTGCCAATACCTTCTCTCTGATGAAGTGATTGATAATGTGCCTCGATATGCTTTGTTCTAGAATGGAAAACAGGATTTTGTGCTATTTATGGTGCTAAGATTATCACAATGAATAGTGATAGGCTTTTGCACTTCCACACCTGAATCTGCAAGTAGAATTTCTAGCCATGATGCCTCACATGATGCCTCACATGCTGCCATTGCAACACCTCTATAATCATCCTCTCTACTCGACAAAGCAACAATGGGTTGCTTCTTGCTGCTCCATGTAATAGCTGCACTCCCAAGTGAGAATAGAAAACCATTAGTAGATCTTCTATCTGGAATGCTACCAGCCCAATCTACATCGGTGTATCCATAAACCTGCAAATCTACACCAACCTCATAAAATAATGCATAATCCAAAGTAGCACTCACATAACGTAGAGTGCGTCTCAAAGCATCCAAATGTGGCTTCTTGGGAACAAGCATAAACTGACTTTCAAGTCCAATAGTGTAGCTAAGATCAGGCCTCGTAATTATGAGATATATCAAGCTTCCCACAATTTTCCTGTATATAGTAGCATTTTCCAGTGCTTCACGTGACGTAGTATCTAACTTCAAATTCTAATCTAATGGCATAGAAATTGGCTTACAATCAGCCATACCATACTTTTGCAACATATTCAAGGCATATTGCCTTTGTGACATCCATATACCTGTTTTGTATGAATAAACTCAATGCCCAAGAAATAGTGTAGCACACCAAGATCTTTCATGTCGAATTCCTGCATAAGAAGTTGCTTTACCTCTTTGATGCTTTCTTCATTATCACCACCTACAATCAGGTCATCAACATAAATAGCCACAATTGTGATGCCATCATCAACCTTCCTTGCATATAGTGAATAATCTACATCACACATAGAAAACCCAATGCTAGTTAAGTAATCAACAATCCTTGCATGCCATGCACGAGGAGCTTGCTTCAGCCCATACAAAGCCTTTTGCAACCTGCAAACATATTCTGGATGCTTTGAATCTTCATATCCTTGTGGCTGGTCCATATATAATTCTTCCTGTAACTCACCATGTAGGAAAGCATTCTTCACATCCATGTGATGCAAAGTCCATCCTTTTGCTGTAGCTAATGCAACAAGTGTTTTGATAGTAGACATTTTAGCTACAGGGCTGAATGTTTCCTCATAATCAATGCCATATGCATATCCTTTAGCTACCAATCGTGCTTTATACCTGCTTATGCTATCATCAACATTATGCTTTACCTTGTAAACCCATTTGCAGCCTATGGGTTTCTTTCCTTGTGGCAATGGAACCGACTTCCATGTATCATTCTCATAAAGTGAAGCCATCTCCTCATCCATAGCTTTTTCCCAATCTGCATTTCCAATTGCATCTTCAAAACAAGAAGGTTCAACATCTTATATTACCTTGGTCATGTAGGCACAATGACGAGGCATATAACTATCGTACGTCCTCCCAGATCTTCTTGGTCCTGGGTTACTTCTCCTTGTATCATATGCATGTGCCCTTCTTACTCTTGGAGTCTTCACAGAGGGCAATCCAAGTTCCTCATCAAGACTCTTTTTTGAATTGCTTGAATCTCCAGCAACGTCTTCAAAACCTGCACATGTTTTACTACCAGCAAAAAGCTTTTCTTAACCTTTCTTGGATGTATTTAATGAATTTGTTAGACAGAAATTTCCACACAATCTTCCACTCCATGGATTTGAGTTGGAACTATTGCTTGATGATACATCTGGTCCACTCAACACTTGAGATTCTCCACTTGATTTTTTAGCATTTTCTTTGTCATTTGGTTCAAGATTCAATCCTTCTTTAGCATCTGCATAGAAGCTTGAGATTTCATCAAATACCACATCTCTGCTCACCTTCACCTCTCGTGTGAGTGGGTTATAACATTTGTACCCCTTTTGCTCAAGGGAGTATCCAATGAAGACACATTTTTTTGCTTTTGGATCAAGTTTCATCCTCAACTCATCTGGAACATGTACATATGCAATACAACCAAAAACTTTCATATGTGATAAGTTTGGCTTTTTACCTGTAAGCTTCTCTTCAGGTGTAACTTTATGTATAACAATAGTTGGAGTTCTATTCATGATGTATACAAACGAATGCACAACTTCTGCCCAATAACAATGAGGCTTATTCTTTTCAGCAATCAAGGCTCTTGCTATTTCTGCAATATGTATATTTTTGCATTCAGCAACACCGTTCTGTTGTGGTGTGTACCTGCATGAAAACTAAAGTCAAATTCCATGACTTTTAAGAAAATTGCTGAACTCATTTGACATGTATTCACCTCCATTAGATCTTAATGTGTGAATATACTTCCCTGTCTGCTTTTCCACCATAGATCTAAAATTCTAGAAGTGAGTGAACACCTCACTCTTCTCTTTCATGAAATATACCCATACTTTTCGTGTATGGTCATCAATGAAAGTAACATAAAACCTACAACCGCACATAGATGTGATCTTTGCAGGACCCCAAACATCTGTATGTACTTTTTGTAGCACATTCTCACTAACATGCTTCTCATGTGGAAATGATGATCTTGACTGTTTACCAAATTGACATGCTGCACATACCTTTTGCATCTCTGAAACCTTGAAATTTGGTAGTCCATGAATGATCTCCTTTGACTGCATCAGTGTCAGCCTTTGCAGATTTGCATGTCCAATTCGTTTGTGCCAGATCTCTATATCAACAATAACTTCTGCACCTTTAACAAACATGGTTGCATTCATTTTAGGAATTTTCACATTTAAGGTGAACATCCTACCCACTTTGTTTCCTTTGGCGATCAGTCATCCACCATGTTTGTATTCTTCTACATATAACCCATCAACATTGAACTTGACTTGGAATCCTTGGTCAACCATTTGTCCAACAGAAACCAAATTCTTTGTTATGTTTGGAACAAACATGCAGCACATCAGCAAGATGTTTTACCTTCCTATACTCCATAACAATGCTATGTTTCTTGTATGCTCGATAGGATGCAATGTATCATCACCTGTTTCAACATATCCAGGAACTGACAATTTTTGCAAACTAATAAACCATTATGCATGAGTGATCATGTGATTTGAAGCACCTGAATCAACATACCAGACATTATCATTCGATTTTGAAACACTAGTAGACATTGTATTCATTATGTGATGTTGAACCATGAACAACTTCTCATAATCATCTACACTTGTGGATGCATATTTATTCTACTCCCTTTTGTTATTTTGATTCTTCAACCTGCAATCACGTTCAAAGTGTCCAGGTTTACCACAATTCCAACATCCTTTACTCTCATTGCCTGAATCATTTCTTTGGAAATTTTTGCGGCCTCTTTGGCTCCCCTTGTCTCGAAACTGTCCTCTTCCTCTTGCATGATTTTGTTGTTGACTTTGGTCTCGGTTACTATTTCCTCTTCCACTTCCGAAACCTCTACCTTTGCCTCTTCCTCTGCGAGAGTAGAATACCTGCTTAGAACTAGATTTTCCTTGGGAGTTTGAATCCTCACCAACATTCTTTTCTTCAATAATTGGCATAGATATCAGATCAACAAAATTTGGAATATTTTCCCTGGTCTATATAGAAGTTTTGAATTGCTTATATGCAACTCCTAAACCACATAGACACACTTCCACCTTATCATTATCATCTACATTCACGCCAATAGATGCAAGTGACTCACATATGCTTTTGATTTTCAAGGTGTAGTCACTTACTAACATGCTCTTATTCTCCAATGTATGCAGCTTGTTCTTGAGTTGCAATTTCCGTGCCTTTGTATTGGTCTCATACAATGTGACCAAACTGTTCCAAGCCTCTTTCGGAGTCTTGACATCCTGTATGTGTCCAATCATGCTATCATGTATGCTAACAGATAGCTAATACATTACCTTTCATGCTCCTTGATTCCATTCCTCATATGCTCTTAACTGATCTACAGTCTGATTCCTTTTTGGTAACTACGAAGCATTTTCATTCTCTCCTTCGATGTACTTCCTGTAGCCTTTTCCCATCAGCAAATTCGTCATTCTGAATCTCCAAGCATGGAAATTGTTCTTGTCCAGCTTATTGCTCATAAGCTGAATCATTCCATCTCTGTTTGCCATTTCTGAAGCAATTCTCAACACTGCAAAACACTACAAGCAACACTTCTGCTTGCACACTGTCACACTGATGTGAAAGTTTGACCTCAGAAAAACACAATTTTCGTGTATCAACAATACACGAAATCGCTTGAAATTTTGGATCTGGAATATACGAGTGTTGTTGAACAGAAGGCAAGTTATAGTTTCCAAAATTGACTTGGTTTTTCTATGGGCCCCACCTTGCGGCTCGGAGGTCTTCTACCTTCACAACGATTTTTGAAGAAAACGGAGGTCATTTGTGAATCACGTTTTCTCCACACCTTGCCACGTATTGTTCATCGTCCCCTTCTCCACGAGCTCTACAGCCACACTGGCTCTGATACCATGTCACGAGGAAGGAGATAAGGAAGAGAGCTCACACACACACTCTCATTCTCAAGGAGAATCACACACACATATTAAGGCAAGGAAGAATGATCTTCTTCTTCTTCTTCTATTACATAAAAAAAGGAATGTACAAGAATGACCTAAAAACAAGAGTATAGCAAGTGCAATATATAAAGATTGGTACATAAGAAAAAATCTAATGTCTGCGAATGAGTGAGCTAGCAAGTAACAAATGTGCCATCACTCTCGGTAGATAAATCTAATAAAGCTCAAGGAAGTATCCTTGACATATACCGGCGTGACCACTATGCATGTCAGAGAATAAAAAAACTGATACATGTCATCCTCGATCATCACATGTTGAGCCTGATATCTCAACAACTTCCACAACAAGTTTAGTGGCAAAGACTGTTGTTATGCATAAGGATAGAATTGTAGGGGAAGCCCCCTCATAGATTATAAGATCCCTCGGCTAACAGTCACTATCAAAAGACATGAGTTTCAAGGAGTTATTGTAGATGGGGGTTTTGACATTAACTTGATGCTTGAACATACCATGAAAAAGATTGGAATACAACCTTCAAGACCTGCCAACTTCATTGTAACATTGGCAGACCAAAGCATAGTAAGGCCTATGGGAGTGGTCCCTGGAGTCCCATTCGAGATACAAGGTACCATCTTTAACTTGGATTTTGTTGTCTTAAGGCTACCACATGTAGAAGGAAGTTTTCCTCCTATTGATTGGGAGACCTTGGTTAAGGCCTGCCAATGTGCTACATGACTGGGGTAAGGACACAAGGTGGGAAAAGCAAGAGGGAAAAGAGTTGCAACAACTATTTTTAGAAGAAGGTCCAGACATTCAAAGACATACCAGCATGATGCAGACAATTGGTATTTGTATGGAAGAAGAATTGTTGGACAACCCAGAGGCAGGTCTAAACAAAACATGTTGGCTTGGCTCCATCCAGAAGACCCATCTTCCTGCTATGGAATTTTTCCAAACCGCACAAGGAGAGAGGAAGTCTATGAAGGAAAAGAGGACATCATTCAAGTTACTGATTCGAGTAAAACAGTCTCAGCCAAAGGCCACAGCAGAGAGAAGAAAAGAAAAGCCCTTAAGTGCAGCAGTGATGAAGCTTCTTCGAATCCTAAATTAGTGGCCACTTTGTTATGGATACTGGTATGGATATCATCCGTTATGTCAATTTTTATGGTAGTGAGTCCAGGGCTTTACAAGGATGTGGAAGGAGTACGTGCAAGTCTTCAAAAGTAGAGGATTCCATTGGCTGAAGAAGCTCGAGTAGTAAAAATGAAATTGCAGATAAGTCACATAGTAGCAGAAACAAAGATACAAAAGATGGAGTATGGGGGAGATATTATTCCCACGGAAGATTCAAGATGGACCTATCAAATGGTCAATGCGCCCAAAAGAAGGACATATCAAATGAAGTGCAATACAATTGGAGATTGTGGAGGGCAAAGAGTTTCAATTAGTCATCATATCCCTATGTTGCATCATGCAAACCTCTCACAAGGTTTTTGGGCAGAAGCAGTATTAACTGCAGTTCATGTGATTAATATTTCACCTAGTACTGCCAAAGGTCTGAAAGTGGCACAAAAGTTATGGACAGGGAAGCCACCATATTATGATCACCTTTGAGTTTTTGGGTGTGAAGCATATGTTCATATAGCCAAGAAGCTTAGAAAAAAGTTGGACCATAAGTCAAAGAATATGGTCGAGAAGGACAATCTTATGGGATCTTGAAACACGGTCAGTGATAAGAAGTAGCATGCCATGAAGAGTGAGTTGGATTCTATTCACAAGAATGGTACTTGGGATTTAGTACCTTTGCCAAAGGGCGAGAAAGCTTTACCATGTAATTGGGTATATAAGCTGAAGTTCACATCAGATAGTGCTTCTCCAAAGTATAAAGCACGACTTGTTGCAAAGGGTTTTAAGCAACAACATGGTGTTGATTTTGAGGAAATCTTCTCTCCACTGGTCAAGGTGACTACCGTGCGCATGTTGCTTGGATTCATTGCAATGGAGGACTTAGAGCTAGTCCAAATGGATGTGAAAACTGCTTTCTTGCAGGGAGATCTTACAAATGACGTCTGTATGGAACAACCAGAGGGTTATGTAGTTCTTAGCAAGGAAATTCTAGTTTGTAAGCTTAAGAAGAGCTTGTATGGACTTAAACAGTTCCCTAAACAATGGTACCAAAATTTTGATGCTTTTATGAAGTCTCAAGGCTATTCTCGAAGCAATGAGGATCATTGTCTCTACACAAAGAGATGCTCTGGTGGAAGCTTGATATGCTTGATACTTTATGTCGATGATATGTTGATTGCTGGGAAGTCCTCTTATGATTTTTCAATTCTAAGAAAGAAGTTGAGTTAGACATTTGATATGAAGGATTTGGGGGATGCCAAACATATTCTTGGCATGCGCATTACTCATGATAGGAGCAAAAGGTGCATATACTTGTCTCAAAGTGAGTACATATCCAAAGTACTTCACAGGTTCAATATGCAGGGTGGAACGGCATTGAGTACACCTTTATGCACATATGTGAAATTGAGCAAGGACGATTTCCCCAAATCAGATGAAGAAAAGGAATTCATGACCAAAATTTCCTATCAGTTTGCTGTTGGTAGTCTCATGTATGCTATGGTAGCTACGAGACCAGACATTGCATTTGCAGTGGGAGTTGTTAGCGAATATATGTCTAACCCTGGCAAGAAACATTGGGAAGCAATCAAGATTATTTTAAGATATCTGAGTGGCACTAAGGATAAGTGTCTATGCTTAGGTAGAGGAAAAGCATCCATTTAGACCATGAGAATAAACCTTTTTGTATATATTTGAGTGTCACATGTGAACACTCTCCTAAAAGCACTTTTTAATATTTCCTTATACCATAGTGTAGGAAACTCTTGAAGACCTCACCTTTTTGGTTCTTCTAGGACAATCCCACGTAAAAATCCCACGCATGCATATTCTTGGGATTTGGTGGTTACAAGAATTGATTTTGGAATATCCTAGAAGATATGTTAGTTAGAGAGAGATCCACTTTTTGAATTTTCAAAAGAGCACATGGGGAATAGAGCTTATCCTATATATAGAAGCTCATTTTTGTAAAGAGGAGGGCTTTTCGTCGACGTGCTCTCATGTAATATCTCTTATGAGTGGAAGAAGGTTCTCTTTTACTCCAAGACTATTTACATTTATGTATTGTGTCTTTGTGAGTATGTGAGAGTGGTGTGTGTGTGCCTATGCATGTCTCTCCTTTGTGTGAGTAGAGTAGTTGCATTGCTTGTATTTTCCTCATGGACGAGGATCCTTGACTCCCTATTCTCCATGTTTTCAAGCATGTGGCATAGCATCTCTCTTATGCCAATGGCTTGAACATGTTGGAGGTAGGGGTGGATGAGAGGAGAGTCACTCTTGAGCTTTCCTTCTTGCTTCCATGCAAGGTGGTGAGGGTTTTGGTCTTCTCTTGCTACAACCTCAACACTTTTTGGCACCGTTGTCGGGGATGATCGGCCTTTCATCATTTGGAGAGCTGAAGAACGTGTGATAAAGTATTGTGTTGCAATTTATTTTTGCTCAATTGCGTAGGATTTGAGTTCTTGCATGGAACTTTCACCCTTCCATTGGATCATTTGCTCCCCATTTTCTTGTTTGTGTAGGGTAGTTTTAGTTCATTTTAGATGTTGCACAAGAACAACCCTTAACTCCCTTATCTCTCTCACTCTCTCACATTTACACCTCCACTTCATGTCCACCTTTGGCATCACCATCCACCTCTGTCATCTCTTTTTGAGTGTTTTCCTTGAAAAGTGGGGTGGGTTTTACTCTTTTTCATCCTTCCCTCTCTTCATTTTCACAAAAAATCCAAAAAGAAACAAACTTTAGGTCTCTGGTGTAAGGAGACTAATGCCCCAAGAAGTTTTATTCACCTGTGCTTTGGATGCTTTTATTTTTGAGTTTTAACACATGCATATGGTACAATTCCAATCGATGGGAGGGAGGAAGCCCTTCCTCTCCTGCACAGCTTGTCTCTTGCAACTCGAGGTTGAGCTCTTCGTGAGCTCCCCCCCACGATTCCCACCATCTATCCATGTACTCTCTGTCATGCCCCTCTTGGATATAGCCACTATAGACTCCCCTTTATCTGCTCCAAGGGGGTTGAGATGTGCTCCTCTTTGTCTCGACATGGTTATTGTGGCAGAGGGTGGAACTTGATAAGGTGCTCCTTTCTTTCCTTGCCACTTTTCAATTGGGGTTGAGCTTTCGCTCCCCTTGTCCTCTTGTTATCGATGGCATGCATCTGAGTACGGTTTTTCCACTGTTGGCACTCGTGACTTGCTCTCACCTTCTACCCCGATCCACTCGAGCTCCCCCTATTGGCGCTATGATGGGGGTGAGCTAAGCTTGCTGGATCTCTCTATTCACATCAAGATTAATCTCTCTGAGCTCCCACATTTTGGCTTCCTTGCTCACATGTGGCATGCTTCACCTTCCCTGTGAAGAACTTATCAATGTGTTGGACTAAGCGTATACCTTCAAACCTCTATGGCAACTAATGCTAGCTGAGGCAAAAGGGCAGATCTGTGACTCTTTAGACCAGCGTTGGTGTTATGTTGACTGGCTACCTATGCACTTTCTCTCTTTTTTGCCTCGCATGCCTACTGCGAAACTCCACTTGGGCGGCAAGCCAGGAGGTGCAAGGCCATCACAATGTATCATCTCTGCAAGCATCAAATGCTTCTCTTACTCGGAGATCGAGGGACAAGGTGGATATGCATCAGCCCAACATTATCAGATGTTGGAAGAAATGGGGTGCAAAATCCCTCTCTAAAGCTCTCTACCTGCAGTTCTATGGGCATGATGCATATACCAAAACTCAAGAATGCTAGGGATGAAGTGCACTCTAGAGCGGAGCAGGCAAGGTCTAGATCTTGATTCACCTTTCTAAATTACATGGGATTGTTCCTTGAGCAGGCAAGCATAGGATGAATCTACTGAGGCTATGGCACGTTGTCCACATCAAGATATAGTCTACAGGTGGATGATGTGCACAAGGCTAGAGAAACTCAATGGCATCCAGCCATTTGTGGCTAAATCACACAGTTTATGAGGTCTCATTCTCCCCCAACTGATCTATTCTTCACTGACGGAAAATTTTGGCCCTTGCACTCTGTCTAAATCAACAAACCATATGCAGCAGTGCTCAATTGCATAGGATTTGAGTTCTTGCATGGCACTTTCACCCTTCCATCGGGTCATTAGTTCCCCATTTTCTTGTTTTTGCAAGGTGGTTTTAGTTCAATTTTTTGTTGTTGCACAAAAACATCCCCTAACCCCCTTCTCTCTCTCTCACTCTCTCACATACACATTCTCCCAAACACTCACTGAGGCATCACCTCCATATCTCTTCCATTTCTTGCATGCCTTGGAAAGGGGGGTGGGTGGTTACCATCTTTTTTCCCTCCCTCTCGTCCATTTCAAGAAAGCCAAAAAGGAAAAACATGTATAAAAATAAAAATCAAAATGAACCAATAAATATGTGAAGATTTCACAAATACTTGTTAACCTATCATTGTTCAACCAAAGGTATGTGTTGTTCATTTAAAGGAAGACTTTAAGTCGAGGTGCATGTCGAAGTTTGGGAGGGAGGGACGTTGTCTCTCTCTCTCTCTCTCTCTCTCTCTTCATTCACTACCATTTGTAGGGGTCTTTTTCCTTGTCAGATAGGTATGTCGGGGGGGGGGGGGGGGTGGAGGAAGGAATATCCCTCTTCATCCTTTGCATTCGGCCATTAAGGCAATAGATGGGCCATGCATGTTTGTTGGGGGGAGTAACTCTTCTTCTTCCTCCCACTCTCTTTTGCTGAGGAGGGCGGTGCAGGCTTCCTGTGTTCCGACTTCCTCCATGCTTAACCCTGTACCTCGACTTCCTCCACCACCGAGGGGGATCTCAACCTCTGTTCTTTCCATTGCAAGTCTTGGTCATGTGCTCCATCATGTTCTACATGTGGCAATTTCTCTGTGTTGGCTTGGAGAGGTTTTCCCTCTCCTCCCTTTGGTACGTTGGGAAAATGGTTGTTTCGCATCAAGCTTCTGCTTTCTCTGCTCTGCGAGAAGGAAGGGAAGTCTCGGCCTCTCCCTTTCTTCATCTCGTCTCAGATCTGGGATCTTGCTCCTTCGAGCTTCCTCCCTGTGGTTTTCCGCTGCTTTTCGATGTTGGATCCTCCGCACGGGTGGAACTCTGTATGGGTTGCCTTCTTTGTCACCTCAATCAAGAATATTGGTGTTCCCTGTCTTCTCGGTTATACAAACATCAGTCAAGGAATGCAAACTGCATATCCAGACAGTTCATGGTTGGGTAATCTACAGTCGAGGATTTTTTAGAATGCCGCTCCTTTTTCTATGTCAAAACTCTTGCCTTCGGTTCTCGGACCCACCTTTGCTGGTGCATATCCTTGGCAGAGCATATTGGCTAAGAGAGTTCCTTCGTGTGTTTTTTTAATTTGCTATCGCTGACGCTGAAAATCGTTCTGTCGACCTTTGCATACATGTGTCCCTTTTGGGCATCATACTCCTCTCAGGCTCTATTTTTGTGGCAGTTTATGTGTAATCATGTGGCTAATGGGTTTACCCTCGCATGTGTGTTCATCATTGATGAATTTCGGCGTGAGGGGGTCATGGACTCCTTGGTTGGTCTGTTATTTACTTCTTGCTACACATTTGAAGTTGTTTATTCCAGTTCCTTCTCAAGAACTTTGTCTCCTCTTTGGGTTGGGCCTCTGCTCCCTAGTCTAGCCTCTATGAGGGCAATGTCTCTAGGGCCCTTGTTGCTCATCGGCATTGTGTTTCCCCATTACTCATGCTCTCGTACTTTAGCGAGCTTTGACTGGAGAGCCATCTCAAGGGTCGAGCTTGGTTTCTTTCTATCATCTATTGGTTATGGTTACCAAATGTAGAAACCATGCTCCCTGTATTGCATCTATATATCATCAGACCCGCACAATCAAAATATTATTGTTGATTGTTTCTGAATGAGTTTTGCTTCAACTGCTACAACTGTGTACCCTCAAACTCAAGGTAGGTGTCAGTCTTGTTCCACCTTTATGAAAGTGGTGTTAGATAAATCGATGATCTTACACATGAGGATATTTGCAATTTTTGCTCCTGGTGGTCAAGGTCTCAAGTTCTTGGTCTGGTAAAATGCTTCACTTCCCATGTGCCCTTTTTTGGCTTCCTTTCAATACGTCCCTTGTTGTACTTCTCCTCTGTTGGGGCTTTTATGGTGTGCCAGTGCGAACTTTCTTTTTGTTGGACCATTTGAATTAGTTGAGGACGAACTTGATTTATGACTCTGAAATATACGGAAAGCTTATTGCAATGTATGCCCTGCACAAGGGTCTTGTTACTTTGCTGTTTTTTTTCTGTATGTTATGACTCTGTCAAAAGATACAAATTGTCGAGTTTCTTATTGTGTATTACTGGGTATGCTCATGGTTCTTTTTATGTCGAATAATAAGTGGACTTACATATCAAGACTTGCTTCTCTAATTAATATTCTCTACATCTTGGGAGTGTAGGCCTTCGTTGCTGTCATGTAAAAGCTTAGATTGATTCATGCATTACTGCACATTATGTTTGAGTTTGATTTAAAATGCAGACTTCCATGTCGTGACTAGTATCCATAGGCTACAGAAAGATTATTTTCAGTATAGGTGATACATGTGCACTCTTGGTTTTTATTACAACGCTGTTATCTACATGAACTCAGACCAAACATGACGATTGGGGAGGTTTTGTTTTTCCTACTGAAGCTCATATATGTATGTGCTTAAAACTCTGATGGTGTGGCTAAACCATGATCATCCATACATTAGTCATGTAAAGGTATCAAATGGGAATGTTGTGTGGGTCTACTTCATGTTGGATATCTCCTATCAATGTTATTTAAATGATTTTTCCAACATTTTAGCTATCATTAGTGCTGTTATTTTTATTAGGGATTCATGCACTCATGGTTTAGCATCATGTATAAATGTTGAAGTCTTGAAGGACTTGTGCTGCTAGTAACAGTTTAGCTTTTGGAAACTCATCCATGTGTGCAGCCGAGTTCACAAAATGGATTTTCTAAATCTGTTGTATGAAGTATTTGGCTTAGCCAGCTAACAAGGTAATCAAGAATGGCTTTTTCGAGACTCTAACCGGTGTACCAAGGTTGTAAAGGCTGCTACATTGGATTATGCATTTGTAGTACTTTGTTAAGAGGTGATCTCGTGTTTCAAATGACTCTCGAAGTCCTTGATTTCTGCACTACATGACCTTGGGGTAAGCTCTGCTGTGACTACCCCATAAGATGATGTTACGTAGCTACCCCTCTACAATAGCCAACCTGTGGACCATGGATCTGTGTTGAAAGAGGAAGTGTGACTAAGACTTGCAGACTTGTTGTTTGAATATATCAAAACTATTTATGGTTATGTACGTTTGACTTCGGTTTATTCACGGTCCACTAGCTGGGTGGAGTCCTTAACGGTAGTTGCTAGTGATGTTCTTAAAAGTTGCAATACTTTAAATGATGGCTATAGGTGCATGATGCTTCAATTTGGTAGATCTTTTAGGTGCTTACCCTTTTTGGGAGATGATATCCAAAAATTCTACCTAACCTTTGGAAACAATACCATAAGGACATGGGCTCATTACTTGTGATTAATATGTTAATGGTGCAGTGACTTATGATTTTCCTATCCTATCAGTACACACAAATCCTACACACATTATAATGATTTCATCTACCTGCATAGGCCGACAAGGATGCACACTTTCCAGAAAATGAAAGCATAGATGAGTAGTAATTGTTGGATAAAACAAATATTGGATGCGAAAACTTTTGGAAATCAAGAGAGTAAAGAATTGCTTTTCATAGTGCATTGCAGTCCTACACAAATAGAACTTCTGTATTGATCCTTCTTGACCCCTTTTAGCTATTGTGATACAATGCTTTGCACGAATTTCTTAAAAGTTTCTAGACCCTTGCCCATACATGCCTATTTTTTGCAAAGAAAACCAATGGCCTTAATTGTGGAATGTCATTCAGCTTTCATGTTTGCTCACATAGCTGCTCAGTGGTTGTATGGTTAAGTGATTGTGATTAACTGATTGTGACATAAGACATATGGAGGGCTATAAGTTCTTCCCTCTCATAAGCTTATAGCCTTTTGAGCCTTAATTTGTGAATTACAGGACAAGGCCAGCTCTTCATAGAACTTGTCTCTAGATGAGCAAGCCTTGAAGGACTTGATGCTCCCTAAAATGAAGACCAAATTTGGAGTAAATGATTATTGTCTATTTCCTTTTTAGAAGCAGTCTACTTGTTGTAAATGTTCAATTTCAGGTTTGGGAGCTCCCTGGAAAGGCTCTCCCGGTCCTACATAGGACTACACAATGGGATGCATGCTGGGATGACTTCCCACCAAGGGGATTGTGTTGCCCGGCTTTGAAGATTGAAGATTTGCAGATTAAAGTAAAGACTGAAGACTTGCAGCCTGAAGCTTTGAAGACTAAAGAATTGCAGATCTGAAGATTTCAACTTAGAACAGTTCAGTTATGTATGATCCTATTATCTTAACTTTGTCGAGGATGACAAAGTCTAGGGGGAGGAGAGTGTTGGGTAGAATAAACCTCTTTGTATAAGGTTGAGAAATTGCCTCATTAGGACCAGCACTAGACTGTCCACTTGTAAAAAGAGGCAGCAAAGTATTGTACATGTCTTTGGAGCTAATAGATGTCTCCTTAGTACATGAAAAGCAATGGCTGAATAGCATCTTCCACAAAAACAACATCACGGCTAGCCAGAATGCGTGTATTCTGTGGATGATACAGACGATAGACTTTAATTTCAAAACTGTACCCAACAAAAAAATACATTTTTACAGCTTTATCATCTATTTTTCTGCGATGTTGTTCAGGCATTAATGCATATGCCAAACAACCAAAAACATGCAGATGTGCAATAGATGGCTTGCAATCATGCCAAGCCTCATATGGAGTGATAGATTGTAGCGCTTTAGTGGGACACTTGTTAAGTACGTATGTTGCACACATGACAACCTCAAGCTAGAAACTATGTGGTAAAACCTGACTCTTGACCATACACCTCGCCATCTCCATGAGTGACCTGTTCTTTTGTTCAGCAGCTCCATTCTATTGAGGTGTATACGGCACTATACACTGGTTTTTTATCCTGCGTTCATCCAGAAATGCATTAGAATTAAAAGACATATATTCCCCCCTCGAACAGAACGAAGGGTGCCCATTTTACGTGCTGATAGATTTTCAGCTAAAACCAAAAACTGTTTGAAGCACATGAACACTTCAGACTTTGCCTTCAATGGATATATCCATGCATCCTAGAAAAATCATCGATGAAAGTCACGGAGTAAAGATAATTTCCAAAAGAAGGTATCTACATAGGACCACAGACATCACTATGTACAAGCTGCAATTTCTTAGTAGCCTGAACTGAACCATCTTTTGGAAAGGAGGAACGCTGTATTTTGCCCAAAATAGAGCCTTCACAAACATGTTTTCCAAGTGCCTCAAGTTTGGGCAAAGAGGACACCATTTCAGATTTCTACAGGTGTAACAAACTAGCAAAATTCAGATGACCAAAGCGTGCATGCCAAAGCTTTGCATCTGACATAGCCTAGGAATTATGTACTACACATGCCGAATCATTTACAAACCTTTCATAGTCTATGAGCTTATACAGCCCACAACATAAAATGCCAGAAGCAATAATCACATTGCCGTTTGACAGATCATGAATTGTACATATGTCATCAATAAAACTCACAACCAAGCCAATCTTGGCTAATGCAGAAACAGATAACAGATTTTTCTTGATCCCTGGCACAAACAAAGCATATGACAAGGTGAAAGAACTACCATCAACGATAGTCAAAATGATCTTACCAACTCCCATAACAGGATAAGAGGATTTGTTGGCGCATGTAACGGTATTCCCTATAGGGGCACGCTCGAGTGAAGAGAAGAAACTACGCTGCAAGGTAATATGTTTGGTCACCCCACTATCAAAGTACCAAACATCTGAGTCTACTGCAGACATGCACTGCTCATGAGAAGATGGGTTAAAACTGCAAACAGTAGTAAACGCCCATTCTTCTTCTTGCACAAGATTAGCACACTCAGTTTTTGGTGTAGAGGCTTCTGCAACAACCATTCTAGCCTCTTTCTTCTTTGCCTCTTTAGTAGCCAGTTTTGGACAGTTTTTTATGATATGATCATTCCCTTTACAGTACTTGCAAAACAATTTCTACTTTTTTGATTTTTTCTCATCTTTATCTTGGTTCTTCGAATGTGCAGCATTTGTAGATTTTTGCTTACTAGTAGAAGAGCTCCATTTTCCTTTGCCCTTCTGACTAGCCAGGAAAGCTTGTTCTGCAACATGCATAATGGACCTGTTCTACCTGGACTGATCTTCCTGCAACAGAATAGAGACTAACTCCTCAAATGACAAGGCATTTGGATTGCCTTTCATCATCAACCGAAGAGTAGAAGCAAAACTCTGATATGAATTAGGAAGACCATTCAGAATGGTCTGCACAAGTGAGCTATCTGGTATAACCTCATCAGCAGAAATCAACTGTTCCTTCAAGTCTTTGATCTTTGTTAGAAAATTGTCCATAGAATCACCTTCATTCATGTGCTCAGTCTCCAACTGTTTTCGGAGGTAAACAACACGAGCCTCATTCCTAGCTTGGTACAATGTGGTAAGAGTATCCTAAGCATCCTTAGCTTTTCTGCAAGAGCGTATGTGAGGAATAATGGCACGTTTGATAGACAAAGCTATCAATGCATGTGCTTGGGCATCTCTGCCATCCCAATGAATATACTCCCATAATGGGTATTTGGTACCATCCAACTTATGCTCAACAGCCAACACACGGAATACATCACTGCTTTCAGCCATGGCCGGTGACTAAAATACCTTGATGGAGAAAATTGATTGTATCTCAAAAAGTTGAACAGAACTGCCCAAACAAATTCTGCTAGACCTGTTGCAGACTTTGAGACGCTTATACTAGCGAATTAGAACTAGAATATACCTTTGGCACAAAAAGACAAAATAGCCTGCACAAGCATTGCGATAGTGCGTTCGGAGGCCGAAACGAGCTCAGCTCGTGATTTCGGCACCATAGAGCGAAGTAGTTTTGATCTAAAAAAAACGCTAAGTATGCTCACCAAAATTTTTTCGATTCTGAGATTGCATCTGGAGGAGTGTTGATGACACCCTAGATGAAGCGAAGACCTGCTCTGGTACCAATTGTTGGAGTTAGATGTCTACGAAAGCACGCGAAGAGCATAAGGAAGAAGAAGAAGCTTGGAGCAAAACACACAATATTGAGTGTATTACTAGAGAATGTACAAAGATAAGTAGCCCATTAGGCCAATAGGCATATATACAAGAGGGGGGGGGAACCTCCTAAAGAGGGAAAAAAGTTCCCCGGCGATCCCAGTGTGTTCACACACATCACTAACTAAATATATCAACAGCTTTGGTACTAGCAGAAAACAAAATCTCGAGGGCATCCCAAGTCTCTTGAGATGTCATGCATCTTCAAATATGTGGTAATAAAAAGTCGAAGATAGATTTTAGTATGTATGACCTTGCTTGAGCATCCCTTGCACACCAAAGTGTGAGCTTATCTATATCCTCTTGTGTAGGTCCTCCGTTGGATCTTGGAATAGGCATAGCTTCATCACCTGCTACGATTCCATAAAGATTTCTACCTTGTAAACAGGCCTCCATTCTGATTTTACAAGTCGCATAGTTGTGTCGATCAAGCTTCTCAATCATTGAGGGAAAGCCATCACCCATCTTGATCTAGCTCTGATACCACTAAAAGAACTTGGAAAATCTTGTAGGAGGTAGAAAAGTGAGTTGTGAAGTGACGAAGTTCGGTCCAGCTAACCGACAGAAGACCAGCCCTTGAGCTTATGGAGACTCAAATAAACCTTATACGCATACGATAAGTGCAATAAAATGCACTATGTGCTTTGGAACATCAAGAAGAAAGAGTTGATACAAAACAAATATATTCGTGCATCGACTAGCTTAAAAAAGTTACTATCTTTGGATGGGACAATGAAATTCAAATGCTCATAGCAACCAATGTGATTACAATTAGAAAAAATCCTTTTATAGGAGTGGTACAAATAAATTTTAGTGTATAGAATGCACAAGATTATAAGGAATAAGAAAAATATGCTTTTGGAATGAGCCAGACACTCAACAATGGTACCTCTTATTTTTTAGGAATACACAGAGATTGACCCCGAGACAAAAACACTCAGATTTATCCCAATTTAGTGAACCAAATGCTTTGAAAATTCAGAGACATAAACTAGATACTAATACTTTCCAATGCATCCTGTGTCATCCAATTTGGAGCTCTAAAGAGAGAGCAGCAACCTCTGCAAGCTTACTATTGTTGAAGAAGATGATGCAGGAAAATGAAGGAGCATGACAATGATGGCCACAAGTGTATGTATATTGCTTCCATATAATGTACAAGTGATTTGAAGCCTTTTTATACACTTTTGAATTGCTCCACGACTTCTACAAGTGGATTTTGAATTCAAATGAAGGAGGTAAAGGTTGTTGGAGGGAATCAATCCACTTTCCTACAATCTAGGAAAAGTGAAGATCTAGTTTGATCTACTATTAGGTGATTGATTGATTGCAACTCAACCACCACAAATTCATGGAATTTAGGTTCTCTCTTTATCCTTTTACATGTGTAAAGCTCTAGGCTTTTACAATGGTAAAAGATCCATGAAAAATATTTTAGAAAAGTACAATAAGTGAGCATAAGTAAAAGAACTCTCCAATGGATATTCTTTCGACGTAATCCAAGTGATAGCTTTTGATGTAGATCAAATCCACCTCAAGCATAGTGTAAGATTGATGTTCCAACATAGGGTGTCATCAACACCCCTCCGGTCACAGTCTATGAATCACACAAAATTTTGTGAGCATACTCAGGGTGATTAGGAGATCAAAATAGCTTTGTTGTGAGGTGCTGAAATTGCAATCTGAGCTCGTTTCGACTGTTAAATTTTTTGAGATACAATCAATTTTTTGCATCAAGCTATTTTAGTTAGAGGCCATAGCTGAAGCATTGATGTATTCTGTATGTTGGCTGTTGAGGATAAGTTGGATGGTATGAATTACCCATTATAGGCTTATATGATGCATCCTGCAAATATAGGTACTGAAGCTGATGCAGATGGCATAGAAGATGACGATATTCTTCATGTTCCTATTCGTGTTGCGGTTCCTATTGCACCTACGACAAAGCTGAAAAACCCCCTATTACACCTGCAAATATAGGTACTGAAGCTGATGCAGATGGCATAGAAGATGACGATATTCTTCATGTTCCTATTCGTGTTGCGGTTCCTATTGCACCTACGACAAAGCAAATTTGTTGAGATGGCAGAGATGCTCAGGTTGTTGAAGCTCAAGGTCAAGGACAAAGCATAGAAGCACATCAAAGAAGCGGACACACAAGAAGAGGGAGCAAGTAGGGTGCTCCAAGAAGTGTATGTCAAATTTTCAGAAGAATCCCCTACAAAAATAGTGATTTTCATCACTAAAAACCATTGTAAATACCGTTTTCTATTTTTGTAACTCCATTTTGTTCAAGCAGAGGAGTCCTTGAGCTTAAGGAGTATTAGAAGTATCATCCCACCAATTTTCATAATTTTTAGACTTCGTTTGAGCTTCCAAATAAGCCCTAGAACCTAATTTTTAACTAGGCCGAACACTAGGTCTGGACAGGGCCAAAACTAATCAAAAAACTATATAGCTAGAGAGCTCATTTTTTAGGTTAGCTTGTTAGAGAATAGAGCTTTTGTAAGAGAACTCTTTGGTAATTGAAGCTTTCCATTGTTCCTCTCTTTGATCTTACCTTGTGCACATGTGTGTGTATGTCTGTGCATGTTTGTGTGCTTTCACGCATGCACTTGTGCCTTCACTTGCTCACAGTCTTCATACCGGTCCTCACGTCTCCGCGGATTGACAAGTAAAGGAGGTGGTGCTTACGCTTGAGCTGCACCAAATTTTGACACCGTTGTTGGGGAGAGAGCTTCGAGGACGAGCGTTGTGATGGTAGGATCGTAGATTTGTGACGTTGGAAGGTAAAAAAACTATCATTTCTGTTGATTTTCTGATTTTTCTTCTTCATCTTTATCATCATCATCATCCATCTTCATTCATCTTCTTGTTCATAGAAATTTCTTGTTTTTTAGTGCATTTTCACCATTTTCATACCATTTTTCATGCATTATTGTGCGAGATGGAGTTAGAAAGTGCAAGGAAGAGAAAGTGCCTATGTTTTTTCATGATCTTTTGCACATACGGAGCTGGCCATTGCTCGGCACTCAGAAATTTTAATTTCCCCTCAAAAAACGCGATTCTCATTGAAAATTGCGATTCTCACTGAAAATCGTAATTTTCATAAAATTCAATTTTCTTCAAAAAAATGTGATTTTCTAATTCCCGCCTAAAAGCTTTCTGAAAAGAACACGATTTTGAGGTCATTCTCAAAATCGCGATTCTCTGGTTGTGCTCAAAATTGCAATTATCTAAGATTCTCAAAAACACGATTGTGAGACAAAATCACGATTTTCATATTAAAAAAAACATGATTCTAAGCAAAAACACGATTCTCTGTTGGCTCCAAAATCATGATTTTGAAAAACAATATTTCATCCAAAATTTCGATTTTCACGATTTTCAAAAAACATGATTTTCACTAAGGTACAAAATCGTGATTTTATGAACATGATTTTCAAGAACACGATTTGCACAAAACACAATTTTCAATCAAAATCGTGATTTTCTTGTCATTCTCAAAATCGTGATTTTCAAGCCAAAAACACAACTTTGATCAAACACGATTTTCATGTCAAAAAAACGATTTTGAGAAAACATGACTTTCAATAAAAAATCACGATTTTTTGGTCATTCTCAAAATCGCGATTTTCAGGCCAAAAACACGATTTTGATCAAACACGATTTTCATCCAAAATCTCAATTTTCATTCAAAATCGCAATTTTCATGTCAAAAATACGATTTTGAGGAAACATGATTTTCAGTCAAAATCGTGATTTTCTGATCATTTTCAAAATCGCATTTTTCACGATTCTCATCAAAATTGCGTTTTTCACGATTTTCAATCAAAATCATGTTTTTCACAATTTTCAATCAAAATTGCATTTTTTGGGGATTGCTCAAAATCGCGATTTTCATCAGTGCTCAGCATCGCGATTTTCATGATTTCATAAAATCGTGATTTTTATGGTTGCTCAGCATCGCAATCTTCATGATCCCTCAAAATCGCGATTTTTATAAGAGCTCGGCATCGTGATTCTTAGACCTCCAAGATCGCGCTTTTCAATCAAAATCATGATTTTTCCAGAAGGTCTTGTTTCCCTGTTTTGACCCTTAGGAGCCTGATTTGACATAACTTTTTCATCAAAAGTCCATTTTTGAGCTCTATAGCTCGTTGGAAAGTTGACCTTCAGGTGAGACTAGGAACCCAAGGGACTCCAAAGGATTTTGAGCAATACACAGAAGAATTTCGGGACCATAAGGCAAAGCTTATGAACCTGAGATCTGGTAGACACCTAGGCAAGGATAGACAAAGCATTAGATCTTATGAGGGAAGTGTCAACCATACAGCTAAGGCTTGGGCACAACAACTAAGTGGTTATCCTTACGTACTAAGCTCTGATACAAGTGACTCAGAAATGTCTTTTAGAATGGGGAAACCTGCAGGGAGCTCTAGCACTGCCTATCTACAAGCACCAGAAGGTCCATACAAGACACAATTGGAATATATTCGGACCAACCGATTAGGTGCTCGCATCTATGAGGATGGCTTGAGGCGATCAGTTGTCCAGCTCAAAAATCTAGATCAACCCTTTGGACTTGAACACCCAGTGGTCAAGTTTGAAGATGGCTCATACATTGATAAGGAAGGAACCATGTATGTGGTTACTAACTTACCGGATAGGACAGATGAGTTTGGAAACATCATTCTTGAGAGTGAGATAGGAGACCTAGAGCAAGGAGATGTAAGACGAGAACCCAAGACTCCTAGAGGTAAGTCAATTTTGACTAGAGTGATCACTCCAGATTGGATCCCTCAAAACAACAAAAGCATAGAATTATTCTTAAATAGAGAAATGGAGGAAGCCTTTTGGAGATTCAATCCAGATCAACCTAGCCAATTGGGCATAGACATCATCTACGAGTTGAAGGATCTGGAGACACTAGGCAAAGTTGTCTACCTGGATAACACGTCAGAAAATGTTCTTGGTAACAGAACATGATAGACATGCATACACTTGGAAGAGTGAATTGATCTTCCCTCCACCAAGATCCAATGTTTCCCATGGCCTCCAAGGTGTAGGATCATCCAAGGCTCATAAAACCCAGAGGGAAAGAACTAGAGAGAGACATCGAGCACATAGGCATCAAAGAGATGAACATGATTTTCCATTGCCTAGACCCTGTGAGTACCCAAGAACCCTTAGACCCTCCCAAGTGTTCAAGACAATGAAAAACTACTTTGATGGTTCAGGAGATCCTTATGATCATGTGGCTGAGTTCAAACAAGTGTTAAGAGCTGAATAGATTGAGGACTTGTTCACCCAGTTTCAGGCATTCGGTTTGACTCTCAAGGGCACTGCCTTAGCTTGGTTTCAGCCCCTGAACAATCAAAACTACCAAAATATAGGTCAATTGCTAGAAGAATTCATTGTAGAGTTCTCCAAGAGTGGTATCAGACATAACACATCATCCTTGATCCACATCTTCAAGCAGACACCCCAAGAAACAGTGTGACTTGTAGGAAGATGGTTTAGACAATACTTAGAAAGATGCCGTGTTCTAGAGTTACCCACACCAGCCAAACAAGTGGCTTTGTTTTTAGATGTCTTACTGAGCACAAAGTTAAGATCATATGTGTACTTGAAAGAGCCTAGATCCATAGAAGAGTGTATGTGGATGTGCATTGACATAGAAGATAACTTGGGTGAGGAGTTAGGACTATCCAAACTCTACAAGGATTCGGACTGTTGTACTAGTCATACTTCCAGAACCTCCACTGAGATAGATGAGATAGTTGATCAGGTTACCAAGAAGCTAGGAGTCCAAAATAGACAAATGCCAAGAGTCACCTCATTGAATCGATGTTATACTTGTGGAGGGGACCACATGGCTAATGTATGCCCAATGCAAAACCCGAACGTAAGAGAAAGGAATGCCCCATATTGTACTATTGAGAGAAAATACACAAACCATACGGCTCAAGATTGTCCATACAATAGGCAGGCTGTCAGACAAAATTATCAGCAACCTTACCAACAAGGTAGGTATCAGAACCAATACCAACAACCATATTATAGACCATAACAGCAATATCAGCGACCATATAGGCCACAACCAGTCCTAGGAAACCAACCACCAGCCCCTACCAATGTAATTCCAGTTAAGTATGCAGTGGCAGAAGAGAACCTTAATAGAGCATTGGTGCGAGTGATGCCACTGATCTCAGAGAATGAACATCATGCTCATAGTTCTGACTACTCCTATGAAGATATTGTTGAGGAAACACTCACGAATTTGACAAACAGATATAAAAGAAAAACAAAATTAGCGCGCGGAATCAGTCCGTCAAATCAGAATCATAATTGTACAGTATGCGATGTCAAGGCGCGGTGTGCGCATAAACAGAATGACAGAGCAATCAATCGCGGCGGGCGCATAGTGTGCGCAGAAGAGACAGAAGAGATGAGAGAAGAGAGAGGAGAGAAGTGAAGAGAAGAAACTGCGAGGCGATACGCCTAAGAGATGACGATGAGCAGAGAGATGCTGAGCGCGTAAGACTGAAGAGAGAGTGAGAAGCTTTTAGTAGACGCCACAGATCGTGTATGTATAGATGAATAACATAAACCTGAGATGTCGGGTATTCATCTGAAAGAGAGGTGGTAATAAGAAACTACTCACTGTAGGAGAGTTTCTGTAGCTTGAGCAAGAAGAGGCCAAGCTTACTTGTACACATCTTCTCTAATCGAAAACACATGTTCATGTGGATGTTTGCGCGCAATCTTTACTTGTGAAGAATCTGAATATCTTCATGGTACAGTAGAAAGTTAGTTCATCGTTAACTATAGTCTGCTCAGTAACCGCGTCTCTCTGTACTTACTCAGGAAACGAACGTTTCGGTGAACAACAGTTTGTTCAGCAAACGTTTCCAATAATTTTTCGGTCAGTAGCAGTTCTTATTGTAAAAGGAATTTTTCGGTAAATCGACGAAGTATATCTTGCAGCAGAGTTTAAAGTTTTATATGAGAGATAGCTCATCTTGTAGCTAGACGTCTCTACTCTAAGCTGATCACAGTTTCCGGTGAAAAGGAGACGTGCATGCAGTACAAAATCTAACCGGAAAGTAGCACTTCAGAACTGTGAAGTTTTTCAGAAGAGTTCATTAAGTGGAGAAAGCTCACGAATCATTTTCTTACTTCTTGTATGTTCACTTGAAATAATTGTAACCAAGTAGAAGTTCATTTCGGTGAAGTTCCGGTACGATTACGGTGTCAGTCCAGTGACAGTCTGGTGAAGTTCCGGTGGAACCTGTGTCGCAGGATAACACAGTTAAGGCGACGTTAATTAGGCTGAGCTACTGTTGATTACAGAGGTGTTCTAAATCACTCTAGTTTAGCATTCTACTGCGGTGGTGCGGCAATTTCCGCAGGCCTGACAGAGTTCAAGCTTTGTCGCGAAATCCACCTTCAGGGCGAAAGTAATTCCGCACCAGTGGTATTAGAGCTGAAGTTTTCGCCAACAATTGGTATCAGAGCTAGAGTATTACCTATCATGACAGATCACGTCCAAATTGATAAACTGGACAGAGATAATTATCCTGCATGGGTAATGCGCATGGAAGCCTTACTTATGAGTAAGGAATTAATGATGTACGTGACCGAAGAAGAAAAGAAACCGACCTTCGAAGATGATAGCCAACCAGAAAAGGAAGAGATAGAAGCTTTGAAGCTGTGGCAAAAGAAAGATGCAACGGCAAGAGCCTACATCTACAACACTGTTTCAGATCATCTGCTACCGCACATTAGAGGCCTGGAGAAAGCGGAGGACATATGGAGTGCATTGGAAGATCATTTCCAAAATACTACGAAAGCCAGGAAGGCTAGCTTATGGTCCGAATTTACGACATTCAAAAAGAAGTCGAGTCAAAGCATAAGTGACTACGTCACTAAAATGAAGGATCTAGCAGATAGTCTTGGATCCATAAATGAAGAAGTCGAAGATCATAGATTGATAGCGCAAGTGCTCACAGGCTTGAGAGGAGATGAAAGGTGGAAACCTTTCGTACTATCAACTGAACTCTCCTTAAATCATTTTGTGCCAGATTTAAATCAGTTGCTTGGTTTGATGCTCACATATGAGCAAGACCTGAAAGGAGATGCAGATAAAGCACAAAGCTCTGCAATGTACATGAAGAACAAGAAGAAAGACAAAGGTAAGTCAAAAGACGAAGAAGAGTCGAGCTCTCAGGCCTATTACGCAAGAGGTAAAGGCACTGGCAGAGGAAGAGCAAGAGGTTTTGGAAGAGGAAGAAGTAACCAGAATACCAACAAGAAGGCTTGCTGGATCTGTGGACTCAGCAATCATTTGGCTCATGATTGCTGGCACAATCAACAAGGATCAAATCAAAATCAAAACAGTAATAGCAGAGGCAGAAACGGAAGATATCAAAGAGGAAGACAAAATCAAAGAGGAAGCTATGGTAGAGGTGGAGTGAGAAGTTGGGGACAAAATCAATCCTACAACACCACCTACAACAACTATGCAAACGACACGAAGAATGAAAGTCATACATCATTGATGATGAACTCTATCAGCACATCAGAAAATGAAGACTTAAAGGTATTCTACATTGACTCTGGATGCTCTAATCATTTGTCAGGAAATATAGAACTAATGTCAGAACTAGAGAAAGGTAGTTCTAGTCACACTGTTCAAACAGGTGACAATACGAGACATAGTGTACACTCAATTGGAAAAGTGAAATGCAAAAGTGGAGCAGATTTGCTAACTAATGTTTTGTATGTTCCAACAATACAATTTGATTAGCGTGGGACAGATAGTTGAGAAAGGTTTTCAGGTCATATTTACAAACAAAGGAGTATTTGTAGAAGATCCCAAGAACGGATATTATCAGATTGTCTCTGGTAAGAAAGAAGGGAGACTCTTTACGTTAAGAGTACAAGGGAACATTGGCCAAGCGCTGCTCACACATGATGAAAAGGTAATTACAGAACTTGATCTCTGGCACAAGAGATTAGGTCACTTTCACGAAAAAGGAATCAAAGCTATGATAGTGAATCAGTCTGTACTGGGATTACCAAACGTACAGAACCATGCTCCTTTCTTTGAGCATTGACCCAACTCATTTGTATCTTTTGGATTATTGTTGAAGACATAGACACATTCTTTTCTATATGATTCACAAATGCGAAGCCTGTCAGATGGGAAAAGCCCACAG
This sequence comes from Ceratopteris richardii, assembly GCA_020310875.1. Lineage (NCBI taxonomy): Eukaryota > Viridiplantae > Streptophyta > Polypodiopsida > Polypodiales > Pteridaceae > Ceratopteris > Ceratopteris richardii. The sequence goes on along the minus strand of CM035409.1, from coordinate 37,605,999 downwards.
GTTACCTTTCCAGAAGAAAGGATTCAAACATGACAGTGTGCTGGAACTCATACATACAGATGTATGGGGACCAACGAAAGAAGGATCAATCAGCGGATCAAGGTACTATGTTTTATTCATTGATGATGCAACAAGGTGGATAACTCTTTATGTTTTGAAGGAAAAGTCAGAAGTGTTTGGAGCTTTCAGGCATTTTCATGCATATGCTGAAAGACTCACCGGACGAAAACTTAAAAGACTGAGGTCTGATGGAGGGGGAGAATACTTCTCCCGAGAATTCAATGACTATCTTTGGAATGCAGGTATTAAGAGAGAAATAACCTGCAGGTATACACCACAACAGAATGGTGTAGCAGAAAGGAGAAACCGAACTCTAGTCGAGTTTGCACGAGCTATGCTAAAAGAAAAAAATTGCCCAGATTATCTTTGGGCTGAAGCCGTGAACACAGCGACATACTTGGTAAACAGACTACCATGTACAGTATTAGAAGGAATGACCCCTTATGAAGCTTGGTGGGAAAAGAAGCCAACACTTGATCACTGCAAAGTGTTTGGATCTGTAGCGTATGCTTATGTACCGTCTCAACTCAGACACAAGCTTGAACCGAAAGCAGAGAAATATGTATTCGTCAGATATGATGAAAAGCAGATGGGTTACAGGTTATGGAGTCCTCTAACCAAACATTTTACTGTTTCCAGAGATGTAACATTTGATGAACAGAAAAGCTGGTATGCAGATCAGAGTCATACAGCTGAAGAATTTGAAGAAGAGATAAAAAGAAGAGAGAAAGGAAAATCAATTGTACAGGTAAACAAGGATGAAGAGGCAAATACGTCTAGGTCCGGATCTGGTATAAGGAACGAAGATGAAGACGAGTACTCAGACACACACGAAGAATATGAGCTAAGAAGGTCAAACAGAATAAGAAGACAACCGGAAAGATACTCGTATGATACATCGTATATAACTCAACAAGATTATGCATATATGGTTAAAGAAGAGGATGAGCCTCAGAGCTATGACGAAGCCAAAGGCAAGAAGCAATGGCAAGAAGCAATGAAAGAAGAATTCACCGCACTGGAAGAGAACAAGACATGGGAGCTTGTTCCTAAACCGAACGGTAAGAAAGTAATTGGAAATAAATGGGTGTTCAAAATAAAGAAACTTGCAGATGGAAGGATAGCCAGACATAAAGCGAGACTGGTTATCAAGGGCTATGCTCAGACGCATGGCATAGACTATGACGAAACGTTCAGTCCGGTGGCAAAGATGTCAACCATAAGAACAATGATTGCTATAGCAGCATCAAAAGGATGGAAGCTAAGTCGGCTAGATATAAAGAATGCATTCCTGAATGGATATATATCAGATGAAGTTTATATGGAACAACCGGAAGGTTTTATAAGCTCCAGATACCCAAATTTTGTTTGCAGGTTAAGAAAAGCACTTTATGGACTAAAGCAAGCCCCAAGAGCTTGGAACTATAGACTTGTGAAATATCTCAATGAACTTGGATACCAAAGTTCGAAGGCAGATGCAAGTCTACTCATCAAAAGGACAGAAGAAGGAATGATTTACATTTGTATCTATGTAGATGACATAATAATTACAGGTACCTCAGATGCAGGAATCACAGAGGTAAAGAAACTGCTAGAAAAGGAATTCAAGATCAGTGACCTGGGAAAGTTATCATACTTTCTAGGTATGGAAATCACATATACAGATCATGGTGTATATGTCACACAAGAAAGGTATCTCCTGAACTTACTGAAGAAGTTCAATATGGAAAATTGCAGAGAAGCTTCAACACCGCTTGAAGTAAACCATAAACTTAGTAAATATGATGGAACAGAGTTTAAAGATATGAAGAAGTATCAATCGTTAGTAGGAAGCTTAATATATGCTACGCTAACAAGACCGGATCTCAGTTTTCCGGTGGGAGTTCTCTCACAGTTTATGCATTGTCCGACAAAGCAACATTGGGTTGCAGGACAAAGAGTTCTCAGATATATCAAAAGAACTATAAAGGAAGGATTATATTATCCTTTTACGTCAGATATAAAGCTCAGAGCATATAGTGACTCAGATTGGGCAGGAAGTCAAGATGACCGAAGATCAACGCACGGGTATATGATATACCTAGGAGATAAGCTGGTAAGCTGGTGTTCGAAGAAGCAACACACAGTAGCCTTATCGTCAACAGAAGCAGAATACAAAGGACTGGTAGAAGCAGCGAAAGAAGTAATATGGATGCAGACTTTACTTAAAAGCATGAGTATTGACCAAGGCATACCAATTATACATGGGGACAATATGAGCTCGTTGTACCTTGCAGCGAATCCAGTGTTTCATGCAAGAACGAAACACATAGAGATTCAGTATCACTTCCTGAGGGAAAAGGTAATAGAAAAGGAATTAGAAATAGTCTATACTCCTACAAAAGATCAGATTGCAGATATTCTGACAAAGAGCTTGGATGGAACAAAGACGAACAGATTTAAAGAAATGGCAGGTATAAAAGAAAGGAAGATATATGAAAGACCGAAAGATGTCAAATTAGTGATTGAGGGGGAGCTGTTGAGGAAACACTCACGAATTTGACAAACAGATATAAAAGAAAAACAAAACTAGCGCGCGGAATCAGTCCGTCAAATCAGAATCATAATTGTACAGTATGCGATGTCAAGGCGCGGTGTGCGCATAAACAGAATGACAGAGCAATCAATCGCGACGGGCGCATAGTGCGCGCATAACTCAAATTAAAGAATGACAGCACAAAGGAACACTGGAAAAGTGTATATATACATCAAGGTTAGAAGAGACAGAAGAGACGAGAGAAGAGAGCGGAGAGAAGTGAAGAGAAGAAACTGCGAGGCGATACGCCTAAGAGATGACGATGAGCAGAGAGATGCTGAGCGCGTAAGACTGAAGAGAGAGTGAGAAGCTTTTAGTAGACGCCACAGATCGTGTATGTATAGATGAACAACATAAACCTGAGATGTCGGGTATTCATCTGAAAGAGAGGTGGTAATAAGAAACTACTCACTGTAGGAGAGTTTCTGTAGCTTGAGCAAGAAGAGGCCAAGCTTACTTGTACACATCTTCTCTAATCGAAAACACATGTTCATGTGGATGTTTGCGCGCAATCTTTACTTGTGAAGAATCTGAATATCTTCATGGTACAGTAGAAAGTTAGTTCATCGTTAACTATAGTCTGCTCAGTAACCGCGTCTCTCTGTACTTACTCAAGAAACGAACGTTTCGGTGAACAACAGTTTGTTCAGCAAACGTTTCCAATAATTTTTCGGTCAGTAGCAGTTCTTACTGTAAAAGGAATTTTTTGGTAAATCGACGAAGTATATCTTGCAGCAGAGTTTAAAGTTTTATATGAGAGATAGCTCATCTTGTAGCTAGACATCTCTACTCTAAGCTGATCACAGTTTCCGGTGAAAAGGAGACGTGCATGCAGTACAAAATCTAACCGGAAAGTAGCACTTCAGAACTGTGAAGTTTTTCAGAAGAGTTCATTAAGTGGAGAAAGCTCACGAATCATTTTCTTACTTCTTGTATGTTCACTTGAAATAATTGTAACCAAGTAGAAGTTCATTTCGGTGAAGTTCCGGTACGATTACGGTGTCAGTCCAGTGACAGTCTGGTGAAGTTCCGGTGGAACCTGTGTCGCAGGATAACACAGTTAAGGCGACGTTAATTAGGCTGAACTACTGTTGATTACAGAGGTGTTCTAAATCACTCTAGTTTAGCATTCTACTGCGGTGGCGCGGCAATTTCCGCAGGCCTGACAGAGTTCAAGCTTTGTCGCGAAATCCACCTTCAGGGCGAAAGTAATTCCGCACCAGTGGTATTAGAGCTGAAGTTTTCACCAACAGATATTCCACAAGATTATTACACAGAGTCACCTGAGCATAGTGAGACTTATCCTTGTCACTATGAAGCACCACCTATGGAACAAAATTGGGAGCCCAAATACGCCAATGTCATGTATACAAATCCAAACCCCAGGCCCCAATTGAGACAAATGAGACCACAAGGCCCTAGAGGACCATGTTTTAGATGTCAGGGTGACCATTTCATTCGTGAATGTCCCCATTCACCGTCTCCAAGACAAGGACAAAACATCGCAATACAAGGCTTTTGTCCTGAGTGTGGCAAGGAACATCTTCCAAGACAGTGTCCCAAGAACCCCTCTAGTGCACCCAAGGTTACAACCATTAATTTGGTAGGCTTAGTGGTCGACTCAAGTCCAAGTAGCAATAATGTGGCTCCTATACAGGTAGTTACCAGGGCACAAGCCTTAAAACAAGATAAGCCAGCTGAACAATCAGAGTCAAGTGAATCAGGAGAGCCTAGTAATAGAAAAACAAGAACATGGAAGGATACTAGGGAGAAGGCCAATCGCAAGTGGAATAAAAAGTTATTGGAACTAGAAGAAAGTTTGAACGACGCAAAAACAAAAATAGAAGACATTGCATCTCAAAGTCCCTCGCATGCCAAAACTCCATCCACACCACCTCATCCCACCCCATCACCCATTGTAAATAGACCACAACCAAGGTCTGTTCTTGCATATCCAACCCCAGAAGGCTTGGACATGATGTTCAAGGCCTACTAGGCTCGTCTTCAAGAAAGGCCAATAGCTGCAAACCTAGACAAGAGTTACCCTAGAGCAGATCTCATTTGTGGATGTGCAAGGTCGTAGAGGAAGAGGAAAGATGCCTAAAAGCACAAGAAGAAGGAACTTCTCAAGGAGAAAGACCAGTTAAAGACCCAACCTACACACTCATGATCTTTCCAGATGAGGAATTTGAGCCTCATGGTTGGGCAAAAATCCTAGCCACCATGGACATTGTTGTCAATGAAGAACAATGGAGACCTCATTGTGATGAGGAGGGTTATGATATTTCAGTGTTCATGTGTCAACCCTTGCTAGAAGAATGTGACCCTAGTGATGTCATAGAAGAAGAAGAGAATGACGATGATCTAGAGTCATTATGATGGATACTTACTTTGACTCAGAGCAACACTATTTAGAAGATGTAGGAGTATTTACTCAAAAAGAAGAAGAGCCTCTCACAAGCATTAATAAATTCAAAGGATGGAAGTGAAGGTAGTCAAAAGAAAAAGAAAAGAAAAGAAGTGAAACAAGAAGAGGAGGAATCATTGTTCGAAGTACCAGAAAACTTCAAGAAATATGAACTGGAGGATAGGAAAATTTTGGTACAAATGCCTAAGAGAGAGGCCACCACAAGAGAAGCATATGACAACAAAGAAAAAACCAAGAAAATTGTGGTAACCATTGAAGGGAACGAAGAGCGATGTATGTACATAGGAGAAGACCTAAGCCCAAAAGAAGAAGTGGAGCTTGTAGCTCTATTAAGGGAATCTAGGGATGTGTTTGTGTGGCATTATAGAGACTTGAAGGGGGTAGATCCAAGAATATGCTCTCATATGATTCCCATGACTACTGATGCCAAGCCCACCAAACAGAAGCCCTACACATATAATGGCACTTATGCAGCCAAGATAAAAGAAGAAATTGATAGGTTGATTGAAGTTGGATTTATCTATGAGATTGAGCATACTGAATGGGTGTCCCCCATTGTAGTGCTGCCAAAGAAGAATGGGAAGTTGCAAGTGTGCATTAACCTTAAATAAGTTAATGCTGCTACGATCATAGATAGCTATCCGCCTCCAATCACTAAACATTTATTGGAGCGTGTTGCAGGCAAGGAAGTTTATAGCTTCCTTGATGGGTTTTCAGGTTACAACTAAGTAGCCATCACCCTCGACGATCAACACAAAATGGCTTTTGCCACAGAGTGGGGAATCTTCGCATTTTGTGTGATGCCATTTGGGCTCACAAATGCACCTGCAACATTCCAAAGGCTCATGTGTCATGTCTTCAAAGAGTTCTTGCGAAAGAGCTTAGAAGTATATGTGGATGATTTATATGCTCATTCCCAAGAAAGAAGATACCACATCCCTGAGCTATGATAAATCTTCAATAAGTGTAGAGAATATCGAGTGTGTCTGAACCCAAAAAAGTGTGTATTCATGGTACAACAAGGTAAAATCTTAGGTCATATTGTTTCTAAGAACGGAATATCCACAGATGAGGATAAAGTAAGATCCATAGAAGAGTTGTCAATGCCAAGGAGCATTAAAGAGGTACAAGCTTTTATGGGCCATTGTGGATATTACCGTAGGTTTATTCACATGTATGCAGTCATAGCCAAACCTCTTTATGTGTTGCTGAAAAACTTTGAGTGGAACGACGAATGTGAAAATTCCTTCAATGAAGTGAAGAGACGTTTGTGCACAACACCAATACCGACCACTCCTGATTGGAATAAACCATTCCATGTCCATGTGAATGCATCCAATCATGCAATAGGATGTGTGTTAGTACAACCCACAGGTGAAGGAAATTTAGATTTACCCATAGCATACACTAGCAGATAGCTCACCGCAGCTGAACGAAACTATACCACAACTAAGCGAGAGGGCTTAGGCATGGTATGTGCTGTGAAGAAGTTTAGACACTACCTATTGGCCAATAAGTTCAAGTTTTTCACTGATCATCAAGCTTTATTATATTTGGTCAATAAACCTTGCAATACTAGATGCTTAGTAAGATGGTTCCTCTTACTAATGGAATATGACTTTGAAGTTGTTGTCAGGAAAGGTAGAACCCACCTTAGGGCAAATCACCTTTCTCGCATCACTTCAAGAGAGCCACCGCAAGGATTGTCTGATGAATTGCCCGATGCTTATTTTTTCAATTTAGAAGTTGTTCCTAAATGGGCAAATAAGTTGGTACTAGTCCTAACCTTCAGACCCACAATTAAGAATATGAAAACATCACAAGAAGAAATTATAAAATCACAAAAATATCACATATTGGCAAGAAATATGTACAAACAAGATAGTGAGGGTGTATTAGCTTGTTGTGTTGAGGACGATGAACATAGTAGTTGGTTGCAACAAGCTCATGAAGGATTGCTAGGAAGTCACTATTCTAAACAACGAACATTGTAAAATCTGAAACTTTTAGGAGTGTATTGGTCTAGCATGGACAAAGAAATACATGAGTGGATTAAGAATTGTCCAATGTGCCAAGAAAAACCCCCAGTGGAGCATGCTACCCTTTATCACGTGTCATTAATTCCATATTGGAGTGCTCCATTGGTAGAATTTATGCAATCAGGAAAACTACCCAAAGAGGCTAGCCTAGCAAGAAGACGAAGCATGGAGCAAGAGGGTCAAGACTATGCCTTAGTAGGAGACGACCTATACCAAAGAGGCAAAGATGGTTACCTAAGATTGTGTGTTCACGAATCAGACTATTTGAAAGTCTTAGAAACTGCACACAACGGTGTTGCAGGTGGACATTTTTTTCTTGATCGAGTAATCAAGACCATTCTATTCTCACGACTTTGGTGGCCCACTCTTCATATGGATGCACATACCTATGTGAAGAAATGTGATACATGCCAGCATGCACAATATCTGATAAGAAAAGACGAGATGCCTTTGAGGCCAATGATGGGAGGACGTGCATTTTTGAAGTGGGGTATAGACTTTGTAGGTCCTATTAACGCCCCAGCTAGAAACTCCCATGCAGAGTACATTATTGTAGCCACAGATTACCTTACAAAGTGGGTGGAAGTAAAAGCCACAACAAAGAGTGATGCTCAGACAATGGTTAAGTTCTTATTTGAGAACGTATTCACTAGATACAGACTACCAATAGAGTTAGTGAGCAATAGAGGACTTCTTGAATGAAGTCATTGAAAATCTTCTCCAAGAATTATTGGTGATACATAAGAATTATGCCCCCCATCATCCCCAAGCTAAGGACAGGCTGAGAGCATAAATAAGATCATATGTAATGTCTTGACAAAACTGGTCAATAATAAACGCTCTAATTGGGACAAACAACTCCATCATGTTGTTTGGGCTTACCGAGTTGCCTATAAAATGATACTCAATGCCACCCCATTTCAGATGGCCATTGGACAGAATGTTGTGCTACCATTAGATTTCATAATCCCAGCCTTAAAAGTAGTACAAGAGTATGAGCGGAATGGACATGAATTGTCTTCTAGGATCTTTGATCTAGAACGCTTAGGTGAGGCCAGGCTACGAGCGGCAGCAGGTATCTATGCTGCAAAGAAAAGGAAAAAGGCATACTTCGATGCACACATCAAGGATAAAGGATTGAAAGAGGGAGACCTAGTGTTGGTTTACACACTAAAGCAGCATGCCCGTAAATTGGAAAAAAGAGGATATGGACCCATGATCATTAATAGAATTTCCACTAATGGTGCGGTTCAATTGGCCATGCTAGAAGGTGACATCTTGCCAAACTATATTAGTGGATGTAGAGTCAAGCTGTATCAAGAACCTCTGATAGAGGATATGCTAATGAGACTCAACACTGCTAAGAAGCGAAAAGAAGAAGAGTTAAGGGTGAGAGAAGAAGCACAGGTAGAGGCCAGAGAGCATATTAGATGAAATAAGTTAAGGGGATTAGGCCTAGATGTCAACCAGAAAGCCCCTAAATATCACATGGACATGTGCCAACAATTGGGCATAATTACTTCTCGAATAATTGACCTACATCCCTTTGTGACCTTAGAGGTAGGACACAGAGAGACTGTAAGGACTATGAGAGCATTGATTGACTCAGGTGCAACAAATAGTGCAGTTAAACTTTTATACTGCCAAGAGTTGTTGTTAAACATTAATCCCATAGAAGCCTATCTCATAGGATTGGGAGGTGTGGAAAATCCTTGTTTGGGCGAGGTAGACCTTCCCATCTATCTTCATGATGTTCCAATGAGAATCAAAATGCTAGTGTGTCAAGATGAGAACCTTACTGAACCACTTGTCTTGGGACAAGATTGGATCTATGACCATGCAGTCAACTTAAACCTAAGAAGCCAACTTCTTCAAGATTGGGTTCCTGAACAATGCATTACATTACAGTTAGAAAACTGCATGCTCATAGATCATGGTGCCACACATTCTCTTAGGACTAATCTTAGAGAAGAAGAAGTTGTATGTGTCCAAAGCTCTATGATGCAGAAGAATACTACCTCCAACAAAAGAATCGGAGACCCAGTGAGACTCCCTTCTTGTACGATGTCTCAACCATCTATAGTAGTTCAATCCCACAAGGAAGAGAAACAGTACATGACAACTGCTGTATCAAATAGAGAACAGGATTTCCAGAAGATAGAAGTGCCGGACATGATGCAGATCTGGGCAAACACCAGCCTTGCCCCCACAATTCCCATCCAAGCAAGCCAACCAGGTGAGAAGACAAACGAAGAAACTGGGCCAAGCTCAACCACAAGGTATCCGACAAGTTTAGGTGCCTCAAAAATTAGTTGTAGCTCAACAAGGACAATTACAAATATGGGTACCCAAGAAGCTCTTACATCCACAACAACCTATGCTCTCCCACATTAGGAAAGTCTCAACAAAGAAGCCAAGGAAAGGCAAGGGTCGAAACCAAACACCAAGACCAAGAGCACACCAACTCACCTCTTCAACAAGATTCAGAAGACCATCAACAATGGTATGGGTATGGAAGCCAAAAGCACTAGTAACCCCCGCAGAACCAAAGAACCAACTAAGTGGGATATAAAATTTAAGAAACCATCCAGAGAAGGAGAAGCCCAAGGTGATTTCGACGCAACCAAACATGGTTCTCATATGGATCCCTATAAGGAGGAATGATCAGTTGTCATCTCGAGATCCAATGGATACATCCAAGAAAGATGGCATCAACATCCGCAAGTAACTTCGAAAGCCTCGACGAGCGAGAACCATGTGATCCTTGCACAACCCTGTCTTTTGCACCATTCAGGCCATGCATTTCTAGAGTATGCATTAATACAAGGCCACATTACATGGCCGTGCATAGACACATTTGAGAGTCCCATGCACAAGAGCACATTGACATGTGTCAATTATTTTTTCTAATACTAACATTTGTCTTCTAGTTTGTGACATTGTTAAAAAAAAAAAGAGTTGGTTCCAGGGTCTGTCCCATGGAGCATGAATGAGTGATGCTTATGTGAAGGTGGAACTATTGATTACTGGGCATTTATCAATTTGGATAGAAGTGTGTCTCGGCTAGTAGATGATATTATTGTTGCCTTATCTGGTAGATGTCAAGCACTTGGCATGAACATGGCATCCACAACTATTGTTTCCCCTTACCATGGTAGCAGGGAAGAGCTTCAAGGTCCGCAACTTGAGTGATGCTTAACTACTGCATGTACGAGAGCATCCAAGGAGATATATGCAAGGGGTAGTTTGGTACCCTAAAAATCCTTGTCTGTATACTGGGTGAGAAGACTCCTGCTTATGGTGAGCTAAAGAGAATATGTGAAACTATGCTTGGTGTAGTTACCCCATGTTGTTTGTCAAGGAATATAAAGAAATTCAATTCTCAGTATTTGGCAAATGTTGCCTTGAAAAGAGGAGATAGGACCAGGCACTCAAAAAATTTCATCAGTGGACCATCAACATAGACATTCATCGACAATGTTCCATGACAAATGCCGGGTGTACAACACGAAGAGATAAACATCAATCGACCCTTCACCATGGTAAGTATCTTTACTTTGGAAACACCATAACCATGATAGAGATTAGGAAACCTCTTTTTCGGCATACACTTGAGCACTTAGCTCAAGACCCCCAATTTTTGCACCATACTTCTTCCAATGCATTTTCCAATAAGCATGCATAGGGCCACATTACAAGGCCGTGCACAAGGCACATCTTATCTTCAACCCATGCACTAACACAATTACCCATCATTCACTATGGGTTATGAGTACTTGGCATGAATACTTTGTACATCATCTTTGGAAGAGCTAGAGGACATCATGGGAACACCATCAATTCCGAGGAAGCAATTCGAAGCCAGTAGTTGCTCCAACTCAATCTTGACAATCTCTTTTAAGCAACTCGCAGTTTTTGAAAGCTCATAACGAAATATTCTTGCTGGAATCCAAGGAACAAGCACATACAAAGGATGGACACTACCTCTCAAAGCACTACACAAAACAACCCTTACAACAAGGTCTATCAGGGACAACAGACTCGAGAGGGGGGAGTATTGAAGCTCAAGGTCAAGGACAAAGCATAGAAGCACATCAAAGAAGTGGACACACAAGAAGAGGGAGCAAGTAGGGAGCTCCAAGAAGTGTATGTCAAATTTTTAGAAGAATCCCCTACAAAAACAGTGATTTTCATCACTAAAAACCATTGTAAATACCATTTTCTATTTTTGTAACGCCATTTTGTTCAAGCCGAGGAGTCCTTGAGCTTGAGGAGTATTAGAAGTATCATCCTACCAATTTTCATAATTTTTAGACTTAGTTTGAGCTCCCAAATAAGCCCTAGAACCTAATTTTTAACTAGACCGGACACTAGGTCTGGACAGGGCCAAAACGAGTCAAAAAACTATAAAAAGAGCTAGAGAGCTCATTTTTGAGGTTATCTTGTTAGAGAATAGAGCTTTTGTAAGAGAACTCTTTGGTAATCGAAGCTTTCCACTGTTCCTCTCTTTGATCTTACCTTGTGTGCATGCGTGTGTATGTGTGTGCATGTTTGTGTGCTTTCATGCATGCACTTGTGCCTTCACTTGCTCACGGTCTTCATACCGGTCCTCACGTCTCCGCAGATTGACAAGTAAAGGAGGTGGTGCTTACGTTTGAGCTACACACATGCATTGGTAGACTTGTCTGTCAAACATGCCATTATTCCTCACATTCACTCTTGCAAAATAGCTAAGGATGCTTGGGATACACTTACCACTTTATACCACGCAAGGAATGAGGCTCGTGTTGCTTACCTTCAAAAACAATTCGAGAGTGAGCACATGAATGAAGGTGATTCCATGGATAGTTTTTTGACAAAGATCAAAGATTTGAAGGAATAGTTGATTTCTGTTGATGAAGTGTTACGTGATAGCCCACTTGTGCAGACTGTTATGAATGGTCTTCCTAATTCATATCAGAGTTTTGCTTCCACTCTTCATTTGATAATGAAAGGCAATCCAAATGCCTTAACATTTGAGTAGTTAGTCTTTGTTTTGTTGCATGAAGATCAATCTAGGCTAAACGACTCCATTATGCATGTTCCAGATCAAGCTTTCCTAGCTAGTCAGAAGGGCAAAGGTAAATGGAGCTCTTCAAATAGTAAGTATAAATCTGCTAATTCTTCACAATCAAAGAAGGATGAAAGAGACGACAAGAAAATAGAAAAGCAGAATATGTTTTGCAAGTATTGTAAAGCAAACGATCATGTCATAAAGAATTTTCCAAAACTAGTTGCAAAAGAGGCAAAGAAAAAGGAGGTATGAATGGTTGTTGGAGAGGTCTCTGCACCAAAAATAGAGTCTACTAATCTAGTGTAGAATGAAGAATGACCATTTACTATCGTTTGCAGTTTTGACCCATCTTCTGAATAGTGTATGTTTGCAGTAGACTCAGATGTTTGGTACTTTGATAGTGGGGCAACCAAACATGTTACCTTGCAATGCAGTTTTTTCACTTCGCTCAAGCCTACCCCTACAAGGAATATTGTCACATGCACCACCAACTCCTCTTATCTTGTCGTGGGAGTTGGTAAGATCATTCTGACTATTGTTGATGATAGTTCTTTTACATTGTCGGATGCTTTATTTGTGCCAAGGATCAAGAAGAATCTGTTATCAGTTTCAGTTTTAGCCAACATTCTCTTGGTTGTGAAATTTGTTGATGACAGATGTACAGTTCATGATCTGTCAAATGGAGACGTGATTATTGATCCTTGCATTTTATGTTGTGGGATGTATAAGCTCATAGACTATGAAAAATCTATGAATAATTTAGCATGTGTAGTACATGATTCTCAGGCTATGTCAAATGCAAAGCATGCACGCTTTGGTCATCTAAATTTTGGTAGTTTGCTACACTTGTAGAAATCTAAAATGGTGTCCTCTCTGCCCAAACTTGAGACACTTGGTAAAAATGTATGTGAAGGTTGTATTTGGGGCAAAATGTAGCATTCCTCGTTCCCAAAAGATGATTCAATTTGAGCTACTCAAAAATTGCAGCTCATTCATAGTGATGTCTCTAGTCCTATGTAGACACCCTCTATTGGAAACTATCTTTACTTCGTGACTTTCATTGATGATTTTTTGAGGCATGCATTGGTATATCCATTGAAAGCAAAGTCCAAAGTGTTTATGTGCTTCGAATTGATTTTGGTTTTGGCTGAAAATCTATCAGCATGTAAAATGGCACCCTCTATTCTGATCGAGGGAGGGAATATATGTCCTCTGCAATAAAAGAATAGGTCACTCATGGAGATGGCGAGGTGTATGGTCAAGAGTCATGCTTTACCACATAGTTTCTGGCTTGAGGCTGTTTTGTGTGCAGGATATGTACTTAACATGTGTCCCACTAAAGCCATCTCTTGCTCATTTGTGTGTTTTTGGTTGTTTGGAATATATATGCATTAATGCTTGAACAACAATGCAGAAAATTGGATAATAAAGTAGTGAAATGTATTTTTGTTGGGTATAGTTCTAAAAGCAAAGGCTATCGTCTATATCATCCATAGACTAAATGCATTTTTGGTTAGTCGGGATGTGGTTTTTGTGCAAGATGCTATTCAGACATTAATTTTATGTACTAAGGAGACATCTGTTAGCTCCAAAGACATGTATGATACTCTACTATCTCTTTCTATAGGTGGAAAGTCTAGTGCTAGTCCTAATGAGGAAAATTCTCAGCCTTTACAGGTTTCATGTGATGATGTAGATCATTTCATTTCTGATGCAGATTTACATGATGCACTTGTTGATGAGAGAGTTGATATTAAGGAGGTAAAAACCATTCTAAAATGGCTGGTGCAGACTTTGCGTGACAACAAATTATATGCACCTCTGTCATATCGTACTCGTTCATGCTCTCATAGTGCCTCTTTTGCATCAAATTCCTATGCTATGGCTCCCTGTAGCTTCTGTGATGAGAATGAGCCTGTTTTGTTTGATGAAGCACAAAACTCTAAAAATTGGATGGCTTCTATGCAATCAGAATATGATGTTATCATGAAAAATTGTGCCATGCACGTGTACCTCATCATGGTTGGAATGTACATTAGTTGGACATTAAAACTGCATTTTTGAATGGTGGCTTGCATGAAGAAGTGTATGTTTTTTAACCACGTGGCTTTGTGTAGAAAGGGCATGAAAACTAGGTGTGTAGGTTAAAGAAAAATATTATATGGTTTAAAGCAAGCACCACATGCTTGGTATGAAAAGATACATGCCTATCTGATTGCACATGGTTTTGTGAACAGTCCAACTGAAAGCACCTTATATGTTATGCATGCTAGTGATGTGCTTCTGATCATTGTCGTGTTTGTTGATGACATGGTGCTCAGTGGTCCTCATGAGAAGCATATTGCTGATTAGGTTGATCTGCATGCCTCATTTGAGATGTCAGATTTGGGGCATTTGCATCATTATTTGGGCATCCAGTTTATGCAAGTTGATGGCAGAATAGCCCTGTGTCAAACAAAATATATTGACACATTATTGCAGTGTTTTGTCCTTGAAGACTGCAAACATATTGCCACTTCTATGGAGACAAATTTACGATTGAGTCTTCATGATGATGCAGATGCATTTGATGTTGTTCTCTATCAACAGGTTGTTGGATGCTTGATTTACTTATGCATTACTCGGCCAGATATTCAGTTTGATGTCTCACAAATGAGCACGTTTATAAATTGCCAAGGTGTCAAGCATTGGCAGGCAGTCAAGCGCATCTTTCACTACTTGAGTGTTACTCGGCTACTTGGATTGTTTTATCCCAAGGGGGATCACTGCCGCCAAATTTACATGCTTTTTCTGACTCTGACTAGGCTAGTTGTTATGACACTTGTGTGTCCACCGATGGTTTTTGCTTCATGTTTAGTAGCTCATGCATATCTTGGTTGAGCAAGAAGCAGCCTACTATGGGCATTTCTAATTGTGAGTCTGAGTATAGGGAATCTTTCACAGTGACTATTGAGTGTGTGTGACTTGTTGGAGAAACAATCACTAATTAGACATATATTTGAAGGTCAAATCTTAGAAAGAAAACCCCATGCCTATGTGAAGGGACAAATTCACAAGTGTATCATACTTGTAAAGTTAGTTCACTTTAGTTCTAGAAGTTTTTTAAAAATCACGGGAATGAGAAAATCTATATAAGTTAGTTAGTATTAACTGACGCGATGAGAGAGAGAGAGAGAGAAGAAGAAGGAGGAAGACAATGAGAAAGTGAGAAGAACTCATTTTTGTATGACTGAGTATAGTCGGGCTTCTCTGAGTGAGAAAGCACCTGTAAAACTTCTGAGTTTTTTATAGTTATGAGAAGAACTGAGTAAAGTTCTGTGTATGAGTCTCTCTTCATCATCTCCATGTTTGCCTACTGTGTGATGAATTCAAAAATTCAAGTTTTCTGAGCAATTCGATGCCTGGCATCGAATCTTGGCTGATAAGTCATTTTTTCATTCTCTGTGTGTTAACTATTGTTGAATCTTTTAAAAATATGAAGTTTATGGAGCAACTCGATGCCTGGCATCGAGTTTGAGCATAAAGTCGATGCCTGGCATCGACTTCTAGCATACAAGTGGTCTTCTTCATGTGTGTGTAAAAGAGAGTATTTCTGGTGCAGAAAAAGGGCCTAAAAAAGCTCAAAGTCGATGCCCGGCATCGACTTGGACTGAAATTCGATGCTAGGCATCGAATTTTTTATTTTTGGACATCAGGAATACTAAAACAGGCAAGATTTCCAGTCTTGGAAGGTCATACAGGGTCATCTTGTGAGGGCCATAACTTGAGTTCTAGAGCTCCGTTTGATGCATATGATAGCTTGTTGGAAAGCTCTACTCTTCTAGTTTCAGCCTATAAAGTTTCATGGAGAAAGCATACTTGAGCTAGGAGAAATTAGCAAAATACTGAAGGTATGTCATTTCAGTGACTAGGAATTTCTGTAGAAGCAAAGTTCTCACTTTAAGCTATCATTTCTCAAAGTTTGGAGTGGCAATGAGTTAATGGTGACCATAGAGGTGTTCTAGTGTCACATTAATTCATTTCTTGTGGTGTTTTATACATCAACAAGTGGTATCAGAGCAGAAAGATTCTCGAGAGCAGAAGACGACAAAGGTACGAGAAGTTTTGTAAAGTTTTCCATCAAAGTTTGAAAGGTGAAGCATTTGAAGACACAAGGCATCAAAAGGTTACTTCAAAAGTATCCTCATACACAAAGAACTTCAAAAGGTATTATCCTTTATCCTTTAAGCTCACAGGTTGCAGCAGAAGGAAATAACTATGGCAGATCATATCTCCATTGACAAACTGGACAGAGATAATTACCCCGCATGGGTAATGAGAATGGAAGCCTTACTTATGAGTAAGGATCTCATGATATATGTTACAGGTGAAGAAGAGAAGCCAGTATTTGAAGATGAAAGCCGACCAAAGAAAGAGGAACTTGATGCTTTAAAGCATTGGCAGAAGAAGGATGCAAGTGCAAAAGCCTACATCTACAATACAATCTCAGATCATTTGCTACCACACATCAGAGGATTGGAATCATCAGAAGATATATGGAATGCATTGGAATATCATTTCCAAAGCACTACTAAAGCACGGAAAGCAAGTCTATGGTCAGAGTTTACAACATTCAAGAAGAAGCCAAGTCAAACCATTAGTGATTATGTCACTAAGATGAAGGATCTAGCAGATAGTCTTGGATCCATAGATGAAGATGTTGAAGATCACAGATTGATTGCTCAACTACTTGCAGGCTTGAGAGGGGATGAAAGGTGGAAACCTTTTGTCTTATCAACAGAACTTTCATTAAATCATTATGTTCCAGATTTGAACCAGTTGCTTGGTTTGATGCTCACATATGAGCAAGACTTGAAGGGAGATGGAGATAAAGGTCAAAGTTCTGCAATGTACATGAAGAATAAGAAGAAAGGAGATAAAGGTAAAGCAAAGGATGAAGAGGAGTCTAATTCTCAAGCTTATTATGCAAGAGGTAAAGGCACTAGCAGAGGAAGAGCAAGAGGTTTTGGAAGAGGAAGAGGTAATCAAAATAACAACAAAAAGGCTTGCTGGATCTGTGGATTGAGTAATCATTTGGCTCATGACTGTTGGCACAACCAACAAGGATCAAACCACAATCAAAACAACAATAGCAGAGGTCGAGGTGGAAGATATCAAAGTAATTTTCAAAGAGGTAGACAAAGTCAAAGAGGAGGCTATGGTAGAGGTGGAGGAAGAAGTTGGGGACAGAATCAATCCTACAACACCACCTACTACAACTATGCAAATGACACACAGAATGAAAGTCATACATCATTGATGATGAATTCAATCAACACATCAGATAAAGAAGATCTAAAGGTATTTTACATTGACTCTGGATGTTCTAATCATTTGTCAGGAAACATAGAATTGATGTCAGAATTGGAAAAAGGCATTTCTAGTCACACAGTTCAAACTGGTGATAATACAAGACATAGTGTACATTCAATTGGAAAAGTGAAATGCAAGAGTGGAGCAGATTTGCTAACCAATGTTTTGTATGTTCCTACAATACCTAAAAACTTGATTAGTGTGGGACAGATAGTTGAAAAAGGTTTTCAAGTCAGGTTTACAAATGAAGGAGTATTTGTGGAAGATCCAGAGAATGGATATAATCAGATTGTCTCTGGTAAGAAAGAAGGTAGACTCTTTACTTTAAGAGTGCAAGGGAACATTGGTCAAGCTTTGCTCACACATGGTGAAGGAGTGATTACAGAACTTGATCTCTGGCATAAGAGATTAGGTCATTTTAATGAAAGAGGAATTAAAGCTATGGTTGCTAATCAGTCTGTACTAGGATTACCAAATGTGCAAAGTCAACATATGGTTTATAAATGTGAAGCATGTCAAATGGGTAAAGCACACAGGTTACCATTTCAAAAGAAAGGATTCAAACATGATGGAGTACTTGAGCTCATTCATACAGATGTATGGGGACCAACAAAAGAAGGATCTATCAGTGGCTCAAGGTATTATGTTCTTTTCATTGATGATGCTACAAGATGGATAACATTATATGTTTTGAAGGAAAGATCAGAAGTGTTTGGAGCTTTCAAGCATTTTCACGCATATGCAGAGAGAGTCACAGGTCAAAAGCTTAAGAGACTGAGGTCTGATGGAGGGGGAGAATATTTCTCCCAAGAGTTCAATGATTATCTTTGGAATGCAGGTATTAAGAGAGAAATAACTTGCAGGTATACACCACAACAAAATGGTCTAGCAGAAAGAAGGAACAGGACTTTGGTTGAGTTTGCTAGAGCTATGCTAAAGGAGAAGAATTGTCCAAATTATCTTTGGGCTGAGGCTGTAAATACAGCTACATATCTTGTGAATAGATTACCATGTGCAGCTCTGAATGGAATGACTCCATATGAAGCTTGGTGGGGTAAGAAACCAACACTAGATCATTGTAGAGTGTTTGGATCAATTGCATATGCTTATGTGCCATCACAACTTAGGCATAAACTTGAACCAAAGGCAGAAAAATATATGTTCATTGGTTATGATGAAAAGCAGATGGGTTACAGATTGTGGAATCCTCTAACCAAACAATTTATTGTTTCTAGAGATGTTACATTTGATGAAAAGTTGGTATGCAGATCAAAGTCATACAGCTGAAGAATTTGAAGAAGAGGTAAGAAGATGTGAGAAAGGAAAATCAATTGTGCAGGTGAATAGAGATGAAGATTATATGCAAGCAAGTACATCCAGAAGTGGATTAACAAGAATGAATGAAGAAGCTCCTATATTTGATGAAGAGGTGTATCCAGAAACTTATGAAGAATGTGAACCAAGAAGGTCAAGCAGGACAAGGAGACAACCAGAAAGGTATTCTTATGATACTTCTTACATAACTCAGAAGAACTATGCATATATGGTCAAAGATGATGAAGAACCTCAGAACTATGATGAAGCTAAAGGTAAAAAGCAATGGGAAGAAGCAATGAAGGAAGAGTTCAATGCACTGGAGGAGAACAAGACATGGGAACTTGTTCCTAAACCAAATGGTAAGAAAGTAATTGGAAATAAATGGGTTTATAAAGTGAAGAAGCTTGCAGATGGAAGTATAGCCAGATACAAAGCTAGATTGGTGGTGAAAGGCTATGCCCAGACCTATGGCATAGATTATGATGAGACATTCAGTCCCGTAGCTAAGATGTCAACTATAAGGACAATCATTGCTATTGCAGCTTCAAAAGGATGGACTCTAAGTCAATTGGATATAAAAAATGCATTCTTGAATGGATACATATCAGATGAGGTATACATGGAACAACCTCAAGGGTTTATAGATTCCAGGTATCCAAATTTTGTTTGCAGGTTGAGAAGAGCATTGTATGGATTGAAGCAAGCTCCAAGAGCTTGGAACTATAGACTGGTGAAGTATCTCAATGATCTTGGATATCAAAGTTCAAAAGCAGATTCAAGTCTACTTATCAAAAGAACAGAGGAAGGTACAATCTACATTTGTATTTATGTAGATGACATTATAATCACAGGTACTTCAGATGAAGGAATCAAGGAGGTAAAGAGATTACTTGAGAAAGAGTTTAAGATCAGTGACCTAGGAAAGTTATCATACTTTCTTGGAATGGAAGTTACTTATACAGATCATGGCATATATGTGTCACAAGAAAGGTATCTTCTGAACTTGTTGAAGAAGTTTGATATGGAAAATTGCAAAGAAGCTTCAACTCCACTTGAAGTTAATCACAAGCTTAGTAAATATGATGGTGCAGACTACAAAGATATGAGGAAGTATCAATCTCTTGTGGGTAGTTTGATTTATGCTACACTAACAAGACCTGATCTTAGTTATGCAGTGGGAGTTTTGTCACAATTCATGCATTGTCCAAAGGACCCACATTGGATTGCAGGTCAAAGAGTTCTCAGATATATCAAAGGAACTATAAAAGAAGGATTATATTATCCTTTTACATCAGATTTGAAGTTGAGAGCCTATAGTGATTCAGATTGGGCAGGTAACCAGGATGACAGAAGATCAACTCATGGTTACATGATATACATTGGTGATAAGCTTGTAAGTTGGTGTTCCAAGAAACAACATACAGTAGCATTATCATCAACTGAAGCAGAGTACAAAGGACTTGTTGAAGCAGCTAAGGAAGTCATATGGATGCAGACATTGTTCAAGAGCTTAGGCATTGATCAAGGTACACCTACAATACATGGAGATAATATGAGTTCACTTTATCTTGCAGCAAATCCAGTATTTCATGCAAGGACAAAGCATATAGAGATCCAATATCATTTTCTTAGAGAAAAGGTAATGGAGAAGGAGATTGAAGTGGAATACATTTCTACTAAAGATCAGTTAGCAGACATAATGACAAAGAGCTTGGATGGTGTGAAGACCAGCAGATTCAAAAGCATGGAAGGAGTAAAAGAAAAGAAGAAGATATGAAGAAACAGGGAATGTCAATTAGTGATTGAGGGGGAGCTGTTGGAGAAACAATCACTAATTAGACATATATTTGAAGGTCAAATCTTAGAAAGAAAACCCCATGCCTATGTGAAGGGACAAATTCACAAGTGTATCATACTTGTAAAGTTAGTTCACTTTAGTTCTAGAAGTTTTTTAAAAATCACGGGAATGAGAAAATCTATATAAGTTAGTTAGTATTAAGTGACGCGATGAGAGAGAGAGAGAGAAGAAGAAGGAGGAAGACAATGAGAAAGTGAGAAGAACTCATTTTTGTATGACTGAGTATAGTCGGGCTTCTCTGAGTGAGAAAGCACCTGTAAAACTTCTGAGTTTTTTATAGTTATGAGAAGAACTGAGTAAAGTTCTGTGTATGAGTCTCTCTTCATCATCTCCATGTTTGCCTACTGTGTGATGAATTCAAAAATTCAAGTTTTCTGAGCAATTCGATGCCTGGCATCGAATCTTGGCTGATAAGTCATTTTTTCATTCTCTGTGTGTTAACTATTGTTGAATCTTTTAAAAATATGAAGTTTATGGAGCAACTCGATGCCTGGCATCGAGTTTGAGCATAAAGTCGATGCCTGGCATCGACTTCTAGCATACAAGTGGTCTTCTTCATGTGTGTGTAAAAGAGAGTATTTCTGGTGCAGAAAAAGGGCCTAAAAAAGCTCAAAGTCGATGCCCAGCATCGACTTGGACTGAAATTCGATGCTAGACATCGAATTTTTTATTTTTGGACATCAGGAATACTAAAACAGGCAAGATTTCCAGTCTTGGAAGGTCATACAGGGTCATCTTGTGAGGGCCATAACTTGAGTTCTAGAGCTCCGTTTGATGCATATGATAGCTTGTTGGAAAGCTCTGCTCTTCTAGTTTCAGCCTATAAAGTTTCATGGAGAAAGCATACTTGAGCTAGGAGAAATTAGCAAAATACTGAAGGTATGTCATTTCAGTGACTAGGAATTTCTGTAGAAGCAAAGTTCTCACTTTAAGCTATCATTTCTCAAAGTTTGGAGTGGCAATGAGTTAATGGTGACCATAGAGGTGTTCTAGTGTCACATTAATTCATTTCTTGTGGTGTTTTATACATCAACATGACTCAGATGCCTTATGACTGATTTGGGTGTTGGTCAGTCTTGTGCCACCACCATCTTCACTGAGAGTTGTGGAGAATGAGTTCTCCTATGTGCAATGAAAATGTGTAGTTAACCCTTGTATGTCCAGCACTTGGACAAATAGCTGCACCTTAGATAGCTTGCTAGTCTCAATACAAAACTCAAATGGACCTCTTCCTTTAGTCATAGACAAAGAGAGCTTTATAACAAGCTATAAATACTTAATTTGGACAAGTTTTGATTAGGAAACACAACTGACAAAGATGAACTACCTGTCCACACAAGTATGTTGAAGAATTCAACTTCGCTCTTGGACTGATAACTCCCTTAATATATATTCTTTGAAGAAGATATTTTAGATAAAGAAAGTGCACACAAATAGCTTTCCACCAAGCTAAACATCAAGTAATTTGGATGAGTTTTGGTCAGGAAGCTCAACTAACCAAAATAGACAACCTGCACACACAAGTATACTAAAAAACTGGACTTCACTATGTGATCGATTTCTCATAGAATATAAATCCTTTGAATGACACATTTGGCATAGAAAAATTTTATGCAAAGATATTTCCAACAAGCTAAAAACCAAGAAATTTGAATATGTTTTGGTTGGGAAACTTAACCGACCAAAATAGACTACCTATCTACATAGGTATGCTAAAAAACTACACTTCACTCTTTGACTCAATCTCACAGAATATATAAACTTTGAAGGAGATATTTGAGACAGAGAAACAATAAGATTCTCAATGAGTGTTTAAACACAAGAAATGGTTACATATACACTGAGATATGAGCTTCACAACAGATCTATGTACAAAATAATGTGCGATTGTAAGGAGTCTATGGAAGAAAAATTTGACAAAATGACCAGAGCCGACTATTGGGAGCTCTTGCCTCTTTCTCTCCCTATTTAGAACATGCTCCCACTTCACTTTTATAACCAATGACCATGTGAAGAAGCTTGTGCCTCCTTGGAAACTCACCACTTTCATTTGATTGCCCACTACATGCCACTTACTACAAGGTAGATATTGTATCTTTTACTCATCATGAATTTTGACTAGACTTTTTTTTTCTTTTCTCTTCTTTTCCTTTATCTTTATATTTGGTAAATATTTATCCAAGCATAGCTCATGTGAAAATGAGCTTGTACGTTTATCTTCAACACTCACTGTGTACCTAAGTTCCAACCTAGGGACTTGTGGAGAAAGAGATTATACCTCAATCCCCCTCAAGTGCATATAGTGGGGATTCACGCTTTATTTATCAATCCGATGAGTATCAAAACCTAGTCGAGTGTATGAGGACATGCATTAAAATGATGATCAATGCAAATGAGTTTCCTAAAGAGTGCAAATAAGTCTAAGTCTAATTCAAACAAGCTTCAACAGTCAGTTATGGTGTCGCGATACTTGGAGCAGAAGACAATAGTAAATTGAGCTTTTCTCTCAGCTCCGAACTCCGAATATAGCAAATAGCATATGCATTTCAAAGCTCTCGAGAAGACGCATCCAATGATGGTATTTTCACTCAATTCTGACACTTCTACTTCAAGTTATGAACAAAATACTGATTCCCAGGAATGACCTTCCTACACTTCAGCACTTCCTACACTTCACACACACCTTAACAACAGCAAACAAATACTTTCATGGGTAGACAACACTTCCTAACACTCTTTCCTAGCAACACACATGCACACAAGCTCACAAAGAAGATGATACAGAGAGGAGAAGACACAAATTCGAAATTCTGTGCTCTTGATTCTCATAATGGCAAAAAGTCTTTACAAAGAGTCACAAATTGACTTATATACATGTGCCCTAAAAATGGTCCTTTCACACAAGAGACCGGCACTTTATTCACTAAAAGGCTAATTTCCTACTAATTTACATGCATAAGCTACTAATCTTCTGTGGGGATGCATCTAGAGGACTCCTCTAGTGCTTTTACATCGAAAATTATATTACAAAATGATTATGATACAAAAATAAGATGTCCGAATCAGAAAAATTTTGGGGCCCGTCTTTTTCTCTGCCTTGTGCTCTTCTTCGCTCTGCAACACTCTCCCCCTCTTTGTCTCTGTCATCCCTTGACAGGCTTTACTTCTTGTCTTCAGTTTGTTGTCCGCATGCATCTTTTGGTCAGTTTTGCCTGTTTGTTAAACAGGTGTTCAGTTTTGATGGCCTCTTCTTGATTCTTCTTTTACATCCTCTGGGCCTGATGCATTTATGTTGCCTGTTAAGTCGGGTTGCCACGCACGCCACCAGTGGAAGGTATGAGGATGTGATCCTTCAGCCTTCGATCTGGACCTTCCAAAGACCGAGATGTTGAAGGACCTTCTTGTGGTTTCGGAACCGCTGGATATCTTCTTGCACTTCTTCATGGATACTTTCCTGGCCCTGGTTCCTCCTTCCACCTACGTGCTTTTTCCTTGATATGTGCCCCTACGGGGCTCTGTGCAGAGATGGGTGTTGCGCCCCTACGGGGCTTCTTAGAGAGATATATCTTCAAATGTTAATCTTTTACTGAAGCTTCTTTCTTTGTCTTCTTCTTTTCTTCTTTTTGCTGGACTCTCCCTCAACACTGCCCCCCTCCTAAACTTTCTCGTCCCCAACAGGCTTTGGGAGTCAACGGGAGTATGTTCTATACACTTTTTGCTCTGTTTCATTAAGCAGGTTGGATTCACACATCATTAGCTTCTTCCACTGTTCTCCTTTCACACCGTCATGTGGTGGTTGCCTTGATCGGCGAAGAAGCTTAGTTCATATGCCACTAATATGGCATTCAAGTTAGATAACATCTTTAAAAAGATTTCTAAATCAATTTCAAAAAACCCTGTGAAAAAGGCTTCTTCAAATGTCTGCATATATGTACTCGGCAAAAACATCAACCTAGAATAATATGCCATTATTGTGGGTCGGCTAGGCATAACAGACAAGTCAAAAACGGCAATATATGTTCCCTGATTAATGCCAACGAAATTCAAAAAGGTGTAACAATCGAGATCATAACAGTGACTCAATCTTTACCGACTAGGTGCAGACAATCAACCCAAACCGAAGGATACAGAAAGATTCAAAATTCTCAACACACAGTACTGAATGTAGATTCCTACACGGATTAAGACTCACTCAGTGATCAGCGTACCATATCAGAACTAATGTAACACAACTCACAGTCATAACCTTTACGGGACAAAGATTCCGTACTTAGCTTAAGACGAACCTTACTGTAACTTAATCTTTACCGTACAATAGCGGATCTTCAACATAGAAGACAACCACAATACAACTCAGAGTCCCCAAACACACTACAGTTGCTACACCGACTTCACTGACTAGGCAGAGATTCACCAACCAAACAGGTATTGATAACCACACAAGACCGAGACGAGATCAAAATACTCAACATTACCTAACGCACAATACTGAAATTGTCATTACTGGAGCACGGGAATAATAACAACTTACAGAACATCACCACAGAAAGGCACAATAGTACTCAGAGTTAACAGAACAGTCACAATGGCACGTCATAGACAATCACCCAGACAGAGAGTCTGGTGATTCCACTGACCGTCCCCGAAGTGTCTCTTTTTCATTGCTTTATAAAGATTACAATAATCTTGGTAACAACCTTCGTACGTGCGGAAACTGAAAAAGATTCAGTCTTTACAACTGCCAATCCGGCGGCCGACAGTTAGTTCTGCGTTTAACAGACCCCTTCCACTCCCAAGAACCTAAGTAGATGTTTAAACGTGGAACTTGGGTTCTTAGGAGTGGAAGGGGTCTGTTAGATAGAGGCCTTGTTGAGTGGAAGGGGTCTTTCATTAGACGGTCAGTTCCTCTGTCTAACAGACCCCTTCCACTCCCAAGAACCCAAGTAGATGTTTAAACCGGGAACTAACCGTCAGAAGCGCGTTTAAACATCTACTTGGGCTCTTGGGAGTGGAAGGGGTCTGTTAGACAGAGACCTTGTTCTTGATTTTCCCAAACTTACCACTTCACGCACCGCAATATACTATTGCTCAAAACTATATCAAGAATCTGCTACACTTACACTCTTACAATACGCAATCAAACTTTTCCAAAGTTTACCGAACACACACTAGCTAGTGCTCTCTTCTTCAGCATACAGAGCAAGAACTAAGCAGTACCATAATGCCGAATGACCTGATTAACTCAAGAACTGGCCCGAACACAAAACATGGTAACAACCGAGATCATAACAGTGACTCAATCTTTACCGACTAGGTGCAGAGAATCAACCCGAACCGAAGGATACAGAAAGATTCAAAATTCTCAAAACACAGTACTGAATGTAGATTCCTACACCGATTAAGACTCACTCAATGATCAGCGTACCATATCAGAACTAATGTAACACAACTCGCAGTCATAACCTTTACGGGACAAAGATTCCGTACTTAGCTTAAGATGAATCTTACTGTAACTTAATCTTTACCGTACAATAGCGGATCTTCAACACACAAGACAACCACAATACGACTCAGAGTCCCCAAACACACTACAGTTGCTATACCGACTTCACTGACTAGACAGAGATTCACTAACCGAACAGGTATTGATAACCATGCAAGACCGAGACGAGATCAGAATACTCAACATTACCTAACACACAATACTGAAACTGTCATTACTGGAGCACGGGAATAATAACAACTTACATAACATCACCACAGAAAGGCACAATACGACTCAGAGTTAACAGAACAGTCACAATGGCACGTCACAGACAATCACCCAGACAGATAGTCTGGTGATTCCACTGACCGTCCCCGAAGTGTCTCTTTTTCATTGCTTTATAAAGATTACAATAATCTTGGTAACAACCTTCGTACGTGCAGAAACTGAAAAAGATTCAGTCTTTACAACTACCAATCCGCCGGCCGACTAACACATGTATACTTTCAGTTGTGTTTCGAGCAGAGTACTTCTAGCTTTCATTCTCTCTTTTTCTGCTTCATTGGCTTCATGCTCTCTTCGTAAATCTATCAGTTGTGTTTGTAGCTTATGATGCTGGTTCATCAATGTATTACATTGTGTTTTGACTGCGAGTAACTCCATTTCTTTTGCGGCAGTTTCTTTCTGGGCCTGGATGAGCTTTGCGGACAGTTGTTCATTCATGATTTGAAACTGATTCTTTTCCCGCATAGCCTTGTCATAGTCCGCATATGTGTCCATCATCTGTTGTTGCATATCCATGGCCGTCTGGATCATTTGCTTGACAACAGGTTTCAATTGAGTAACATCCACATTTAACCATGTGGTGGGGATACTAGGTTCTGCTCCTGTTGTCACATCTTTCCCTTTTGCCACGTGTAACGTAGTATCATGGGGCTGTGTAATATGAAGTTGGATCCTTGGCTCAGCCTCCTTGTGATCAATTTTACCTTGAGGTGTATCATCAGGCACTTCAATCACGATTTTCTCTTTATTCTGTTGTAGGCCTGCGTCCTGGTTCACTGGAGTTTGTGTTTCCTCTTTGATAAGTGGCACTACATTATTATTAGTTATTGGAACTTCCTTGATGCTTATCTTTGACTGATCATTTAATTGAATCAAGTATTCCT
Organism: Ceratopteris richardii; assembly: GCA_020310875.1. NCBI lineage: Eukaryota > Viridiplantae > Streptophyta > Polypodiopsida > Polypodiales > Pteridaceae > Ceratopteris > Ceratopteris richardii. The sequence continues at coordinate 37,578,663 of CM035409.1, read as the reverse complement.
GTTCAGTTTGTACTTCCTAGTGATGTGCTTGTTGTTGTTGATTGTCAGGTGTGATTTCAACCTGATTTATTTTTGTCCATTCTTCATTATTCATTTCAGTTCTTATGTCAATGTCTAAGGTGTCTTTCTCTGGGCTGGATTCCTCATTAGAACTTGAATCATCTAGTCCTAGTGCTTTATACCTGGCAGCTTGTTCTGGGGTCTGTTCTTTATTCTTTTGTTGCTTGGTTTCGCTTGCCTGTGTGTATTGATGGCCTTGAATATTTAAATTTACTTGCCCCTGCATGTATTGATGCGTTTCTTCTAGGGTGGCGGAGAGGTCTCTCTTGGCGATAGGCTGCTGCGTCATAGAAATCTTTGGTAGTGCATGGGTCCTTTTTTATGTTGGTGTCTCTTGAGCTTCTTCTTCTCTTAGGCGTTTAGTCCCCCTCATGGGTTTCTTTGAACTTGTTCCCACTTCTTCGATAGATATGGCCGTTTTCTTTTTCTTTGGTACAGTTGCTGACTTGGCATATTTCGTTGACTCCATTGATGTCAGCATCAAGCGTAAGCAATTCTTCATGTCAAATGCCTCATAGATGAGTAAGGTTAATATCGAACTACCATTTAAGAACTTTTTCTATCCCCACTTTTTCTTTGCTTCGAACAAGCGATCTTGAATATACGGAGTCATATTGACTTGGTTTCCCATTTGCCTCATTGCATGTGAAAGTAATTGCACAACAATCTTTTGAGGTGCTGTATATCTATGCATACTTGGAAAGCATCTTCAATATCCGTTCTGTTAATTTCCAAAAATGTTCTCTTTTTCGGGTCATGACATTCAGCTTTGATATTCGTGAGTCCTTGATTCCATCCAAAAGCCTTGTTAATTAGCTCATGATTGAATTGAATTGTCTTCCAGGTACCAACTTTGTCGAGTACTCTAGCTTCCGGGACTGATAATTTATTCGATGCAGGCTGAAGTGTATTCATTACTTGCGTACATCTCTGGAAATCTGGCATATAGATAGGAAGTCTTAGGAATGCATCAATTCCTGCTTATGTCCAGACATCCTTCATGCGCAGTAATCCTTGTATGATAGTCTTGAAATCTTGGGACATGATGGGGAAGTAGTGATCCCTGTCCATAATCTTGATGATCGCCATGAAAATGAGTTCAGACATTGGTTGGTCATCCAAAAACCAATGACCTCTTGCCTTAGTTATTGATTCCAAGGGAAGAAGCTGGACCTCTTCCTCTTGCGTAGCCTCGGAATTAGAAGATACCATCTGCACTCAATGGAGAGTATGAATTAGTGGCAAGATAGTATCACAAAAAAGTCCTCCTTTATTGTCTTTCATAAGATTGGCAATGCTCCGCGTGAATGGTGTCATCCCTTCCACGTGGGTGTGAGAAAGGTAATACCTGGGATGTTTCATACTTTTAAATAGTTTTATGTTTTTGTCTGGAAGAAAAACAGAAAGGTTAGTTCATAGCCGAAGTAGTTATTGATTTTTGAGTAGTTTTCTTTAGCTTATGTACAAGTGATCTCCTATTTCCCAAGAGGGAAAATGTGCTTCACTATCCTGAAGTAGAAAAAGAAGGTGTCGAATGCTTGGCCTTGTAATGTGGCCCTATTATGCATACTTTGGGTTCTGGTAACTCCAAATCTGTGCAACTCGAATTATTTGGTAGAAGTATACAGCTTGTCTTGTCCTCCGGCATCCAAATCTGCTTTATTCTGTTGGGACAGATTGTGTTCCCAACACTCTTGGTGAACGTGGTGCTTCTCATATGGTGCTTTTGCTTTGCCTGATTTTTGAGTCTTGGAATGATGTGTGAATCGTATGTAGACTCCAGCTCTATCATGTAGCCATTTATTTTCTATCGTTTTGCCTTTAGATCATACTGATTCTCCTTGTTCCTTGACTCATCCTTTTTGGTGATTGTCCTTTGAGTACATGACTTGGGAATCCATATTTGTGTTCGAGCCGGCTGAGCAACTACCACCTTCTTGGGAATCCATACTCTAGCAATTTTTTGTGGGACTGGATGTCCAGAGCGATTTACATACTTGGTCTGTTGGTTATTCTGATGTAGCAAGTAGTTCTTTTGTTGAAGATAAGCAGCCACTTGGACCTTCCTTATCCAAGCTTGTCAAGTGTGAGGAATAGGGCATATTTGAATGTATGTAGACTCGTGATAGTCCTGTGGACTATCCTCTCTTGTGAGTTCCTCACTGCGCCTATTGTTGGACAGAACACTAATCATGTGGTTTACTGTATTAGAAGATTTTGTGCACTCGAAACTCGGGGTGTCCTCACATGAAGTACTTGATGAAGAAGTTTCCATAGTGCGAGTGAACATACATTCATCATCGTGTTCATTCAAGTGAGTTTTCGGTTCTATACTTGCGGCTTTGATTGGTCGTTCGTCTAGCATGTTGAATACTTCACGATGTCCTATCTTGGCCGAGATGTATCCTAAGGCCAATTGAATAGTCACTTCATATTTGTATATCTAGTCTTGACCTAACACGAGCTCTTCTAATAAATCCTGTTCGTGGCATACTAAGAGTTTCTGTTCCATTGTGTTGTTTCCGAGATGTAGAGGTAAGGTAATCTCTCCTATAGATTTGGTAATTTTTCGTCCTATTCCAATCAGTTGTGCCTTAGATGGGCGTAATTCCTCTTTGAGTGTCTGTGTCAATGAATACTTAATACAGCTTACAACTGCTCCTATATCAATGAGAGCCTCCACTAAGTGGTACTCTTCTATTCCAGCGCCCAAATTCAAATATGGTTGTGTCCTTTGCTGACCTAGGTTTTCAATGGTTCTAAAGTTAGCCATTGGGAGGAGTTCATCTCCTTGTCGATATCTCTCATCTCTCTCTCTCTCATCCACTCTTTTCGTTTCCTGATTCGTTCTAGCGCTTCTTGTCTAAATTCTTCTCGTATTCTTTCTTCCTCTATACGCCTATTCTCACCCATTATTAGTCGTGACATTATTTCTTCAGTAAATGGTCCCAAATATTTTTTCACTCGACATCCACTGATATAGTTTGGCAATACGTCTCCATCCAAGGTGGCTAAACTGATGGCTCCACTTGTAGATATATGATTGATGATAAATGGGCCATATCCTCTTTTTTGTAATTTCTTAGCATGTTGTTTCAGGGTATATCCCAAGACTAAATCTCCTTCCTTCAAATTTTTATCTTTAATATGAGCATCAAAATATGCTTTCTGTCGCCTTTTAGCAGCATAAATCCGTGTTACTGCTTGTAACCTAGTTTCATGTAGCTTTTCTATTTGATCCAATTGAGCTGATAGTTCATGTCCCGTCCACTCATAAGTTGTCGCTACTCTAAGAGTGGGTATTAAGAAGTCAATTGGCAAAATGGCATTCTGTCCATACACTAAGTTAAAAGGAGTAGTTCCTATGGCAGTCTTGTAAGCTACTCGGAATGCCCATAACGCATGATGTAATTGTTTATCCCAATCTGATCTACCATTGTTCACAATTTTTGTGAGAACTGTGCACAAAATTTTATTTGAACTTTCGGCCTGTCCATTGGCTTGTGGGTGATATGGGGCTGACTTCTTATGAATTACCAAGAATTCATTCAGTAAGGCTTTTATTACTTCATTCACAAAATGTGTGCCTCTATCACTCACAATTTCTATTGGTAGTCCAAATCTAGTGAAAACGTTCTCGAAGAGAAAATTGGTTGTAGTCCTTGCATCGTTTTTCTTGGTAGCTTTGCCTTCAACCCATTTGGTCAGATAGTATGTGGCTACGATTATGTATTCGACATGGGATCCTTTAGCTGGTGGGCTAATCGGTCCTATGAAGTCTATTCCCCATTTTGTGAAAGCTCTTGCACTCATCATGGGTTTCAGTGGCATTTCATCTCTTCTAATAGGATACTTCGTTCGTTGACAAGTATCACATCGTTGAACATATGTGGCTGCATCCTGATGTAGAGTTGGCCACCACATTCCAGCAAAGAGAATCATTTTTGCAGTTTTATCTACGGAAAAATGTCCTCTTGCAGCTCCTGTATGTGCCATCTGTAAAATAGCAAGATATTCATCTTCATGAATGCACATTCGTAAATGATTATCCCTTCCTCGCTTAAAGAGTTGTTTTCCTATGAGAGTATAGTCCTTGCTCTATTCTACAAGTTCACGTTTCCTTGCTAGAGTGGCTCCTTCTGGGTACTCTTGGGTCTTTAAGAACTTCACCAGAGGCATGCTCCATCTTGGTGCTACGGTGGAGTAGCATAAGTTAGAGTTCTCTTCTGGATTGACAAGTTTGGCAGGCAGATACATAGTTATGTGTATCCCTTTGCATGGTTGGCCAATATATGCCTAATCTTTTCTATATTTGCCACGTTCTGTTTGCACTTGAATGAGTTTTCCATTGATTTACATGTGCTTTTTGAAGCCACATCTCTTGTTCCTCCTCTTCCACACATCTCATGAGTAATCCACTTGTATCTTGGTGATATAGGCTTCCAGCAATGATATGCAGGTTTTTAGTCTTCCATAAATCTTGATTTTGGTTTGGTGAGATCCCATGTTTAGGTCCATATGTGAGTATTGGGATCAACTTTTCTGCCCATTGGGGACATACTTCGAGGTTGAACAGGTACGTATCCAGCAGATCAATGTATTTGCGGGTTGAGCTAAGATGCAACCAATGGCAAACTTGGAAGCATCTAAGTGAATGTGAAAGGGTTTGTTCCAATTAGGTACTCGAAGGATTGGGGATGAACTCAATCGACTCTTTAATTCGTTAAAGGCCTTTTCACATTCTTTAATCCAGTTAAACTGATTTAATAATGCATAAAGAGATCTAGCAATTATGGCATACATATGTATAAATCGTCGGTAGTAGCCGCAATGTCCCATAAATGCTTGTACTTCTTTAGCATTTTCGGTCTCAGTAAATCCAGAATTACTTTGATTTTGTCTTCGTCAGTTGAGATTCCATTCTTAGAGACAATATGTCCTAATATCTTCCCTTGTCAAACCATGAAGACACACTTTTCCGGATTGAGGCTGTGTTGACCTAAGTACCAACTTAGGGACTTGCGGAGAAAGAGACTATACCTCAATCCCCTCTCAAGTGCATATAGTGGGGATACACGCTTTTAATTATCAATCCAAAGAGTATACAAACCTAGCCGAGTGTATGAGGACATGCAATCATGTAATGATCAATGCAAATGAACTACTCAAAGAGTGTAAATAAGGCAAAGACTTATCCAAACAAGCTCCAACTGTTGGTCAAGGCGAAACGATACTTGGTGCAGCAGCCATCAGTATTTTGGACTTTTCTCCCAGCTCCGAGTTCCAAATATAGCAAATAGCATATGCGTTTCGAAGCTCTCGAGAAGACGCATCCAATGGCAGTAGTTTCACTCAATTCGGACGCTCCTATTTCAAGTTATGAGCAAAATACTGAGTCGCGGGAAATACTTTCCTACACTTCAGCACTTCCTACACTTCGCACACACCTTACCTACAGCAAATAAACACTTTCATGGATAGACAACACTCACAAGCACTCTTTCCAAGCAATACACATGCATACAAGCTCACAGAGAAGAAGATACGGAGTGAAGAAGACACAAATTCGAATTTCTGTGCTCTCTATTCTCACAATGGCAAAAAGTTCTTTACAAAGAGTCACATTTGACTTATATACTAGTGCCCTAAAAATGGTCCTTTCACACAAGAGACCGGCACTTTATTCACTAAAAGACTAATTTCCTACTATTTTACATGGGTAAATCTCCAATCTTCTGTGGGGATGCATCTAGAGGACTCCTCTAGTGCCTTTACAACGGAAAATATATTACAAGAATGATTATGATACAAAAATATGATGTCCAAATCGGAAAAATTTTGGGGCCCGTCTTTTTCTCTGCTTTGTGCTTTCTTTAGCTCTGCAACACTCTCCCCCTCTTCGTCTCTGTCGTCCCTTGACAGGCTTTGTTCCTTGTCCTTAGTTTGTTGTCCGCACGCATCCCGTGGCCAATTTTGCCTGATTCTTGATCTTGCATTACGTTTTAGAGGCGCTCTGATTTATCCTGGTTGCACACATCGACCTGGTTGCATTACTCCAAGCCGGTTGATTCGGTTTGCCACGCACGCCATTAGTGCACATATGCAGATGTAGCTCGTAAGCCTTGATCTGAATCCTCTGTAACTCAAGAGGTTGAAGCACCCTCATATGTGATACTTGTTGGCCTTGATTCCTCCTTCTAGCTGCGTGCTTTTCCTTGGTGTGTGCGCCCCTGCGGGGCTCTGTGCAGAGATGGGTGTTGCGCCCCTGCGGGGCTTCGTGCAGGGATGTGTCTTTGGATATTTCTATTTAGTGAAGCTGTTTTTTTCGTTGCCTTCTTCTTTTCTTCTTTTTACTCGACTCTCCCTCAACACTGCCCCCCTCTTGGACTCTGTCGTCCCCGACAGGCTTTGATAAGCGACGGGCATATGTTTTATATACTCTTTGCTCTGTATCATTTAGCAGATTGGCTTCACTTATCATGAGTTGTTTCCATTGTTCTGCCCTCACACCATCATTGGGTGGCTGTCTGTGATCTTCGAAGAAGCTAAGCTCGTATGCTACTAGTCTGGCATTTAAATTGGACGACATCTTCAAAAAGATTTCGGAATCAATTTCAAAAAATCCGGTAAAGAAAGCTTCTTCAAACGTTTGCATATATACACTTGGCAAGAACATTAACCTGGAATAATACGCCATTATTGTTGGTCTGCTAGGCATAACTGATAGATCAAAAATGAGGATTTCCGTGCCCTGATTAATACCTATGAAGTTCAAAAAGGTGTAGGCCGCATGCTTGAATACCTTCAAAACTGTAAGGATCATGCTAAGTATTTTGTTGGTCATTTTGATAGTTAAATCGGGTACTGTCGCATAATTCTGTAGCCAAAATTCTATGGTTTTGACCATATAGTCTTCCGTTGGCAAGTAGTTATGTGGCGAGCTTGGAAGCATAGGGTAATTGAGCCACTGCTTATTTATAGTGCCACTTCTTTGCAAATCCAAAAATTCGCTGGTATCCCTTCTGCGTGGTATTGGACAAAATGAAGGGTTTACCTGGAATGCATATGGCGCTGCTTGCCAATGCACCCGTAGTGTGGGATGTTTCTCCAAAAATTTCTGTCGCCACACTGGTTGTGCAGCTTCAAACTCTGCTTGAGTGTATGCAAATGTGTCGTGTTTGAAATTCAGCTGCTCATCTGGACTCTTCTGTGTAATCTTCTTTATATAACGTCTTGTTTTCTCTTTCAAGAGTCCGTATGGAATATTGAACGGCTTCATGATCTTGTCCAGGTCTTTACCTTTGATCTTGGCCTCTTTCATTACCTTGATGACTTCATTTTCGAAACTCTCCGTCAATCGGGACACCACTAGTGCCCGTTCCTTCTGACTTATTTCTACAGTGTAGGGCATTGGATGTTCGTCATGTATGTCGGCCAACTGCTCATGTAGTGGATAATTATAGATCGGGTGAGATAGAGGACTTACCTCTACCTCGTTAGTAGGATTTTCCTTAGCCGGCACTACTGGTGTCCCGATCGGTGTTTTCTCTTTCATTTGAGTCTTTAGTCGTGCTATGCATTCATCTTTCTCTTTTACCTCCTGCATGGCTTCTCTGAGTGTTTCTTTAGTGGCCAGTAATTCTTTACCAATGTCAGCTACATTATCCATATTTTCGCTGTAGCTTTGTATCAATTTGGCGTTCACCTTTTGTAATTGACTCTTCAATTCATTGGTTTCATTGGTGTATCGGCTCTTCCATTCCCCAATCTTTGCTTGTTCTTGCTTTAGCAACTCTTCATATTTTGAGATCTGATCTCTTAACTCTTGTTCTTTGGTTTCTGTGGATTCCTGTTGTACGATTGGTTGATCGTATAATAAAGACTTCATCAATTCCTTATTTCTGTTGCGGAGGCTATCGTTCTCTTCCATATACAACTTGAGTTGTTGTTCTAATAACATGCTTCTCATTTTCATCTTCTCTTTTTCAGCCTCACTCGCATCGTGTAATCTTTGCAACTCTATTAGCTGTGTATGCAGCTGTTGATTCTGAGAGATGGATGCATCATGTTGTAGCTTGATTGCCAGCACCTCCGTATTTTTGACTGCCAATTCTTTTTGTGCTTCAATCAATTGTGCCGATAGCTGCTCACTCATGATTTGAAATTGATTCTTTTCTCTCCTTGCCTGATCATAGTCGGCATCTATTTCCATCAACTGTTGTTGAGTGTCCATGGCCGTCTGAATCATTTGCTTGACTACCGGCTTCAGCTGAGTGACATCCACATTCAACCATGTTTTTGGAATGCTTGGTTCTTCGCCGGTATTGACATCTTTGCCCTGTGCGATATGTAATGTAGTGTCATGGGGCTGCCTAATCTGAAGCTGGATCCTTGGCTCAGCCCCCATGTTTGCTTGCTTTTCTTGAGGTGTGTCATCCGGTACCTCGATCACAATTTGTTCTTTGTTTTGTAACTCCTCCGTTTCCTTACTTACTGGAGTTTGGACTTCCTCTTTGATAGGTGGTTTTATATATGTAACGTTTGTTGGAGATTCCTTGATGCTTATCTTTGTAGTATCATTCAATTGAATGACATGCTCCGGTTCAATGGAATCTTCTACATTCTTTTCCTTTTCTTCATGATTTCCCGGCGTCACTTCCAATTGATCGATCTCATTCCATTCTTCTTCTTGAGTTTCTGTCTGTATATCAGTATCCAAGGTATTTTTTTTAGGGCTTGAATCCGTATTGGTACTGGAATCATCTATCCCTAGTTCTTTGTATTTTCTAGCTTGTTTTGGTGTCTTCTCTGGACTCCGTTGTTGTTTCTCTTGGCTTGCTTGTCTATAATGATGACCTTGAATGTTTAAGTTTACCTGCCCTTGCATGTACTGATGTGTTTCTTCGAGGGCAGCGGAAAGATCTCTCCTTGTAATTGGCATTTGAGCCGTCGTGATCTTCGGTAAGAGATGAGTTCTCTTTGATGGTGGTGTAACTTGGGCTTCCCTCCGTAGACGCTTTGTACCCCTCATGGGTTTTTGTGTGCTTGTTCCAGCTTCCTCAACCATAACAACTGCTTTCTTTTTCTTAGGGACCGTAGCGGATTTTGCGTATTTGGCTAGCCCTTCTGAGGTCGGCATTTCCCGTAAGCAATTTTTCATCTCAAGGGCTTCATATATCAATAGTGTTAATGCAGAACTGCCATTCAAAAACTTCTTCTGGCCCCATTTCTTCTGGGCTTCAAATATCCTTTCTTGGACATACCCTGTCAAATTAATTTTGTTTCCTATTTGTCGCATGGCATGTGATAATAGTTGTACTACAATCTTTTGTGGAGCCGTGTATCTGTGCATACTGGGGAAGCAGAAAAGTTGATGCACAAGACGGACAGCATCTTCAATGTCTATTTTGTTAATCTCTAGGAAGGACCTCTTCTTCGGGTCATGACATTCCTCTTTAACACTAGTAATTCCTGCTTGATTCCATCCAAAAGCTTTATTGATCAACTCATGTGTGAATTGAATTGTTTTCCAAATTCCGATTTTATCCAATACTTGTGCTTCCGGGACTGATATTTTTGTTGCAGCAGGTTGCATAGTATTCATTACTTGTGCACATCTCTGAAAATCTGGCACATAGATTGGCAATTTGAGAAATGCCTCTATGCCTGCCTGTGTCCATACTTCTTCAATATGAGGTAATCCCTATATTATTGTTTTGAAGTCCTGTGACATGATTGCAAAATAGTGATCTGTATCCATAATTTTGATAGTTGCCATGAAAATGAGTTCCGAGACTGGTTGGTCATCCCGAAACCAATTGCCTCTTACTCTTGTGACTGATTCCAATGGAAGAAGCTGGACCTCTTCCTCTTGTGTAGCTTCGGAACTAGTAGACGCCATCTGCACTCAATATAGAGTATGAATTAGTTGCCATATATTATCAGAAATCCTCCTTTATTTGTTTGTCATAAGCTCGATATTGCTCCGAGTGAATGGTGTCGCCCCTTTCCCGTGGGTGTGAGAAAGGTAATACCTGGATTTTTCACATTTTTAGGTATTTTTATATTTTCATCTGAACAGGAAAACAGAAAAGTTAGGTTATAGCCGAAGCGGTTATTATTTTTTTGGAGTAATTTTCTTAATGTATGTACAAGTGCTCTCCTATTTCCCAAGAGGAAAATGTGCTTGAATATCCTGAAATAGAAGAAAGATGTGCCGAATGCTTGGCCTTGTAATGTGGCCCTATTATGCATACTTTGGGTCTCGAAGGCTCCATATGTGTGCAATTGGAAGTAGTTGGTTGATGCATGCCGTTTATTTTGTCTTTAGGTATCCAAATCTGCTTCATTTTGCTGGGCCTTGTTGTACGTTGCCTAATTCCGATGAATGTGGCTCTTTTCTTGTTGCATGTCTGCTCTATCTGATTTGTAAATCTCGGAATGGCTCGGGTTGCCATTACAGACTCCTTCTTTTTCCAGTAGTTCCTTTTTTGTGGCTGTTTTGCCTGTGGACCATATTGGTTCTTGTTGTGCTGAAGATCATCATTTCGGCTTAGTTTCTTTGGAGCGCATGACTTAGGAATCCAGATTTGCGAACGATCCTGTTGAGCGGCTACTACTTTCTTAGGAATCCATATTGTAGCAGTTCGTCGATGACTTCGTTGTTCCAACTGAGTTGGTTTCTCCTTTGATTGTTTGTCCTGATGTCGGTTGTGCTTCTGTCGTCGAAGATACTCCTCCACTTGATCTTTCTTTATCCACGCTTGGTTAGAGTATGGAATAGGGTATATTTTAATAGGTACAGATTTTGAATTACTCAGAGGACTAGTCTCTCTTTGGCATGGTGCTTCACTGAGGTTGGTTTCAGATAGATTGACACTCTCATGACTTGCTAGACTAGAATATTGTGTGCAATCAGAATTCAATGTGTCCGCACATATAGTACTTGATGAAGGTGTTTCTATAGTGCTAGTGAACATACATTCATGACTTTGTTCATTGGAATGAACTTTTTGCTCTATGCTCACAGATTTGATTGGTCGTTCGTCTAGCAGACTGAATACTTCACGATGTCCTATCCTGACTGAGATGTATCCTAAAGCCAATTGAACAGTCACCTCATATTCGTAAATCCAGTCTTGACCTAACACTACCTCTTCAAGTAAATCCTGATCATGACACACTAATAGCTTTTGTTCCATAGTGTTGTTGCCAAGGTGCAAAGGTAAGGTGATCTCACCTATGCATTGAGTAATTGTTCCTCCTATTCCTATCAACTGTGCCATTGATGGGCGTACTTCCTCCTGGAGTTTTTGGGTCAAAGAAAGCTTGATACAGCTTACAGCAGCTCCTGTGTCAATGAGAGCATCCACCAAGTGGTACTCCGCTTTACCTGCTCCCAAATTTAAATATGGTTGCGTTCTCTGTGATCCTAGGTTTTGATTGGCTCTAAAATTAGCCATCGGGATGAGTTCTTCTCCTAGTCGATATCTCTCATCTCGCTCTCTCATCCACTCTTTCCGTTTCTTTATTCTTTCCAATGCTTCCTGTCTCGCTTCTTCTCGTATCCTTTCCTCTTCTATGCGTCTATTCTTGCCTTTGATTAATCGAGACATTGTTTCTTCGGTCAATGGTTCTAGATATTTTTTTACTCTACATCCACTGATGTAGTTTGGTAATACATCTCCATCTAAGGTTGCTAAGCTGATGGCTCCACTTGTAGATATACGATTAATGATTAATGGACCATATCCTCTCTTTTGCAACTTCTTTGCATGTTGTTTCAAGGTATATACCAAAACTAAATCTCCTTCCTTCAAATTTTTGTTCTTAATGTGCGCATCAAAGTAGGCTTTCTGTCGCCGTTTAGCAGCATAAATGCCTGCTACTGCTTGTAACCTAGTTTCGTGAAGCTTTTCTATTTGATCCAATTGAGCTGATAGTTCATGTCCTGTCCACTCGTAAGTAGTTGCTACTCTCAGAGTGGGAATTAAGAAATCAATTGGCAAAATAGCATTTTGTCCATACACTAAGTTAAAAGGAGTAGTGCCTATGGCGGTTTTATAGGCTACTCGAAATGCCCATAAAGCATGCTATAATTGCTTATCCCAATCTATTCTTCCATCGTTAACAATTTTAGTGAGAACTGTACACAAGATTTTATTCGAACTTTTGGCTTGTCCATTGGCTTGTGGGTGATAAGGAGCTGATTTCTTATGAATTACCAAGAATTCATTCAATAAAGCTTCTATAACTTCATTCACAAAGTGCGTACCTCTATCACTCACAATTTCTATTGGTAGTCCAAATCTAGTGAAAATGTTCTCAAAGAGAAACTTGGCTGTGATTCTTGCGTCATTTTTCTTGGTTGCTTTTGCTTCAACCCATTTGGTCAGATAGTCTGTTGCTACAATTATATATTCGGCATGGGATCCTTTCGCTGGTGGGCTAATAGGTCCTATGAAATCTATTCCCCATTTCGTGAAAGCTCTGGCACTCATCATGGGTCTAAGTGGCATTTCATCTCTCCTAATTGGATATTTGGTTCGTTGGCAAGTATCACATCGTTGCACATATGTCATGGCATCTTGATGTAGAGTTGGCCACCACATTCCAGCAAAGAGGATCATTTTTGCTGTTTTATCTGCAGAGAAGTGCCCTCCTGCAGCTCCTGTATGAGCCATCTCTAAAACAGAAAGATATTCGTCTTCGTGAATGCACACTCTTAATTGGTTATCTTTTCCTCGTTTAAAAAGTTGTTTTCCTATAATGGCATAATCCTTTCTTTGTTCTACAAGTGCACGTTTCCTTGCTGAAATTGCTCCTTCTGGGTATTCTTGAGTTTTCAAGAACTTTACCAGAGGCATGCTCCATCTTGGTGCTATTGTAGAATAGCATAAGGTAGAGTTCTCATCTAGGATTTGTTCTTGACAGGTTTGACAGGTTGATACATAATTATGTGCATCTCTTTGCATGGTTGGCCAATATATGCCAAATCTCTTGAGTGTTTGCCACGTTCCATTTGCATTCAAATGAGTTTTCCATTGGTTTACATGTGCTTTCTGAAGCCACATTTCTTGTTCCTCTTCCTCCACGCATCTCATTAATAATCCACTTGAATCCTGGTGATACAAACTTCCCGCAATGATATGAAGGTTTTTAGTCTTCCAGAGGTCTTGGGTTTGGTTTGGCGTGATCCCATCTTTAGGTCCATGAGTAAGTATAGGGATCAACTTTTCTGCCCATTGAGGACATACTTCCAGGTTAAAAAGGTACGTATCTGGCAGATCATCTGGTACTCCTATGGGCGGTTCTCCATGGGTCATTCTTGATAAGTGATCTGCTCTTATGTGGGTATTTCCTTTCTTGACTACTACCTCAAAATCAAATTCCATTAGCAATAAAAACCATCGTACTAGTCGTCCTGTATTACAAGGCTTGTTGACTAGGTACAGTAGGGCTTGATGATCAATGAAGAATTTGAATTGTTTGCCAACAGGTAATGTCTGAACTTTATCACTGCGTACACCATCCCTAGGCCTTCTCTCTCCGTGGTGGTGTAATTGCGTTCTGCTTGATTTAATTGTCTACTAGCATAGGCTATAGGGTGGTCTAGTTTTCCCGTATCTGCAGGCTGAGCTAAGATGCAACCAATGGCAAACTTGGAAGCATCCACATGAATGTGAAACGGCTTATTCCAGTTAGGTACTCGAAGGATTGGTGCTGAACTCAATCGATTCTTTAATTCGTTGAAGGCTTTTTCACATTCCTCGGTCCAATTAAATTGAGTCAATAATGCATAAAGAGGTCTAGCAATTATGGCGTACATATGTATAAATCTTCGATAGTATCCACAATGTCCCATAAATGTTTGAACTTCCTTAGCCGTCTTTGGTCTTGGTAAATCCAGAATTACTTTAATTTTGTCTTCATCAGTTGAGATTCCATTTTTGGAGACAATATGTCCTAATATTTTCCCTTGTCTAACCATGAAGACACATTTTTCTGGGTTAAGGCATACTCGATATTGTCGACATTTAGCAAAGATCTTTTCTAGCTCAGGGATATGTTCTGATCGTATAGCTAAATAAGTACAAAGATCATCCACGTAGACCTCCATACTTTTTCTTAGGAATTCTTTGAATACATGGCACATCAATCTTTGGAAGGTGGCTGGGGCATTAGTTAAACCACAAGGCACTGATCTGTTTAGACCATCCAAATAAATAGGGATCTCATTTTGGTTGGTGTTCACATACTCCAAGGAGGTCCTGTACTCTCCCTCAATGATCGACATCATGCCAATCATGGGTACTGTGTTCTGCATATCCTCTGAAGCCATGGGAATTTCTTCCTCTGACTCACTGGAGGTCTCTGAATAATGTGAACGGTTACTTTGCTCTGCTACACTACCTACAGAAGAGATTACACTTCTTCGGCTTCCTAGAGTTCTTCCGGATCTCAGGTTCATCCACTTCTAAACTCTGATCAGTCTTTGCTAACCTTTAGCCTTTGGCACTCTTCACTCAGGGTTAGAATTCTAGGAAGAATTTTGGCTAAAAATTGACTGAAAATAACTTTTCAAGTCACAATACTTAACCTCCAAATTCCACGATCTCTGACTAGAGACGATACTTGATCTCTGCATACAAACGATACACGACCTACGAACCAAATGATACACGATCGCTGATGAATATCGCAATCTTTGATCAAAACGATCTTTAGCACAAACGATACTTGGCTCAAAACGATACACGATACCTGCTGGAAACGATACTTGATACTTGGGAGAAAACGATACACGATCTTTGACGAAGAAACGATCGACGATACCTGAACAAAACGATACGCGATCTTTGGTAAGTATCGCGATCTCTGAAGACCAGACGATACACGATTGACGATCTTTGAGGGACGATCTTTGGCACACGATCGTTCAGAGAAATGATCGCTGTCAAAACGATCTCTAATCCGAAACGATACACGATCTACGATCTCTGGCCAAAACGATCTCTGACCAAGTATCGCGATCGGTATGAAACGATACACGATCGGAGGGAAATATCGCGATACTCAACCACAGGAGCGAAACGATACTTGCTAAGTATCACGATACTCGACCGCGGGAGCAAAACGATACTTGACCCTTAGACAAATTTTGGGAAAGATTTTTTCTAAGTCTTGGTTGTACACATGCTCTACTCTTTCCTCTCTCCTCTCCTCACTCTCTGTATCACCCCAAATCACTCCTTTTCACCTCTGTCAGTACCAAACGATACCTGACGCAGATCGTTTTTCCTTCCTAAATTGATTTGCTGAGAAATTTTGATCAAAAGGGTGGGTTAGCTTACCTTCGTAGCTCCTATAATCTCTTTGTCACTTCCCCTTGCTCTGTGCAACCCCAGCTTGCCCGATTGCTCACTCACGATCTCTAGCGCAGCTCTCACGATACTCGACACTGGAGCTCACGATACTTGCTTTCAAACAAGTGAATTGCAAAATGACTATTTTTGGCTTTTATACTTGAGGTTTTCTTGCTTCAAAAAAAGAAAAATTCCACTAATCTATGACTCACTCCTACTCCAATGACTTGACCTACTCTTTCACTACTCCTACTCTACTCACTCCACTCACTTCCCTAAACTAACAACTCACTACACACACTCCAAGAATGAGAAGTAGCAAGTGCGGCTGAAAATGACTTACCAAAGAAGAGAAAATTTCCACTCCTCCACTTACTTCAATGCAAAAAAGCTACTTACCATCACACGAATGCCTCGGTTTGATTCGTCACTCCCCGGCAACGGCGCCAAAAAGTGTGTTGACCTAAGTACCAACTTAGGGACTTGCGGAGAAAGAGACTATACCTCAATCCCCTCTCAAGTGCATATAGTGGGGATACACGCTTTTAATTATCAATCCAAAGAGTATACAAACCTAGCCGAGTGTATGAGGACATGCAATCATGTAATGATCAATGCAAATGAACTACTCAAAGAGTGTAAATAAGGCAAAGACTTATCCAAACAAGCTCCAACTGTTGGTCAAGGCAAAACGATACTTGGTGCAGCAGCCGTCAGTATTTTGGACTTTTCTCCCAGCTCCGAGCTCCAAATATAGCAAATAGCATATGCGTTTCGAAGCTCTCGAGAAGACGCATCCAATGGCAGTGATGAGCAAAATACTGAGTCGCGGGAAATACTTTCCTACACTTCAGCACTTCCTACACTTCGCACACACCTTACCTATAGCAAATAAACACTTTCATGGATAGACAACACTCACAAGCACTCTTTCCAAGCAATACACATGCATACAAGCTCACAGAGAAGAAGATACGGAGTGAAGAAGACACAAATTCGAATTTCTGTGCTCTCTATTCTCACAATGGCAAAAAGTTCTTTACAAAGAGTCACATTTGACTTATATACTAGTGCCCTAAAAATGTTCCTTTCACACAAGAGACCGGCACTTTATTCACTAAAAGACTAATTTCCTACTATTTTACATGGGTAAATCTCCAATCTTCTGTGGGGATGCATCTAGAGGACTCCTATAGTGCCTTTACAACGGAAAATATATTACAAGAATGATTATGATACAAAAATATGATGTCCAAATCGGAAAAATTTTGGGGCCCGTCTTTTTCTCTGCTTTGTGCTTTCTTTAGCTCTGCAATAGAGGCATACTCTATATTGTCGACATTTGGCAAAGATCTTTCCTAGTTCCGGGATATGTTCTGATCACATAGTTGAATAAGTGCATAAATCATCCACGTATACCTCCATACTCTTTCTCAAGAACTCCTTGAATACATGGCACATCAATCTTTGGAAAGTGGTTGGGCATTGGTTAGGCCAAAAGGCATAACCATAAAGGCGTATACTCCCCATTCAGTAGCAAAGGGTGTTTTGTGTTGATCCTCAGGAGCAATGGCTACTTGATTATACCCTGAAAAGCCATCCAAAAAACTATAATGGGTAATGGGTAACTGATTATACCCTGCAACTCTTTCCAAAAGATGATCCGTGATGGGTAATGGGTAACTATCTCTTATGGTGGCAGCATTTACCTTTTTCAAATTAATACATACCCTTAGCTTACCATTCTTTTTCGGTACAACCACCAAAGGTGACACCCATTCCGTGTGTTCAATCTCATAAATGAACCCAGCATCTAACAATTTATCTATCTCTTCTTTGATCTTTGCTGAGTAAACATCGTTATATGTGTATGGTCTTTGTTTGGAAGGTTTAGCTTCAGATGTCATAGGGATTCTATGTGCACATATGCTACTCCTTTCAAATCCTTATAGGTCCAAGCAAAGACATCCCTATATTCTCGAATGAGTCGTATCAGCTCTTGTTCTTCCTCCATTGAGACATCTTGGCCTATAAAAGTACATCTTTCTTCTCCTTCCTCCAAGGTTACTACTATTTTCTTGGTTTGCTCTTTATTGTCATATGCTATTCCCGGTTGTGCTTCTCGTTTTGGCATTTGAATAGCAATTTTCCTCTCTTCTACTTCATACTTTTTGAAGTGGGCAGGCACTTCAAATTGATCTTGAGGCTTGTTGTCTTCATCATTTTTTACTCTATCTAATCCAAGCTCTTCTTCCTGTGTTGGTTCTTGATTTATTTCATTAGCTATGACACTTACTTCTTGAGTTTCATTTTCCGTTTCCATATGTTCAAGTTCCATTTCAATGCTCTCGTAATCCTCCTTCCATTCTTTTTCAATTACTTCCCCTTCTTCGGCCTCTTGAAGAACTACCACATATAGAATAACGTCATAGCCTTCCTCGTCAATGCATTCATTCATGGTTATCACTTCTTCGTTTACATACACATTGAGAGTGACTAAAATCTCCATCCAACCATGAGGTTTGAATTCTTCATCTAGGAATATTTGAGGCATATAGGCTTGATCTTGTACAGATCTAGCAACTCCTTGCCTTTGCTGCCATCCTTTCCTCCTATCCTCTTCCTTTTTCGCAGTTTGGCATATCCACAAATGAGTGTCTTCGTTCATCCAGGATTGATCACTTGAACCTATACTGTGAATCGACTGCTCCTCTTCCTCTTTATGAATCTGATTCCATTGCAAGGGGGGAACATCTTGATACGTGTATGTGTGGAGGTTTATCCTTGTTGTGGTTCCTTCATGTTGTAAGTATACTGCATCTTTTCCGCAATCTTGCACTACCTTTAGTTGTCTCATAAAGGGTCTTCCAAGTATCATTTCATAATTGCTAGCCCTTTCAAATTGACATATCGCTAAGGTGTGCTCGAATTCAACTCCGCAAGTGGTAAAAATTACTCGTTCCAATAATCCCAAGGGTCGTTCAGTGTGTCCGTATGCCATTTGTATCTTCATGCGTGTTGGTCTTCAGGCAGGTTTTCCCCATTTCTCCCAGATCACTTTAGTTGTGATTCCTACTCCAGCTCTAGAATCTAAGATAGCTTTAGTGGTGTAACCCCTATAGGTAATTGGAAGACATGTGTTTCCTTCATCTCCCTCACGAAAATATCCAACCTTATCGACTGGGATCTTTATTGTGTTTACTTCATCAGGCATCTCCTTTTCTTTCGTCTTGGTCTCCACTTGACTGGTTAATTTCTCCTTCAAATGTGGTTTGACCTTCAAAATTTCTTCCAATGTCAAAGTGCAAGGGATTTTTACCCTTTTAAGGTGTTGTATGAGGTCCGATGTTTGGATTGATGGGCTCTGTTCTTTTTTTCTTATTGAGAGAATGCGGTATAATTCCGAATTATGTTCGTATTCTCCTGTGTAATTGGGCAAAACCTTTACACTGTCATTTTCTTTGTCACTTGGATCAATTTGTATTAATTCTTCCGAATTCAGTTCAGGTATGGAGTCTTCAATTTCGCCTTCTGCTTCTAGCTCTTCAAAGGGTGGTTCTATTCCTTCCACTTTCTTCCATCGGTCTTCTTGGACTCTTGCCCACAAGTCTTTAGGCCATTCTCCGTCTACTTCAGGGACAATGGATCTTTCCCTTTTATCCTCACAGTGATTTTCATTATGTGTCTCACCTTTTTTGGTTTTCTCAGGGTCATTAGGGATGACACACTCTTGGAATTCTTTTTTGGGAATTCGTGAATTAGATAGTTGAAGGACAGGTTTTTCTAAGGTCTGTTGGGCTACTTCGATTAATTTTTTTCATATCTCCAACCTTTCTTTCTCTAGGTCACCTCTAGGATATTCTTTTTCATGTTGTTCAATGGTAGGTCCTGCTCTTACTCGTGCCTTGTACGCCTGAATCCACTGGCTAACTCTTCTGGCATGGGATCTGCCAAAATTGATCCTACCTCTTCTTTTTTATACTTCCCTTTTTTATTTTCTTCTTCAAATTTCTGTTTTTCTTTTTGATCTTGCTCATTTTTCTCCTTCTCCATCTGTTGCTGTAGTTTCTTTTCCTTTGTCCTATCTCTACGATTCTTCCATCTCTGTCTTCGTTTACTTGTAACACTTTTCCCAAGCTCTTCTGAGTCTTCAACTACTTGGGGTACAGGTATATTCATTTCTCTGTCACCTTGATTATTTCCTTCAGTTTTTTCTGGGGTTTCTCTAGCTTTAGCTCTCGTTATTGCTTTCAAGGGCACAGTGTACTCTTTGTCACTCCCTGATGACTCTATCACTTCTATCACGTTAATCTGCACGTTAGAGTTAACTTTGTTGGGGTTTTTTGGGCAATCTCTGAAAAGGTGTTCTTTACCACAATCACTACAATATCCTTCCCAGACCCGATGTGGTGGTGGTGGGTTTGGTAGTGTACATTCTCTGATATAATGATCACCTCCGCATCTATAACATGGTCCTCTAGGTACCGACAGTCTGTTCATAGGTCGGGGGGGTATGGGTGCTCTGGGCGCAGTATACATCAATGACACATAATCCTACTCATATCCATAGGAACTATCTGGTACTTCCATGCCATATGTATATGGTTCGTACATTTGCCCATATTCTATTATAGAGATCTCATAAGCATAATAATTTCCTTGACTATGGTCATGAGTCATATGGTTCGTTACTAGTCAATGGTGTGGCTGGAACTATTGCTCTTTCTAGATTTTCTTCAGGTTGAGCTATTTTTACTGGGACAACATTTTGAGGATGGGGCGGTTGTTGTCCTAACACCGGTTGCAGTTGAGTGTAACTTTGATGAGCATAAGGTCGTGGTGTTGGTGCCTGCTGCTGATATGTGGGATATCTGAAGGCTTCTCCTCCTAGATCTCTCTGAGGGTATCCATAAGGTCTCATGAGCGGTTGTACTGGTCTTGATTGTCGATTGTAAGGACAATTTTCTGTACTGTGGTTTGTGTACTTTTGTTCTATGCTGCAATATTGTAGAGGGCCCGGAATATGTGGTCTATTGTAAGCATAAGCAGGTGGTGCGACTACACCCCTAGTGCACAAATGAGAGGGATGATCACCTCCACAATGCATAGATCTTCTAAGCATGGGTATTCTCATCGGGTTGTTGGGGTAGTTCCTCTGTCCTTGAACGTTCAACTTCTTTGCTACTAAGTCGGCTATTTCCTCTACATTGTTCTTAGGGTTTGATACAATGCTAACTGAATCTTCACTTTTTACACTACCTTGAGGTATTTTCAGGTCTTTTGCTAGATTGTCTTCTAGGTCGATACATTCTTTCATACACTCTTGCAAAGTTTGAACTCTTTTCACATATACTAATGATCTTAATGATCCATTCACTAATCCTTCCGAAAATAATGACACCATCTTGTTTTGAGTTTGTCTTTCTTCAATCGGGCATCTATCCACATATTGTTTGAATCTTCTTGCAGCCAATCTCACTAATTCTGTAGGAGCTTGCTTAAAACTATGGATCAATGATGACGACTTGTTTTTTATCCCAGATTTAGTGAATTCCTCAATCATTTCTTGGTAGAATTGCTCCATGTTTTGAAAATTATTAGGATCTAATGGCTGGAACCAAGCTAAAGTTGTGTCTGTCAAAGTTAGACCAAAGGATTCATATTGGATCAAGAAATCTTCCACTTGTTCGGCTCTGATAACTTTCTTGAATTCAACTATATGATTGTAAGGTTCACTAGAGCCATCATAATGGTTTCTCATGCATTTAGCAACTTGAATAGGCCTTAATCTTCTTCCTGCTTCAGGTGGTCTAGGCATCACAGGGAAAACTGATCTTCCTATCGGTATACCAGGTCCTCTTACCACAGGTGGTCTATTTGGGACAGGGATTCTATTCCTTGGGTCAACAGGTGGCTGAGGCCGATAGTTCGGATTATTTGCAGGCATAGCAAACTGCACATGGGGTCTGACAGGAACATGTGTTTGTTGTGTTTGTCGAGACTGTTGATATGAATTATCTTGAAAGGTTCCTTGGGGGTTCTGAGATTAGTGGCTTGATCCCTGGGAGGAAATATTGGAATGTTCTGATATTTCAACCCTGCTCTTTCTAACTCTGTTAGAGGCCAGTATCTCCTATGATTTTTGTCCAAATATGTGATGATGGTGGGGAATTCAGGATCTTGTAACTCATAGACAGTAATTGGGTTAGGGGCTACTTCCCATAATGAAGAGTGGGCTCTAAGGAGATGCTCCATTCCATTAATCAAATACACATCCATTAAGGAGTCGTCTTGAGGGACTAGGTCTCCTCTCCATACCCTAGCAATAGTAGATCTCCCTCTGGGGGTGGTCACTTGTTCTTCATGTCCCTCTGCATTAGGGTTATGAGCATTATCTTCTTCCCCATGTTCGTTGATACTTTCAGGGTGTTCCATAACTACATACTCGATATCCCTTTTGTCCATATAAAATCCTCCTGCATACTTAACTGCTGGCCTAGGCACTATGTACGCATCTGAAGCTTTCTTCAATCTGGCCACGGATTGGTTTAGGCCATCTAGGTATATGGGTATCTCATGTTGATTAGTGTTCACATATTCCAAAGATGTCTGATATTCTCCCTCAATAATTGACATCATGCCAATCATTGGTATAGTGTTTTGCATATCCTCAGAAGCCATGGGAATTTCTTCCTCTCACTCACTAGAGGTTTCAGAATAATATGAACGGCTACTAGGTTCGGCTACACTTCCCACTGAAGAGATTACACTTCTTCGGCTTCCTAGGGTTCTTCCAGATCTCAGGTTCATTCACTTTAAAGTTCTGTTTAGCCTTAGCCAACCTCCAACTTCTAGAGTTCTTCACTAAGGGTCAGAATTCCAGAGAAAATTTGGTCAGAAAAGGACTGACAGAGAATCCACAACTTCATGATACTTGACCCAAACTAATCCACGATACTCGATATTTCACCCAAACAGAGTATGTCACGATACTCGATATCTGACACTCTAGAAGGGTACCATGATACTCGACATGTGAACAAGACGATACACGATATCTGCAAAAACACGATATACGATACTTGGATAAACACGATACTCGATACCCACAATATGCGATACTTGACACTGAAGGTCACGATACTTGATACTCAGGAAATGCGATACACGATATTTGCCCAATATCGCGTGCCAAACACGATACTCGACACTTGAGGGTTCGATACACGATACTTGATAGGTATCGCGATCAGAAATCTTTGCGATACGCGATATACGATATTCAACGAGGATATGTCCACGATACTCGACACACAACAAGTATCGCGAGGAAGTTCAAGACGATACTCGATATTTATCAGGCATCGAGAAAGTTGCCTCCGCGATACACGATATCCAGAAAGTATCGCAATCCGAAACTCACGATACACGATACTCAAGGAGTATCGCTGTCTGAATTTCACGATACACGATGTGCGATATCTGACAAGTATCGTGAGAAATTCTCAACGATACTCGATATGTGAGATGTATCGTCAGACCCAAATCCACGATACCTGACACTTGACAGGTATCGCGAGGTGAGTTCACGATACACGATACTCAACAAGGTCAGGTATCACGATACTCAACCACAGGAGATCACGATACTCAGGTATCGCGATACTAGACCACGGGAGAACGTGATACTTGACACTTTTTCAGTTTTTTTGCAAGTGTTTTTGTGATTTTGAGTTCATATACATGTTCTTAGAGTGCATCTACCCTCCCCTCTTAGCCTGAATCAGAAAAATACTTCTTCACTACCCTAGTATGGCCTTCACGATACTTGCCACAGATCGTTTTGCTAAGTCACTTGATTTAATTGGCTAAGATGAATGATAGGTCAATATGCTCACCTTGGATACTAGCCTCCAGCTATTCACTCTCCTCCACTCGCTCTCACTACACACACTTCCAGAGTGAGAAGTAGTAAGTGCATATGAATATGACTTACCAAAGAAGAGAAAATCACCACTCCTCCACTCACTTCAATGCAAAAAGCTACTTACCATCACACGAATACCTCGGTTTCATTCGACATTCCCCGGCAACGGTGCCAAAAACGTGTGTACCTAAGTTCCAACCTAGGGACTTGTGGAGAAAGAGACTATACCTCAATCCCCCTCAGTGCATATAGTGGGGATTCACGCTTTATTTATCAATCTCATGAGTATCAAAACCTAGCCGAGTGTATGAGGACATGCATTCAAATGATGATCAATGCAAATGAGTTTCCCAAAGAGTGCAAATAAGTCTAAGTCTAATCCAAACAAGCTTCAACAGTCAGTTATGGTGTCGCGATACTTGGAGCAGCATCCAATAGTAAATTGAGCTTTTCTCTCAGCTTCGAATATAGCAAATAGTATATGTGTTTTGATGCTCTCGAGAAGACACATACAATGGTGGTATTTTCACTCAATCTTGACACTTCTACTTCAAGTTATGAGCAAAATACTGAGTCATGGGACACTTCAACACTTCCTACACTTCACACACACCTTAACAACAGCAAACAAATACTTTCATGGGTAGACAACACTTCCTAACACTCTTTCCTAGCAACACACATGCACACAAGCTCACAAAGAAGATGATACAGAGAGGAGAAGACACAAATTCGAAATTCTGTGCTCTTGATTCTCACAATGGCAAAAAGTCTTTACAGAGAGTCACATATTGACTTATATACATGTGCCCTAAAAATGGTCATTTCACACAAGAGACCGGCACTTTATTCACTAAAAGGCTAATTTCCTACTAATTTACATGGGTAAGCTACTAATCTTTTGTGGGGATGCATCTAGAGGACTCCTCTAGTGCTTTTACATCGAAAATTATATTACAAAATGATTATGATACAAAAATAAGATGTCCAAATCGGAAAAATTTTGGGGCCCGTCTCTTTCTCTGCCTTGTGCTCTTCTTTGCTCTGCAACACTCCCCCTCAAGCTCATTTGGGAGTTATCTTCAACCATGTCCTGCAAATTTATCACATCCTTGAAACCTTTGAGTTTAGAAGCATCCAAGAAATTTGTAAACATATGTGCAACCTGTTTTTTGGTTCTGATTAACTTTATCTCCACATCTTTGCTCAATACCTTCTCCCTTACATAGTGATTCTGTATGTTGTTACATCTTCCAATAGTTCTCCATCATTTGAGAAAATCTTTGTATTTGTGTCCATGGGTTGAGTGATTGGTTTGCATTCACTCATTCGGAATCTGACAAGAACATCCAACAAGTACTTCCTTTGCATCAAGTAGATGCCACTCTTTGTTGATATATTTAGGTAGTGATGTGTGTGAACACACTAGGACTGCCGGGGCACTTTTTTACCTCTTTAGGAGGTTTTTTCCCCCTGGCTTGTATATATGCCTATTGCCCTAACGGGCTACTTATCTTTGTACATTCTAGTGGTAATACATTTAGTATTGTGTGTTGAGCTCCAAGCTTCTTCTTCTTCCTTGTGATGTTCGTGTGCTTCCGTAGACGTCTAACTCCCACCATTGGTATCAGAGCAGGTCGTCGCTTCATCTAGGGCATCGTTGACACCTCTACAGTTGCAGTCTCAGAATCACACGAATCTTCATGAGTATACTCAAGGTGTTTCCAAGATCAAAACAACTTCATTTTGTAGTGCCGAAATCATGATCTGAGCTTGTTTTGGCCTCTAAACGCACTATCATAGTGCTTGTGCAGGCTATTTTATCTTTTTGTGCCAAGGTATATATCATTTTTGGTTCACCAGTATAAGCATCTCAAAGTCTGCTACAGGTTTAGCGAAATTCATCTAGGCAGTTATGTTCAAATTTTTGAGATACAATATTTTGCATCAAGGTATTTTAGTCACTGGCCATGGTTGAAAGCAGTGATGTATTTCGTATGTTCGTTGTTGAGGATAAGTTGGATCGTACCAACTACCTATTGTGGGCTTATATGATGCGACATGTATTGGTTGCAAAAGGACTGTGGAACATTGTGCAGGGTGTTGAAAAACGTCCTATCACACCTTCAACTGTTACAAGTACAAGTAGGGAAGCTAATGCAGAAGGTGCTAAAGATGATGATATTCTGCATATTCCTCTTCGTGTTGCAATTTCTACTGTACCTACTACAACAAATTTGTTAGGATGGTAGAGATGCCCAGGCACATGCATTGATAGCTTTGTCTGTCAAACGTGCCATTATTCCTCACGTTTGCTCTTGCAGAACAACTAAGGATGCTTGGGATACACTTACCACATTATACCAAGTTAGGAATGAGGCTCGTGTTACTTAACTCCAAAAATAGTTGGAGAGTGAGGACATGAATGAAGGTGATTCTATGGACAGTTTTCTAACAAAGATCAAAGACTTAAAGGAACACTTGATTTCTGTCGATGAGGTTATACAAGATAGCTCACTTGTGCAAACTGTTTTGAATGGTCTTCCTGATTCATATCAAAGTTTTGCTTCTACTCTTCGATTGATGATGAAAGGAAATCCAAATGCCTTGTCATTTGAGGAGTTAGTCTCTGTTCTGTTGCAGGAAGATTAGTCCAGGCAGAACAGGTCCATTATGCATGTTGTAGATCAAGCTTTCCTAGCTAGTCAAAAGGGCAAAGGAAAATGGAGCTCTTGAAGTAGTAAGCAGAAATCTGCTAATTCCACACAATCGAAGAGGGAATACAAAGATGAAAAGAAATCAGAATCAGAAATTATTTTGCAAGTACTGTAAAGGAAACGATCATATCATAAAGAATTGTCCAAAATTGGCTGCTAAAGAGGCAAAGAAAAAAGAGGCTAGAATGGTTGTTGCAGAGGCCTCTACACCAAAAACAGAGTCTGCTAATCTTGTGCAGGAAGAAGAATGGGCGTTTACTACTATTTGCAGTTTTGACCCATCTTCACATGAGGAGTGCATGTTTGTAGTAGACTCAGATGTTTGGTACTTTGACAATGGGGAAACCAAACATATTACCTCGCAGCGGGAGTTGGTAAGATCGTTTTGACTACTGTTGGTGGTAGTTCTTTCACTTTGTCAAATGCTTTGTTTGTGCCAGGGATCAAGAAAAATTTATCAGTTTCAGCTTTAGCCAAGATTGGCTTGGTTGTGAAATTTGTTGACGACAGATGTACAGTTCATGATCTGTCAAATGGCGACGCGATTATTGCTCCTAGCATTTTATGTCGCGGGCTGTATAAGCTCATAGACTATGAAAGATCTGTAAATGATTTGGCATGCGCAGTACATGATTCTCAAGTTATGTCAGATGCAAAGCTTTGGCATGCACACTTTGGTCATCTGAATTTTGCTAGTTTGCTACGCTTGTAGAAATCTAAAATGGTGTGCTCTTTGCCCAAACTTGAGGCACTTGGAAAACATGTTTGTGAAGGCTATATTTTGTGCAAAATGCAGCATTTCTCCTTTCCAAAAGATGGTTCAGTTCGGGCTACTCAGAAATTGCAGTTATACATAGTGATGTATGTGGTCCTATGCAGACACCTTCTTTTGGAAATTATCTTTACTTGGTGACTTTCATCGATGAGTTTTCTAGGCATGCATGGGTATATCCATTGAAGGCAAAGTCCAAAGTGTTCATGTGCTTCAAACAGTTTTTGGTTTTGGCTGAAAATCTAGCCATTGCTTTCATGTACTAAGGAGACATATGTTAGCTCCAAAGACATGTATGATACTTTGTTGCCTCTTTTTACCGGTGGACAGTCTAGCGTTGTTCCTAATGAGGCAACTTCTCAGCCTTTGTAGGTTTCATGTGATGATCCGGATCATCCCATTTCTGATGCAGATTTACATGATGCACTTGTTGATGAGAGAGATGATATTGAGGAGGCAAAAACTATGCCAAAATGGTTGGTGCAGACTTTGCGTGACAGCAAATTAGATGCACCTCAGTCATGTCGTACTCAATCAGGCTCTCATAGTGCCTCTTTTGCATCAGATTGCTATGCTATGACTGCATCTAGTCTCTGTGATGAGACTGAGCCTATTTCGTTTGATGAAGCACAAAATTTAGAGAATTGGATGGTTGTTATGCAATCTGAATATGATCCTATAATGAATAATGGTACTTGGTCTTTATGTGACTTGCCTCCTGGCAAGAAGGACATTGGCAGTAAGTGGGTACACAAGCTAAAGCATAAACCTGATGGTACAATTGACACGTATAAGGATAGGCTTGTTGCAAAGGGTTATGCGTAGGAAAGAGGCATTGATTTTGATGAAACCTTTGCTCCTACTTGCCAAATGACTACTATTCGTAGCATCTGTGTACTTGCAGCTCATCATGGTTGGAATGTACATCAGTTGGACATTTACAAAAAAATTTGAATGGTGACTTGCATGAAGAAGTGTATGTTTTTCAGCCCCATGGCTTTGTGCAGAAAGGGCATGAAAATGAGTTGTGCAGGTTAAAGAAGGCATTATATGGTTTGAAGCAAGCACCATGTGCTTGGTATGAAAAGATACATGCCTATCTGATTGCACATGGTTTTGAGAACAGTCAAATTGAAAGCACCTTATATGTCAAGCGTGCTAATGATGTACTTCTAATCTATGTGGTGTGTGTTGATGACATGCTGCTCATTGGTCCTCGTGAAAAGCATTTTGTTGATTTCAAGGCTGATTTACATGCCTCCCTTTTGTGGAGTGATTTCCATATAGCTAGGCACTTCCTTATACATGAGTGCCAGCTCCTTGTTCACCGCATCACTCTCAGGGGGGATTTGTTGATATATTTAGGTAGTGATGTGTGTGAACACACTAGGACCGTCGAGGCACTTTTTTCCCTCTTTAGGAGGTTTTTTTCCCCCAGTTTGTATATATGCCTATTGCCCTAATGGGCTACTTATCTTTGTACATTCGAGTGGTAATACATTCAATATTGTGTGTTGAGCTCCAAGCTTCTTCTTCTTCTTTGTGTTGTTTGTGTGCTTTCACGGACGTCTGACTCCAACACTCTTTCCATAAACAACTTCAATTCCTAAAAAATATTTCAGCCCTCCAAGATCTGAAATTTTAAACTCCTTACCAAGCTTCCTTTTGATATCTTTAATCCATGTAACATCATTTCCTATTATGATGAGGTCGTCAATGGATATGCAAATATATACCTCTCTCTTTTCTTCCTTCTTCATGTACAATGAAGGATCTGCACTACTCGGGTTGTATCCACACTTAGTTAGATATTCTACCAATCTCTAATTCCATGCTCTTGGTGCTTGCTTCAAGCCATAAAGTGCCTTTTTCAACCTGCAAACAAAGTCTGGATGGTTTTCATTTTCAAATCCAACCGGTTGACTCATGTATACCTCTTCTTGTAGTTCTCCATTGAGAAAAGCATTTTTGATGTCGAGTTGATATAATGGCCATCTCCTTGAAGCACAAATTGCTATTAATGTTTTGATTGTTCCCATCTTTGCAACTAGGCTGAAAACTTCATCATAATCTATGCCTTGTGTTTGTTTAAATCATTTGGCAACTAATCTAGCTTTATATCTAGCTAGTGAACCATTAGCATTCCTCTTTACTTTAAACACCTATTTGTTTGGAACAATCTTCATACCTTCTTTCTTTGGCACTAGCTCCCATGTATGATTATCTTTGAGAGCTTTGATCTCCTCTTTCATAGCTTGCTTCCATTCCCTTTGTGTGCAAGCTTCTTCATATTTCTCCGGCTCTTTGTCTTTGATAACCTGCATCATGTATGCAAAATGTTTTGCCATGAAACTATCATAACTCAGCCTTTGAGTTGGATACCTAGTCCTTGAAAATCTTCTTTCATCACCTTTAGAAAGTTGCTTCTTTAACCTACTCATCTTTACCTTAGGAGTGATTACCTCTTCATATTCTTCTTCAATTGCATCTATCTCACTGTTTGGAGTAGCACTTGCTTCTTCGGCTCTACTATGAGCTAAATCTGGAGACAAAGAATGACTCCCCCTCCATGTTGAACATTCTACATTTGATGTAGATGCCTCTGGACCTAAAACCTTTGTGCTTGATTGTTGAACTTCTCTTTGATTTGTTCTTGCATAATCATCACAATCTTCTTCAAGGATCTTTTCTTTTCCTTTATCTTCATACCATGGTCTTAGTTCATCAAAGACCACATCTCACGATACTCTTACTTCCTTTGTTCTAGGGTTGTAACACTTGTATCCTTTTTGCTCCGTCGAGTAGCCAATGAAAATGCATTTTTCTGACCTTGGTTCAATCTTTGTTCTAACTTCTTGTGGAATGTGAACAAAGCAAACACATCCAAACACTTTTGAGGTGTGTAAGATCAGGTTTCTTACTGGAATAATTAATCATAGTTGTTTGTTTTTCATGTCAAAGTTTTTGTTTTGTAAATTTGAGCTTGGACATGTTCCTTAGTCAGTAATTAACAATCATCATTATCAATAGTAAATCATGGATATTCTTGATTATACTTGAAGTGTTCTATCCTTTCAAGTTTAATATGTGTATTTTGGTCAAATAGTTCACCAAAAAGTACAAAGACATGAATCAAACTGGAAACCCAATGTTGAATTCTTCTTGAGAATAAGACAAACATATTTGCATCTCTCTCAGATGCATCAATGTCTTCCCCATAAAATTGAATGTGACCTTTTAAATCATATAGTTACATGGATTTTGTGGAGCACAACATAATAGAAAAATACATGACCTTGATTTTTCGGAGTGAGAATGCACATGAAAAGCACGATGAAGATGAAGAAGCTTAGAAACATAGCATAGAGTGTAATACCAAGTGTGCAATTTACAAAGATAAGTATCCCTTTGGGGTTAAAATCAACACAGATACGTAGCTGTTTATTTTTCTTCAAAATGATCACAATCGGAGATATCCATTCCGCGTGCTCGGCATTTGATGCATCCTTGTTATCTTCCGAATTGTTTTGATTGTAGTTGGAGTTGTTGTGACCTCTTCCTTTTCCTCTTGAGCCTCCTCTTGAGTTCCTTCCTTTACCTCAACCTGCATATAACATTTTGTTGTGTTTGTCCTTTCCTTTGGGGCCACCAAAGCTAAGCTCTTTTGTGACAAGATGAGGGATTAGTTGTTCAAAACCTGAATATGCATCATTCAAGTTAATGGAAGTTATAAAAGGCTTCCATCTTTCATCTTCTCTCAATCCATTGAGAGTATAACACACAAGATCTTTGTCTTCACCCGTTGTGCCAATAGAAGCTAAAGCATCAGTTAGCTCCTTAATCTTCAAAGTATATTCAGCTATGGATTGACTCAAAGTTTTCTTGATTGTGTTCGACTCATTCTTGAGTTGAAGTTTCCTAGCTTTGTTATTTGTTGAATACATCCTTTCAAGAGCTTCCCAAGCATCCTTAGCTTTCTCTAGATGTTGAATATGCCCTACCATGGCATTAGTAATGATTTGTGAAATGAGGAACATGACTCTCCTATTCCTGTCTTCCCATTCTTTTGCTTGCCTCCTTTGGTCTTTGGTGGTTGTAGCTTGATTGATTTGAGGTTGAGCATCATCGTCGCGCACAATATCCCACAAGCCTTTGCCCATTAGGTAGTTGGTCATTCTAAACTTCCACATGGGATAGTTATCCTTATCCAATTTCTCTACTTGTTGACCCAAGTCAGCCACTGACGACTATCAAAAACTTTGAGAGTTACCTCGAATAGTTATATTGTCCTTTGCTCTTGCATTTGTGAAGCTCCCCCTTGTTTTGTAGCTCCTCTTTTTCTTTTCTTTAACTCAAACTTTGTTGATGAAGCTTCAGCACCAAGTTTTCTCTGATACCAACTGTGGAGAATACGTTCTCTTATGTGCAACGAAAGCGTGTAGTGAACCCTTGTATGTCCAGCACTTGGACAAATACTTGCACCTTAGATAACTTGCTGATCTCAATACAAAACTCAAATGGACATGTGCCTTTATTCAATCAACGTATACAAAGAGAGCTTTCTAACAAGCTATAAATGACTTAATTTGGACAATTTTTTATTAGGAAACACAATTGACCAAG
Organism: Ceratopteris richardii; assembly: GCA_020310875.1. Classification (NCBI taxonomy): domain Eukaryota; kingdom Viridiplantae; phylum Streptophyta; class Polypodiopsida; order Polypodiales; family Pteridaceae; genus Ceratopteris; species Ceratopteris richardii. Next base: position 37,547,199 of record CM035409.1, on the reverse strand, counting down.
ATGAACTACCTGTCCACATAAGTATGGTGAAGAGTTGAACTTCACTCTCGGATAGATAACTCTAGAAATTACACATAAATAGATTTCCAACAAGCTAAAAAACAAGTAATTTGGATGAGTTTTGGTCAGGAAACTCAACTGACCAAAATAGACCACCTGCGCACACAAGTATACTGAAAAACTAGACTTCACTCTCTGATAGATATCTCACAGGATATAAATCCTTTGAGTGGCATATTTGGGACACAAAAATTTGCAAAGATATTTCCAATAATCTAAGAACCAAGCAATTTGGATACGTTTTGGTTGGGAAACTTAACCGACCAAAATAGACTACCTCTCTACATAGATATGCTAAAAAATTGGACTTCACTCTTTGACTGATATCTCATAGAATATATAAGCTTTGATGGAGATATTTGAGATAGAGAAAGTACACAAGATAAGCTTTCCAATTACTTTTTTAAAATCAAGAAATGGTTATATGTACACTGAGATATGAGCCTCACAACAAAGTTGTGTACAAAATGACGTGCGGCTGGAAGGAGTCTATGGGAAGACAAAATGAGAAAATGACGAGATCTGACTATTGGGAGCTCTTGCCTCTTTCTGTCATTGTTTAGAACGTGCTCTCACTCCACTTTTATAACCAATGGGCATGTGAAGAAGTTTGTGCCTCCTTCTTAACTCACCACTTTCATTTGATTGCCCACTACATGCCACTTACTACAAGGCAGATATTGTATCTTTTACTCATCATGAATTTTGACTAGACTTTTTTTTTTCTTTTCTCTTCTTTTCCTTGATCTTTATATTTGGTAAATTTATTCAAGCATAGCTCATGTGAAAATGAGCTTGTACATTTATCTTCAACAAAGCAAAATAGTGTTGTTGAAAGAAAGAACAAGTCTCTCATGGAGATGGCAAGCTAAAGGCTATGCTCTATATCATCCACAAAGTAAACGCATTGTGGTTAGCCCTGATGTTGTTTTTGTGGAAAATGCAATTCATTCATTACTTTCATGTATTAAGGAGACTTTTGTTAGCTCCAAAGATGTATATGATAGTTTACTGCCTCTTTTGCAAGTGTACAATCAAGTGCTTGTCCAAATGAGGCAATTTTTCAACATTTACAAGCTCCACATGAATATGCAGATCATTTGATTTCATATGCAAATTTACATGATGCACTTTTTGATGAGAGGGTTGATATAGTGCAGGCCAAAACTATGCTTGAATGGCTAGTGCAAACTTTTCGAGATAGAAAATTAGATGCACCTCTATCATATTGTACTAGTTTAGGATCTCATAGTGATTCTTTTGCATCAGATTTCTATGCAATGGTTGTCTTTAGTCTTTCTGATGAGAATGAGCCTCTTCCTTTTGATGAAGCATAAAATTTAGACACTTGGATGGCTACTATGCAATCAGAATATGATGCTATTATGAAGAATGGTACCTGGACTTTATGTGATTTGCCTCTTGGCAAAAAGGCCATTGGCATTAAATAGGTATACAAGCTAAAGTGTAAGCCTCATGGAAAAGTTGACAGATATAAGGCTAGGCTTGTTGCAAAAGGTTATACTCAAGAGAGAGGCATTGATTTTGATGAGACCTTTGCACCCACGTGCCAAATGGCTATCGTTCATAGCATATATCCACTTGCAGCCCATCATGGTTGGAATGTACATCAATTGGACATTAGAACTGCATTTCTGAATTGTGAATTACATGAAGAAGTGTATGTTTTTTAGCTTCGTGGTTTTGTGCATAAAGGGCATGAAAAAAAAGTGTGCATGTTGAAAAAGTCATTATATGGTTTGAAGCAAGCACCACATGCTTGGTATGAAAAGACAAATGCCTACTTGATCGCACATGGTTTTGAGAACAATCCAATTGAGAGCACCTTATATGTTAAGCGTGCAAATGATGTGCTGCTCACTGGTCCTAATGAGAATCATATTGTTGAATTTAAGGCTAATTAGCATTACTCTTTTGAGAGTAAGATTTGGTGCATTTGCATCATTATTTGGGCATTCAGTTTATGCAAGTTGATGGGGGAATACTTTGTGTAAAAGTATATATATATTGACACATTATTGCAATGTTTTGGCCTTAAAGATTGTAAACCTATTGTCACTCCTATGGAAACAGGTTTATGGTTGAGTCTTCATGATGTTGGAGATGCATTTGATGTTGTTGTCTATCAGCAAGCTATTGGATGCTTAAGCATTGGTAGGCAGTTAAGCGCATCTTTTGCTACTTGAGTGGTAGTCGTTTACTTGGATTTTTTTTATCCCAAGGGGGGATCACTACTCCTAGATTTACATGCTTTTTTTTAATCTGGTTGGGTTGGTTTCTATGACACTCATGTGTCCACTATGGTTTTTGCTTCATGCTTGCTAGCTCATGCATATCTTGGTTGAACAAGAAGCAGCCTAATGTGGCCACTTCTAGTTGTGTGGCTTAGTATAGGCTAGCTTTCACAATGATTATTGTGTGTGTGTGTGTCTGTGTGTGATTTAGATGTCTTTTGGCTGATTTGGGTGTTAGTTGTTCTGTCACCATCATTGACAGTCAGAGCGCATTGGTAGTTGCGAGGAACTTGTGTTCCATGCTTGCACAAAGCACACTAAGGTGCATTATCATTACGTTAGGGAGAGGTTCTCTACTGGAGAGATAAATTTGGCATATGTGTCCACATAGGATAACATTGGAGATCTTTTCACAAAGGCTCTGCCTCAAGAGAATTTTGAAGCTTTCCACAAAGCTTTGGGCCTTCTTTCTTTTGTGGATTGATCTCTTTCCCCATAGCTTGACACTTCCTTATACACTTAGGATTGTCAAGTCATTTTTTCCCTCTTTAGGAGGTTTTTTCCCCCGGCTTGTATATATGCATGTAACCCTAACGGGTGACTTATTCTTGTACATTCAATATTCTGTGTTGTGCTCTAAGCTTCTTCTTCTTCCTTGTGTTGTTCGCGTGCTTCCACAAACCTAAAATGCCAACATGATCTTCTTGCAACAAAACATAGACTAACTCCTCGAAGGTCAAGGCATTTAGATTGTCTTTCATCATCAACCGAAGAGTAGAAGCAAAAATATGATAAGAATCTACAAGACATTAAGAACAGTTTTCATAAGTGTACCTAGCAAGATTTCATCAGTAAAAATCAAGAGCTCTTTTAAATCCTTAATCTTTGCTAGAAAAGTATCTATTAACACTCCTTCATTTTCATGTGCTCACTCTCCAACTATTTTCAAAGGGAAGCACATATGAGAGACGGTGAGGGATAATGGCACATTTGTCAGACAAAGCTATCAATACATGTGCATGTGCATCTCTACCATCCCAACGAAGCTGCTCGACAGTGGGTCCAATACCTTCACAAGATAGATCCTTTGAACTTTGATTGGTACATTATAGTGTTTCCAAGATCTTTAATGGAGAGACTTGAGTGAGCACACTTCCTTGATTGAACATGAACTTAGTCATTTACCTTGTGATCTTCATAATGTGTCCATATCATTTCTTGAGAAAGAGTGTCTTGATTATTTAGCACTTTTAGCTCTTGGACTTGGTTTTCTTTAAAAAATTGATCATAACATTGAACTTCTTGATTAATAACTTCTTGTTGATATGTAGATCCATGAAATAATATCTTGAAATATAAGGCATAAGTTGAAACTAGACAATTATCTTGTAATAATCTTCTATACCTTTAAAAAGGTAATATCTTGCGATCATAAAAGTGCTCACAATGCAAGAAGAGATAAAAGCCATAAATGCAATTGATACATGGACATTACCTAAGTTGCCTAAAGACAGCAAAGTTGTTCTTAACAAATGGTGGTACACAACAAAAACTATCAATGGCAAACCCAAGTACAAAGCTAAGTTTGTTGCCAACAGATAGAGACATTGATTCTCAATAGGTGTTTCCTCTTGTTCTAAAATTCACATCCCTCTATGTTCTTTATGCTCTCACTATTGCTTTGGATTTGAAATTGTAGCACATGGTTATAAAGATAATATTCTTGCATGATGACCTTGATGAGTTGTACATGAAACAAGGAGTAAGGCTTTCTCATACTTGGCAAAGAAAGACTTGTATGCAATTGAAAAGAAGTTTGTGAGAGTTGAAACAAGCTCCTAAAAAGTGGTACAAAAGCTCAATGCTTTCATGCTTAGCCATGGATCCGAACACAGTCATGCAAACCATTGTTTATACACCAAAAAATATACAAATGGCAACAAATGATTCTTGTGCTTTATCTGAAGGTATGGTGCTCGCTGGAAAGCGAAAAAGCACATTTAATGCCCTAAAACGACAACCAAATGCTGCATTTTCCATGGAAGTTCTTAGTGGTCTTAACTTATTTTAGGCACAAGGATAAAAAAGGGTAGGCAGCATAATCTTCTGTGCATCTGCAAAAAAAATACGTTGAAAAGGTATATGGCTGATGCAAAAACATTTGGTGTGCACTGGAGCCACATGATGGACTTACCAAAATTGATTGCCCATAAGATTTTGCACCCAACTACATGAGAGATGTCTCTTATGCATCAACCTGTAGATCATTAATGTATGTCATAGTTGCTACAGATACTGCTCATGCAATGGGAATTGCATGCTTGACAGGACACCAATCCTTGGTGTTGTGTTAGCCAACTCGCCGTATGTCTGACTAAAACTGCCATTCTCAAGCTCACACGAAACACAACGATATGCTCTATCAACTCTTTAGAGAGGTGCTTGAAGATTGCCCTGATCTCACTCGTTGAGGTCAATAGATCACATAATTCTGTAGATGCTCTCACTAACTGTCTGCCAAATGCAAAACTCAGATAGGTATACATATAGTGGGAGTTACATAGTCTAAAGGGTGCCTTCTTGGCCCTTTAAGTGGAGGGTTGTTGGGGATTAAAACTCGCAGATGCAGCTCTTCGCAAGAGCTTTCCAGATATATTTTCCAAACCTTTTTGGCCCCAATTTGAACCCCATGTAGGCATTTTTAGTTGGCTTTGGATCATTTAAAAAGTGTTCATAGTAGAGTATTGTCCAAGTGCCCAAAACCCCTTCTAATTAAAACCTTAGCCCTTAGCTCATTATCAAGAAGAGTGGAGCAGCAAAAGGAATTGTTCATGGTCTCTCTCTATCTTTCCAACCTCTTGCACCCTCCATCTTCAACCAGCTGTGTCCCACTAGACACCGATTTCTATTCCAGCCCATGGGCTCACATATCTTGTCATTTTCCTGTTAAATACAAGATGCCAATTGCTCGAAAAATATAATACTCACAGGAAGTGCACGCTATGCCCTGATCAAAGGCACTCCAAAATCTCATTCACCACATTCGTTAAGTAAGATGACTTCAATTATTTTTCTAGAAAGAGTTAAACTATGCATTCCTAATTGCTTACTAATACCCTGAGGGAAGCATTAAGATCTGTTACAACCATATGGCCAATACATACTACTATGTCAGAGAGAAATAAAAGAATATAGCACAAACAGAATATATGATAAGATTTTTCACCAGTAGGGTAACTGAGTACACAAAATAATCATGGCCTTTGTAAAGAGCTTCTCCAGAAAGCTGTTTGGTCAAATGTTCAAGTGATATAGAAAGTGTCAGAAATATGATACAGGACTGGGATGCACACTAGGGCGCTTTGTGACAGCAGATCAAGCATGCCAGCACCAGAACAATTGCATCCAGTAACCTCCAAAATCGTCTTGCCTCTCAAATCAACAGCTGAAAATGACAGCGCTTTCCTGTTCTTGACACTAAGTTGAATTGAGCCCCAGAGCAAAGTTTTGGATGATCAAACAATCCCATGCTAGAACTCGCCATGCGTGCGCCAAACAGCTCGGAATTCTTCTCGAAATGTGTTCAACCTTGCTTTAAGATTTGGAGTGCGTAAACTTGAATGCAAGATAATACCTAGTTTTGCAAGAAAATTAGAGAAGAAATGCTTCATCTGCTTGCATCACCAACATCCTTTTTCAAGACAAACATACTAGAGACTGGAATGCTTTCTTACCTGCCAAAGCAATAGAAAGAGCTCCAAAAACAGTCAAGAAAGCAGAAGTCAAGAACCATAGGAGAAGAGTAACTGCAAAAGGTGCTAAATGTGAGATCATGAATTGCATTGCATGAATACAAATTTACTAGAATCAACCAGAAGATAAGTGCACCTGCAGCCATGACAAGTACAACCACATTTCGACTTTGTCCACATATATATACAGCTCTTTTAGCAGTTGGGCGGCCTCGAATCACTGGCCTGTACAATATCTGTATTGTTAAGTGCAGCATTCATATAGAAAATTACTATTTAAAAAGAAACCTCTCTCTCTGACTCATGCAATGAATGATATAGCTCGTACTATACATTACAATTTATTAAAAAGAAAAAGAAAAAAACTTACATCATTGGTGGTCTCATCTTTGCAGCAAGTTGGGGTGATATACGCCTTACTGATTTTGTAATTTTATGGCTAACACTCAAGGCAAAGCTGCAAAGTTCACACGTCACTTTCATAAGCAATTGAACACAAGAATCTATGTCACGAAATAGCAGTCAATTTTGTACTTTTACAATAAAATAAATGAACAAACACACTCATTCGCGCGTGCACAGACAGATAATAAGTGGCAATGCGCATGTACAGTTGCTTCTCAAATTGAATAAGCTTTATGTCCTAGAGGGTTTTCCCAATGGCTTCATGTGTCACGCATCCATGGACCATAAAGCTCACAGTACTACTATGGAATCAGTTTTTTAGCACATATCAAATGGTGATGCCAGAAATCAAAGGTATTCATTTTAAATGATACGGAGTGTTGGGCTTTAATTTTTCTGAAACCGTAAAAGAATAATAACAGAAATAGTGATAAACTTGAAATATGATTTCTATTATAAATACTCACTCTATCTCTGAGAGTCCGGTAATGTTTCTGATGCATCCTTGCATACAACCAATGCATTTGTATACAAGTCCAAGCATACTCCCCTCCATATCCACAATACAAAGCACATCATAAAGAGGCTGGAAGGCTCCAATAAATATGTCTGCCTTCAACGAAAAGGAATCATCTCCCATAACTAATGCTGAAAATTGTGTATATAATGGATCTACAACTGGCAACTAATACCATTCTTTCTAAGACACTTGTCCAAAGAAGCCCTTTCCTCACTCGAAGTACTCTATATCGGACTATAAACATGTAACGAAAGGCTTTTGGAGTTCAACATCTGAATGTGCACGGAAAATATTATGGACTTTAGGGTGAGAGGTCCCAAATCTTACAATGCATCTAGCCTTCTCAAAGATGGACTTCACTCATTCCCATGTCCTCCATTAAAATTTCTAGACTATGGCTAACACAAGAAGTCCATGTAACTCTAGGAAACTCATGAAGTCCATGTAACTCTAAGAAGTCCTCTAGCATGCATCCCATGGCCACACAATTAGATGCATTATATGTGACCACTTGCATGACATTCTTGCTCCCAACGTGTTCTATGGCTTTTTTCACGCGAGTAAATTAGTTCACATATGACAATTGTCCCATGTGCATGTGCTAGTATGGCATGCAAAAACATTGTCCTCTTGCAAGAGGAGACAAGTATGTTATACGCATTCCTCTTGTGCACGTATGGAGCAGCCATATTTCTCCCAAGCGGCACGCAAGGATAACATTGTTGTTTCCACCGCAATCTTTGTCTATTCAACTCATTACTGTGTAACATAGCCCCCCCGGGTCCCTCCCAAGGAGCAACTATGCGGCTCACTTCTCTCATAGCCCTCTTCCATGGAGTTGTGCTTGCAACATTAAATGGTAAGCCACACAAGATAAATAGTTTTGATATTTCTTTGGTAGCTTCTTCTATAGTTTGTTTTTGTCATGCTCATCGCTACCTCTTGCAAACACACTAGTCTCTGGGACCCTAAGTACTACCAAGGAGATGCACTAGAGCTCACACTATTAGTACGAGCTCTTTTGAGGCCCCTCAAAGCTTTCATCACTATGAATCTCCCGTTCTTTGTGACCACTTGAAGAATGGGATTGGAACCCATACTCCTACACTTTGACTCATCTCAATCTTTGCAATCAAGACTTCAAAGACATTTTGAGGCATGAAGTGGCATTTTCCAATGTCCCCACCTCGCAGTCCTAATAGGTGTGCCTCAATACGTGAAGCATTTCCGACATAAATTCCTTGGCAATACTTGCACTCCCAAGTATTGGGTCCAATGCCCATCATCTTCACATAAGCACAAATGCCACATGCAAGAGCTCTCCCCATGAAAATGATAATAGATATGGATGTGGTCCATGGATAATGGACAATGAAAGTGGGATCTCGACCCTCAACTATTTAGGCTTTACATCTCTCTCTCTCTCTCTCTCTCTCTCTCTCTCTCTCTCTCTCTCTCTCTCTCTCTCTCTCTCTCTCTCTCTCTCTCTCTCTCTCTCTCTCTCTCTCTCTCTCTCTCTCTCTCTCTCTCTCTCTCTCTCTCTCTCTCTCTCTCTCTCTCTCTCTCTCTCTCTCTCTCTCTCTCTCTCTCTCTCTCTCTCTCTCTCTCTCTCTTCCCCCCCCCAAAGGGCTCATTGCTCTTTGGATTCTCGAAGAAGAAGGGTTTGAAATGCCCCCCAAGCCCGATTCAGGCTTGTGGGAGGGGGCAAAAGAATTTGTCTTCGTTGCAACAATGTTGCGTACGTTGAAGACGCTATGCAACGCATTGCACTCCAACTATGATACACACATTGTGTAGTCATTCCATATATTCAAGATATTTTTAGAGTAGCCCTTGCTACATCTCTTATATACCAGAATGATTCCAAACAAACCCCAAATTCATCCTCAAACGAAAGTGCAACTATAAGCTCATGGCAATCAACTAGAAGACAATGTAGCATATCAGCTCCATTATGCATAGCATCGACTCAATAATATGGCACCCCCACTAACGTCATAAGTTTAAAGCACCTAATAGTGGATATAGAACTCTGAGTGAATACATGCTCACACATGCAACCCACGACCCACACCATGAGCATGAACTCACAAGCAGCTCTATGAACTGAATTTCTATCACTTGCGGAAGTGATGGGAAACTCAATCATAGTGAAGCCTAGCAGAAGATGCAAACAAAAGATAGGAAGAATTACGGAAAATGCAAAGTAACTCGCCACAACTCGAACAAAGAATCCACAAGTGAAAACTGCATGTCCACCAATAGGACAATCATATATACCAAAATGAATCAAGGCAAACCCCAAATTCACTCTCAAATGGAAGTGCAATTATGAGCTCATGGTAGCCAACCACAAGACAATCTAGCATGTCATCTCCATTATGCATAGTATCGACTCAATACTATGACATCCCCACGAATGTCATCAGAGCCCAACAGTGGATATAGAACTCAAAATGAATACATGCTCACACTCGCACCCTACAATACACACACACCACAAGCATGAACTCACAAGTGCTGCAAACTAAGTTTCTATCATTTTTGGAAGTGATGGGAAATTCAGCCATAATGAAGCCTAGCACAAAATGCAAATAAAAGATAGGAAAAATTACAAAAAATGCATATTTGATAGATCATAGGGTATACACACCTATGACCTAGCTGCAACTCGCACGAAGAATCCACAAGTGAAAAATGCATGTCCGCTAATATGACAATCATATATACCAGAATGAATGCAAACAAACCCAAAATTCACCCTCGAATGGAAGTGCAACTTTAAGCTCATGATAATCGACCACAAGACAATATAGCCTATCAGCTCCATTATGCATAGTATCAACTCAATACTTTGACATCCCAACTAACGTCATCAATGCCCAATAGTGGATATAGAACTCGAAATAAATCCATGCTCACACATGCACCCCACAATGCACACACACCATGAGCATGAACTCACGAGAAGCTCTGCGAACTGAGTTTCTATCCCTTCCGAAAGTGATGGGCAACTCGGTCATAATGAAACTTGGCACAAAATGCAAACAGAAGATAGGAAGAATTAGAAAAAATGCATAGTTGATAGGGTATACACACCTATCAACTCGCCACGACTCGGATGAAGAATCCACAAGTGAAAACTCCTTGTCCGCCAATACGACAATCATATATACCACAACACATACACAACATGAGCATGAACTGAGAAGAAGCTCTACGAACTAAGTTTCTATCACTTCCAGAAATGATGGGCAGCTCAGCCATAATGAAGCCTTAGGCCTAGCACAAAATGCAAACAAAAGATAGGAAGAATTACAAAATATGCATAATTGATATATCTCTTATCTCTATTGTATTGTCTAACTTCTATCATCTACATTAATTAGTTCAAGGTGTGTATGTGTACAAGGTATTCAAGTGTGTGGAAGATCGAATGAACCTATGAGGGCCTACCTACTTCAAGCTATATATATATATATATAATGAGCACATTTTTTTCTTCTTTTCATATATGTTTATCTTTTGTTGATGTGTGTGTGTGTGTGTGCATGCATATATATATATATATATATATATATATATATATATATATATATATATATATATATATATATATATATATATATATATATATATATATATATATATATATATATATATATATATGCATGCACACACACACACACACATCAACAAAAGATAAACATATATGAAAAGAAGAAAAAAATGTGCTCATTATTTAATTTAAATAATAAAATAAAATAATAAAAACCTCAAGATATAATAATAATGATGCTAAAAATTACAAAGAAAGATTTTTCTTTAATTTGAAGGAAAAAAATAAAACATAAAACATAAAAAATAAAAAATAAGAAACATCAAAACCAAACAAAAAAATGCATCTTAACTTTCTATGATTGTCCAAAACAAGAAGTATCAAAATTTAGACTTTATCATGCATAGCTTGGACAAATAGCCATGACATCGCTACTCACATCATCAATGCCCTATAGTAGGTGCATACTTTAACAGGGTCTTTCTATATAAAAACTTTTAATGAAGTCAACAGGCTAGGTTTCTATTACCTTTGAAAAATGTCTCATCATAATCTATATCTTTCTTCTATGCAAAACCTTTGACTACTAATCTAGCTTTATATATGTTTGAAGGCCGATCTACTTTTCATTATATTTTATATACCTATTTTGCATCAATTGGCTACCTCAAGATTCACATCGTGTATCCAAGTTTTATTATTTTCCATTGATTTCAACTCGTCTTTCATAGTTGTAAGCTTGCAATCCAACTTTTGTCTTTTAGAGCTTCACTTGTACTTTTTTGTTCCACTTCATTTGCAAAATACTTAAATAAAATCATTAATACAATCAGCAAAAACATAGACAACTCATTAAACATAGACAACTCATTTTCTTGTTACTATCTACAATACGAGCTTCTATTTAAAGTTCAATACTCAAGAGATCTTTCTAAGTATGATTCACAAAGGGTAGATAAAACCCATCTAAGAATTCTCTTAGAGGTGTATGCCTCAGTTGAGGTTTCTTATGGTTCAAGAGTTCAGGGTTCAAGTTGAAGTTGTCAAGATGGCATAAGAATTGGCTCAATAATGGTCCTAGAATCAAATGTTGATGGAGAGGGACTCTAAGCTATAGGAAATGATGTGACAAATGCTCTAGATTTCACTACCTCTTTGCCATTCACAATGAAAGGAAGATTACCATTAAAAGAACCAGAAGAAACTTTAGAATCATCCACAGACTTTTCTAGAAAAACAACATCTCTACTTAGTATGAACATAAATTTTATTTGTCTTAGGATCAATTAAGCTATATCTTTGCTTTTATACCTAATTAAGATGCATTCCAATGCCTTTTGGTCTAAATTACCTCTGAGTTCACTACTCACATGCACATAGGCCTGACAACCAAAAACTCCCAAATGATCAAGATTTGGTTTCGAGCCATAATAAGCTCCATAAGGAGTTTGATAAATAAGAGCTTTAGTTGGAGTTCTTTTTTTTTTTTTTGTGAATAGGATACATAAGCGCATCAAACCAATAATAATGGGAGTCTCTTATTTAATAACATTGTTCTAGTCATATGTGTCCCTTCTTGCCCTATATGAAACTTGCACACATGGAGTTAGGTACCTAGCAAAGATCTATGTCATAATTTTCCAAAGTGAATAAATCTTTAAAGTTTGAATGGCCATATCTATTGTGTCAAAGCTCCATGTTCTTTAAGCTAGCGCTATCATGAACTTCAAGGACATTAGATTGGTCTAATTGTATCAATCCTTTTTAAACAGTACAAGAAAACGATACTTTTCTAAGTATCTTATATATATACCTTCATAAGTTCAGAGTTATCCAAACTTACGAACACAAGATAGAGAACACAAACACATACACACAAGAAAAAACAACAAACAAAGGTAAAAGACTACACAAATAATAAGATCAACATAAGACATGAAAAATACAAACAAGAAAGCAAACCAATATAAAAAGAACCACAATGCAAAATAATAATCAATATTTAATTTTTTTCAAAGATATATATATATATATATATATATATATATATATATATATATAACTAATTAAGTAAGTAAGTAAGTAATTAATAAAAAATAATAATAATAACAATAATAAATAAATAATAAAATAAAAATTTAAAAATATAAAATCGAAAACAAAAACCAAATAAAAAGTGCATCGTCAACATGGAAGATTCGGTTCGCGAATCGTTTGCATAAGGTTCGTAAGGTTCGTCCCAGTGCTGAGTGAATTGGTTCGTTGGAAGTTTTTTCGAACTTTGTTACCTATCTCATAAAGAGTTCTTTGAGAGAGCCTTTGAGGCATACCACCCCTCTCCTCCATGCATTTCAGCCCCTTCCTCCCTTGCATTTCAGCCCCTTCGTTCTTGTGTTTTACATATGACCCCCTCCTCAGGTTTCAGCCCCCCTCCTCTTGCTTATTTTAGAGCATACCAGCCCCATTTCCTCTGTTTGTGTGAGCATTACATGGTCTAAGCTCATCCCTATTTATTTGTGGAGAACTCAGCATATCAGCCATCACCTTTCCATTTATGATGCTTGCTCTAGAGTCTTAAGCTTAGGATCTTGCATTACTGAGAGAAAGGAGCTTTAGGGCAGCTCATTCATCCATTGAAAGCTTCATTTTGAAATTGGTTATATATATATATAACATATATATATATATATATATATATATATATATATATATATATATATATATATATATATATATATATATATATATATATATATATATATATATATATATATATATAACATCACAGAAACTAGCTACCATTAGCCTCAGCCTCTAATGGAATGGGACTGCTCCAATGCCTTTAACTAAAAGAGATTTATTACTTGCACAAATGATCAACTTGTTTGGATTAGATGAAGACATGCTAGAGAACAAGTATTCATGGGAGTGATTGTAAGGGATTTTTTAGAAATGAACATGATAAATCCTAAACATTATATATTTTAGGTTAGATATCCTCAATCATTGCATATATTCATGAACAATATGATTAGTTTGTGTCATAGGACATATTTAGGGTTAATCCAATTATATGTAATGCTTGCCTAAAAAGCACCAAAATCAACCTGATTTCTTATCAAAATGTCAATAGAGACTAAAAGTGACTTCAAAAATAGACCTAACTTTAAAAAAGTTGACTAAAGTTTCCATGTCATCATAATAAAGTCCTCGCACACTTCATTATAGTCCATATCTCTATTTTTCCACCTCATTAACACACAAGACTTCATCATAGATTTGCATAACTACTCAAAAAACTAAAATAAGATTTTTGCTTAGGAAAAGTTGGCTTTTTTTTTTAAAAAAGACCACGTCTAATGTGCTTGATCTTGTTCAATCTAATGTTTTTAGCATGCCCATCAAATCTATGGGGACTTCTCTTTACTTTGTTCCTTTTATTGATGACTACCCCAAGAAGCTTTGGGTTTCTTTGTTAAAAATCCAAGGATGACGCCTTTGTTGCATTTAAGAAACGCCATGCATTTGTGACCACCCTAATAGGTAGACAGCTCAAATACTTTAGCACCGATAATGGAGGTAGCTTCACAAGGGCTGAATTTAATAGATTTTGTAAAAATCTTGGTATTAAGATAGAGGTAACACTCCTATACAGCTCCTCTTTTAACAATGTGGCTCAAGGGTATAAAAAGACTTTATGTGAGAGGGTGAGGTTCATACTGTCCACATCTAACCTCCCTCATGGATTTTGGGGAGAGGCTCATGTTTGCAATTGATCCCCTCACACATCCCTAAAAGATGGAAGCCGTAGGTTTGGTCTTGCCAACCAGCTTCATATGACCACCTATGCATCTATAGTTGTGATTCTTTTGTGCACATGAAGCCTAAGTTGAGGAGCAAGTTCAATGCAAAGTCCACGAACGGCATCTTCATAGGTTGTGGGCTACACAATATGGCTACCTCAACTCAAGAAGGTAACACACAGCCAAAATGTTGTATTTAAACATGGCTGATGCAAAGCCTCTTAGAGTTCCATTGCAGTCACATGTGAAGCTTTCCAAGGATAACTGTCCCAAAAATGATGATGCAGGCAACTACATGAAGAGTGTTCCATATGCATCAGCTTGTGGTTCGCTTATGTATGCCATGATTGCCACTTGAGAAGACATTGCCCATGTACTAGGGGTTGTTAGGAAATTTATGGCTAATCCTGGCGAAGCTCATTGGGAGGCAATCAAGTCCATTCTTAGATATTTGAAAAGGGACCAAAGGTAAATGTCTATGTTATGTAAAGGATCCATTGGAGTTCAAAGAATTCTGTGATTCAAACATGGCAGTGATTTGGACACTCACAAGTCAACAAGTGGCTACGTATACACACTTGCAGGAGGTGCTATTTCATGGTGCTCTAGACTTCACAGGATAGTGTCACTATCTACTACAGAGGTTGAATATATTTCAGCCATATAGGCTTCTAAAGAAGCCATTTGGTTAGCACATCTATGCAGTGAGTTTCGTTTGCCTAACAAGGCACTTGTTCTTGGTTGCTCACACAAAGCATATTGATGTGAGATATCACTTCATTGACGCAGCGTTAAAGGATGGTCTGATCACTTTAATCAAGGTCAAAACTTCACAGAATCCTGCAGATGCTCTCATTACATGTCTATTCAAGGCACATCATCAGCTATGTATACAAATGTGTTGGGGATAAAGACCCCAAAGACTCTCCTTTCATATTTTGACCCTTCCAGTGATAACTCTCTTTCAGAGCTTTCTAGATATATTTTATTATATTTTTTGGCCCCCTAACTAGGAAGATATAGGCATTTATATGTTTTTTAAAGACTTATGGTCACTTTGGCCAAGTGACCAAAGTCTTCATTTTAATAAAGCTAAGATCCTATCTCACATTTCAAGGATAAGGACTTTTAAGAACTTCATTTGTACTTCTTCTTCTTCTTCATGTTTTCGCACATTGAACTTTCCTTCTCTAGTTTCTCTCCTTGCACGCAACAGCTCATCCCCTTGGTGTTCTCATTGTGTAGCTCTCAACGGCCTCTTTCAAGAAAGACCACCTTTTATTGCCTACATGAAGGAAAAGAGGGGGAAGTGGGGGGGAGGGGAGGGGCGAGTTCATTGACTATGGTGAACAAGATGGAGTCTAGGAGGCTATATAGAGTGAAGTAGATGGTATATTATAAAAAGATGCAACTCCCATGATGGAATTAATGAAAAAAAGCCTTATCTGCATAAAATGCAGTTACAGGAAGCTACACGCAAATGCAGCCATGTAGAACCTTACACCCATGAATACAATTGTTGGGTAGTTGGAGAGGAGAGGAAAAATAGAGAGCTCCATGGAGAAAAGAATGATAACATAATGGGCAAGACTAAGAGAAAATGAAAAAAGAAAAAAAAAAAAAAGACAATAGATTCACCAAATGTGGACAAGTGACTTGAATCCAAGGCAAGCCCATTTAGTATGATATAAACGATTATGTGACTGCTCATTATACGATGAAACAAGGCATGGTCGAGCAAATAAAGCCATGGAGACTCATAATATATCTAATTATGATAATCATCGGGTCATCGAATCCAAATAAATAAGAGAAAGAACCTAGGATTGGTTTAACCTCAATAGTTATAACCTTTACCTTGTGCCTCTTCTAACTACTTTGCCGAGATGAAAAATGAACTGTGTTTCATTTTGTCTCTCATTCAAGCTATAGAGTAATACATATTCTTGCCTAGTGCAAGAAAAGAGTAAAGATCCATAACATTATACAAGCAAATGCATAGTTTATAGGGTATGCACGCCCAACAACTTAGTATAGCTTATCTCACTTCATGAAGATTTCATGTGCTCTCGTTTGACCATACCATATACCTACATAAACCTAGTTAAGACCCAAATTCACTTCAAACAAGAAGTATAGTTAGTAATTACATCCTAAACCCTTGACAACGAAGAGACCTCCATAAATGATCCTTTACGAACCAAAGAAAACAAAAATCATCTCAACACAAACCCATAATCAAGGACTTCATTCAAGTTGCAGATAAAGGATGAGATGCATGTTATGTGGACAGACCCAGTCTTGACATTCCAAACGCTAAGGCGGCTAGACCCCAAAGTTCCATAAGGCCAAGGATACATCCTAAAACTATGGTCTAGAACAAAATACTAACATGATAAAGGAGTAAATGATGGAACATAATTGCATCGATAAAGACATAGATGGAGAGGATTGCAAGACGATCATGTATTCACCTTGATAATGCAATAAGAAAGTGTCATACAAGATTACATAACTAAACAATGTTAGGGTAGAATAATGAAACGCGAAGATATGGGCATGAGAATACAAATTTCAATTGAACAAGCTTCACATTTTTTTTTTGTTGGCGAAGTTAAGGGACTCTAATTAAGGAATTACGTAATCAATTTCTTCAACGGAATGTTATTTGGAATAAATAAGTGCACTCTAAACTATCCAAGGTTTATGACATCACTCCCTTTTAATAGCAGGTTTCAAAAACGTTATTAAGATCGTTTACCTTTGACTAGCATACATTCTAATTCATGGAGTCTTTAAACCTCAAGCTCCTTAAAAATGAGATGTTGATTTCCATGGTCATTCCTTTCCATGATACCATTTGTAAAGTACAAATGAAAAAACTCTAGCATTCAATCTTTGTTCCATACCAAATTTCTCATCTTCATCAAACTCAATCAATAATATAAGTTAAGCCTACTCTCTTATTAGCAAATTCTCAAAGAGTTCAACATCAAAAACTTGAAATGTTGGATGGATCTTCATTGCACTATGTTCTTAAATCCATAAGCTATTGAATTCCTTCCTGAAATGATGATAATTTACCTATATTATAAACAGCCAAGCTTCAATAAAGATCTTAACTGCGTGAGGCAAGATATGTCCTTTCCTTGATGTGACCATAATCATGGTTCCATAATTATTGCATCATTCTAGTACAACTTCACTATCATCTCTTCTCAAGAAATTCCACACTAATGGCAATAGTCAAATCTATATTCCAATTTCTACATGAAACCCTTTACACACATTCACACAATCAAACATGTACTCAAGTCAACCTAAAATTCAAAACACACACACACGCAATTATTTGATAAATATATGCATGCAAATTCAAATGAACATATTCAAGCCGTCAAATGACTAAGAAACATGTCGGAATCAATCGCCAATAATAAGTAATCTGAATCTCAAAAATAAAGTGCTCTGATTCATGATTCAAAGAAAGGGAGAATATCCAAATCCTCAAAGAAATCTGATCAAAAGTTTACCTTGGTTTTAGAACCTACTACAAATCAACTCTATCTATTAAATTAAAGCACGCTAGATGTCAACACATTGAAACAAACAAAAACAACAAGCAACAGCAAAACTATTAGCAAAGCAGAATGATACATAAAATAAAAGACAATTCCACCGTCATATATGAAGAACATAGTTATCATACAATAAACCCATAACTATTCTGCACATTCTGTAAAAATAAATAATCTGGAAAGTAAATTACGACATGAAAAAAACAAGCACAGCGCACACAGAGATGATGCATTCCAGAAAATGCTGAGATTAAAAGCCGTCAATAATATGGTACCTGTCGTTGAAACATGCTATGCAAAAAGCAGCCATTGCAACTGCAAATAATGCCAAAGGATTCCTCAAGAAAGCAACCACTGCAAAGAAGACAAACGAATAAATAAGAACCCTACAGTTTCCACAAACATACATATTAAATGACACTCACTCACCGAGAATAACTGCAAGCAAAATGAAATAATTTGTCCGATAACTGCAATCAAGGTCAACATGAAGAAACTGTAGAGTTACAGGTCGAACAAAATGTAGATCTCTAAACCTTGAAAACAATATTTGCACGCTCTCTCTCAATCGTCCGTGAATTCACCCACTAAATCAATGAACCAGATTGAAGAATGCTGCCATACGATAATTCTCAATATTTACAGCACACAGTCATCGAAAGATCATGGACATTCATAAAAAACGATTACTTCGGAAGTTTCTTTATCGCCTTATATTATCCATACGAGAACCTAAGGTAGAGACCGCACTTGCAAAATAGGAAAATTGCTTACTAGTAAAAATTGCACTTGCTACGGCTCTCCAACTTTGCAACACTGCTTGGTACGCTAAACTTTGCAAAAAACTCGGACAATGGACGGGGAGGGGTAGTCCAATCAACTTCTTGCAATGCTTCAACGAGGTCTATTACAGTCACGTTGCCCCAATCCATGCTAGCCACGCTTATCCGATTCTTAGGAAACTCTGCGCAGGAACACGTTTAATGTCTGGGTTTCTCAGCTTCAACCGAGATCGGAAGGAGAAGCGGAGGATGAGAGTTTTGTACAAGGCAATGTAGATCTGCGGTCTGCAGAGAAAGAATTATAATTGTTCAATGCGTAAGCACAGATGCGAAGTTAATATGCTTCCCCAACGCGAAAGGAAGAGGTCTTTTTGCCTTTTGCAAGGACTCGGTGCGATTACGCTTCTTCAAGGTTGAACTCGAAAGTGCATGTATACATGGTGAATGAGGAGAGTCTCGAGGAACCCTACAAACAAGGCTAGTTTAACTTACACAACAAGGCTAGTTTACCTTACCCACAAGGCTAGTTAATGAGCTAGAGTGGGCCTAAGGCTAGTTGGGCCTAGTGGTGACATTTGGACCTCTCTATTAAAGGTCTAGGATTCAAGAACTATCGAGGATTAGGGTCGGTTCACACAGATCCGATGGAATTTTGGACTTTTTTGCTATGTTCTAGGTGGAACGATGAAAAAAGCACTATTGTTGCCTCTTGGATGTTCATACAAAAGAGGGTATGCCAAATGTTTGCTTATAATTGTTTGAAAGGCTTAGCGAAAGAGTGCCTCTACCCATTGTGAACCCAACGTTAGATACCTATCGAGGATTAGATATGAGCGTGTCAAAGTGAAGGATAAAGAGAGTATATTGGGTGTGTGAGTTGTTCTTTCAAAACCTTAAGCTTCAAACTCTAAATTTAAAAAAAAAGAGTGACGATACTATTAGATAATATGTTCATCCACTTATAAATTTAAAAAAATGGCATTTTATATCACAAAGGTGGAGGCATTTCATAGTTTTTATGTCACCTCGCTATGAAAGTTCCGTTTTTGTTTATGCTCTTCTTCCCATGTAAATGTATGATAAAAATTTATTGTGTGACCAAAGAAATGGTGGAACAAAAGAAAAATTCTTTTTTCAACAAAAAATGAAAAGGTCTTATTTTGTTTATGGTATGTGAACCGACCCCAATATAAAATGCTCAATGAAATTGGATACCTAGGAAAGTACATGTATATGACCCAAATATCTCTTATGAATTTTCCATGTCTCAACTCATGCAAGTTATGAACTTGATTCCTCTTTCCAATGATCAAAGTATTGTCACCACTATGATATGCATGTGCGTTTGAGTAACAAAAACATTGTCTCAAACGTGTATCTTGAATGTAGAAAATAAATTAAATAGACTATTTTCTATCTTCTTACCATTCCAATGAAGGGACTCTTCTGATGAAGTCATGTATGATGCATAGCTTTTCCTTCAAGGTTGATTTACATGGACACAATATGATGTCATCTATAGTCAATTTGAGTGGTAGATTTGTTGGTTGCTAGAGTTGTTCATAAGAAAGAGCAAAGAGTATAATAAAATGTTGAATGAAATGAAGAGGCAAAGAAAAAAAGGCATAAGCAATGGATAAATTTACTCCCAAATATTATTTTTAATATAATCAAATCCGTTTTAGTTGTCTTAGGCATCTAGTCTACTTGGTAATTTTCAAATGATGTAAATTTCATATATTTCTTGGCAAGGCTTGAAGAGTTATCATATGAGACCACATATATAAGTTTTTAGAGATAATTTTTGGTTGGAAACATGTGAACAAGACCATTGTCCCCTGTATCTAACTCTTTTTTATTCATTCTGTGAATGAACTAGCTTATGATTTGAAAAAAAAATATCAATCTTTTTTCTTTCATTTTTTGCAATCTTCGACTCAAATTTTTGCATGATTTGTGAGTTTTTCATGTCTACATTCTGTATCCTCCTATTATTTATGGTATTTTGTCTCCTCCTATTGTTTATGGTATGATCCAGGTGTTGCACATCCTTTGTGCTTAGTTTTTATACTTTTTGAAATGAATGCATAATTTTTTGAATTGTGTGTAGAATATATGGATCAAGACTCTTCAAATTAGTAGAATTCCACAAAGATTATGTTAGTATGTAAAAATTGTTGTGCCATTTGTTAGGTGTTCAATGATTCAGGTATGAAAACCTATGTTACCATCATGTCTACGATACTCATATGCATACTTGATTGAACCAATACTTGGATTCATAGTTTGAGTAGGTCAATCCACCCATTTGGTCTTAATAAGTGCACCCAAGTGAGGTATACTAGTGCAAATATGGGTGCACACTAGCTCTTTGGTGCCATTGTGTTATGATTGATGGAATTCTTAAGTTTTTCTTATTTTTGCTATAATAGTGATTTATCACATGTATAAATATGAAATTGACCACAACATCGATGGTAGATAGAGGAATTCAATGTGTTTTATATTGTCATTAGAAGATCAAGGATCGTGAAGGTATTAACATGCTTAATCATTGAAAATTATATCTATTTTATGACTTTCTGTAAAAGTTCCCTAATTTGTTCACAAAATTAGGATTACACACCTTTTATGGAGACTCTTCAAAGGAAGAAGTTTGCTTTTCTTAAACGAATCACTTTTTTCCAATAACTTTATTTTCAAATAATGAAAATTTCTCTTAAATACGTGTACTTTTAGAATTTGTACAACGAAGTTAATGGGGAGATTGCATCCAATATTGTGTATTGTATAAACTTGCATGCAATTATTGCATGCATCAAAATCATCCATGTGCCTTTAAATGGACCTCTACGCTTGAAGAAAAAATAGGCTAGATCTTGGAGGAACCTAAGGCATGTGCATCACTTAGACATTTGAAGATTACATTGTTTGCAACTTTTGCAAAAGCCAAAAATTATATTTGAAAGGTTAGATTTTAGAAATCCCAATACTCTTATGATTAATCAAGAAGAAGTTAACAAGTTCATTATTATTGCTGATATATTTCATAAGTGATGTGTGTGGACACATTTAGGACCATTGGGGTACATTTTTCCCTCTTTAGGAGGTTTTTTTCCCCAGCTTGTATATACACCTATAACCCTAACGGGTCACTTATCTTTGTACATTCTCTTGGTAATACATTCAATATTGTGTCGTGCTCCAAGAGTCTTCTTCTTCCTTGTGCTCGACAACCCTCCAATCACATTCTCAAAATTGCACAAAATTTGGTGGCCATACTCGTTTTGGCTTTCGAATGCACTATCGAAACTATTGTGCAAAAAAATTTGTCCTTTTGTGCTAAACATATACACAGGTTTCAATTCACCAATACAAGAGTCTCGAAGTCTACTACAAGTCTAATAGCACTTTGTTGGGTATTTCAGTTCTAATATCTCTTCTTGATATTCACTTCCTTAGAAGCATGCATTATCTTATCCATTTTATAAAATTTTTTATTTATACCTTTCTCTCCTCATCCTTAACATGATTATCTAGATTTCCAATATAAATTATGTGATAAAGGTTTCATGAGAACATATAAAATGTTTACTCTTACATATCTCTTGTTCACTTACTCATTTTGAAAAACAAGACCTATTCAAAGGACAAGGCAACATGGATGACAAGGAAAATATATACAAATCCTTGGGAGATCAAGATCTAGTCAACACCAAACAAAATGTTGAAGACTGGGATCTTGTCAATGATGTTGACTTAGGCACATGACAATTAGTCCTTTAGGGATGGATCTTGCAAGGACCTGTAATCCTCACAAAGGTATGGGAGTACATAAGGCCTTTCTATGACACTCTAGCATGGGCAAGCAAAGACTTTAGTGTGGACCATGGCTTAGATCTTGCATGTGACTAGTTTTGTTACCATTATCATTACCCCTAGTGTAATCTCCATTACACCACATTACACCAACTAAATCATGATTACACCATATACACCACATTACACCAACTAAATCATGATTACACCATATACAACACATTACACCGGGTTACACAACATCACACCAAATTACACCACATTACACCACACTAAACATGATTACACCGAATTACACCACATTACACCAGATTACACAACATCACACCAAATTAGACCACATTACACCATATTACACCACACTGAACATGATTACACTGAACTACACCACATTAGACTAGATTGCACCACATTACACTAAATTACACCACATTACACCGAATTACACCACATTACACCATGATTACACCACACCATGATTACACCACATTACATTGTGTTACACCACACTAATCTGAAATTACACCACATTACAATGTGATTACACCATATTACACTCCATTAAACTTGCATTACATTGTATTATACCACATTACACTATGTTACACCACAATTACACCAAGATTATAACACCATTGCATTCATTAACTTAACACATTCAAATTGAAAATTCCAAAAAAAGAAAAAACAAGAATATTAGAACTCAAACATTAAAAACCTTAAAATATCAAACAACTCAAACACATCAAAATAATAAAAAAAATCAACATAAACTAAAAACATTGAATCATTACAACTTGCTTAAAAACATTCATTGAACAACGCCTTAAACCTTTAAAAACTAAACCCTTAAAACATTCATAACTTTTGCATTAAAATGTTGTCGAATCACATCTCTCTCTCTCTCTCTCTCTCTCTCTCTCTCTCTCTCTCTCTCTCTCTCTCTCTCTCTCTCTCTCTCTCTCTCTCTCTCTCTCTCTCTCTCTCTCTCTCCCCCTGTGTGTGTGGAGTTTCTCCTTCCGTGCAGATGCATGATTCCCCAAGGGCATATCCTAGGAAATCTCTAGAAGCACTCATGTAAATTACTCATTATATATTCTCTTTTCAGGTGATGAAAAATTCCCCACTCTCTTCTCCTAATTTTTGTGTAATTAGAATCTCATCGATGGTTCTTTAATGTATCATGATGGCAAGCCAAGGTATGCTCATCATGACTTCAACAAGATGATCTCCTCTCTTCCACTATATAAGGACAAGGAGGAACAACACGGGCATCATCAACTATTCAGTATCCATTAGAGCTTGTATTGTACACCCTTGTACTTGGAAGGAGTGGTTCAAGGAGTCTCTGTGGGAAGCATGGTGAGGAGTTGGTTCTCTTATGGGTCAGTTCCCTTACTAGCTTCTCTAGGGGATCTCATGGTGCCTTCCCCATTATTGGGTTGTGATCATTGTAGTTTTGCTAGTTCACGTAATTGATTTGTTTCTTCCTACATACTTCTCGATACTTTAAACCTTGCCTTTTTGGGTTCAAGGATTTTATTTTCTCTTTTTTCAGTCCATCTTGTGCCCAATAATGGCTTATGAAAGGTACACTAAAGTTTTCATAAATTTTTGGGAAGTTTTGGCATTATTATATATTTTTTCTTACTTTATTGATATTTTTGGAGGAATTTTTGTTGATATATTTAGGTAGTGATGTGTGTGAACACTCTAGGACCGCCGGGGCACTTTTTTCCCTCTTTAGGAGGTTTTTTTCACCCGGCTTGTATATATGCCTATTGCCCTAATGGGCTACTTATCTTTGTGCATTCTCTAGTAATACATTCAGTCTTGTGTGTTGTGCTCCAAGCTTCTTCTTCTTCCTTGTGCTGTTCGCGTGCTTCTTCTAGGGCGCCGTCAACACTCCTCCATTTGCAGTCTCAAATTCACACAAAATTTGGTGAGCATACTCAGGGTGCCAAAATCGCGATCTGAGCTCGTTTCGGCCTCCGAACGCACTATCGTAGCGCTTGTGCAGGCTATTTCGTCCTTTTGTGCCAAAGGTATATACCAGTTTCTATTCGCCAGTTTAAGCGTCTCAAAGTCTGCTACAGGTCTAGCAGAACTCGTCTGGGCAGTTCCGTTCAACTTTTTGAGATACAGTCAATTTTCTGCATCAAGGTATTTTAGTCACCGGCCATGGCTGAAAGCAGTGATGTATTCCGTATGTTGGCTGTTGAGGATAAGTTGGATGGTACCAACTACCCATTATGGGCTTATATGATGCGACATGTATTGGTTGCAAAAGGATTGTGGAACATTGTGCAAGGTGTTGAAAGACGTCCTGTTACACCTGCGACTACAGGTACTACAAATACAGGTGCTGGAGGTGCTGGAGCTGATGAAGATGGTGTCGAAGATGATATTGTGCAGATTCCTGTTCGTGCTGCTGTTTCTGTTGCACCTACTGCAGAGCAGATTCATTGGGATGGCAGAGATGCCCAGGCACATGCATTGATAGCTTTGTCTGTCAAACGTGCCATTATTCCTCACATACGCTCTTGCAGAACAGGTAGGGATGCTTGGGATACACTTACCACATTGCACCAAGCTAGGAATGAGGCTCGTGTTGCTTATCTCCGAAAACAGTTGGAGAGTGAGCACATGAATGAAGGTGATTCTATGGACAGTTTCCTAACGAAGATCAAAGATTTGAAGGAACAGTTGATTTCTGCTGATGAGGTTATACCGAATAGCTCACTTGTGCAGACCGTTTTGAATGGTCTTCCTGACTCATATCAGAGTTTTGCTTCTACTCTTCGGTTGATGATGAAAGGCAATCCGAATGCCTTATCATTTGAGGAGTTAGTCTCTGTTCTGTTGCAGGAAGATCAGTCCAGGCAGAACAGGTCCATTATGCGAGTTGCAGATCAAGCTTTCCTGGCTAGTCAGAAGGGCAAAGGAAAATGGAGCTCTTCTACTAGTAAGCAGAAATCTGCAAATGCTGCACATTCAAAGAACCAAGACAAAGATGAGAAAAAATCAGAAAAGAAGAAATTGTTTTGTAAGTATTGTAAAGGCAATGATCATATCATAAAGAACTGTCCAAAACTGGCTGCTAAAGAGGCAAAGAAGAAAGAGGCTGGAATGGTTGTTGCAGAGGCCTCTACACCAAAAACAGAGTCTGCAAATCTTGTGCAGGAAGAAGAATGGGCATTTACTACTGTCTGCAGTTTTGACCCATCTTCTCATGATCAGTGCATGTCTGCAGTAGACTCAGATGTTTGGTACTTTGACAGTGGGGCAACCAAACATATTACCTCGCAGCGCAGTTTCTTCTCTTCACTCGAGCCTGCCCCTACAGGGAATACTGTCACATGCGCCAATAACTCCTCTTATCCTGTTATGGGAGTTGGTAAGATCATTCTGACTACTGCTGATGGTAGTTCTTTCACTTTGTCAGATGCTTTATTTGTGCCAGGGATCAAAAAGAATCTGTTATCAGTTTCTACATTAGCCAAGATTGGCTTGGTTGTGAAATTCGTTGATGACAGGTGTACAGTCCATGATCTCTCAAATGGCGATGTGATTATTGCTTCTGGCATTTTATGTCATGGGCTATATAAGCTCATAGACTATGAAAGATCTATGAATGATTCGGCATGTGCAGTTCATGATTCTCAAGCTATGTCATATGCAAAGCTTTGGCATGCACGCTTTTGTCATCTGAATTTTGCTAGTTTGTTACGCCTGCAGAAATCTGAAATGGTGTCCTCTTTGCCCAAACTTGAGGCACCTAGAAAACATGTTTATGAAGGCTGTATTTTGGGCAAAATGCAGCGTTCTTCCTTTCCAAAAGATGGTTTAGTTCGGGCTACGCAGAAATTGCAGCTTGTACATAGTGATGTCTGTGGTCCTATGTAGACACCCTCTTTTGGAAATTACCTTTACTTCGTGACTTTCATTGATGATTTTTCCAGGCATGCATGGGTATATCCACTCAAAGCAAAGTCCGAAGTGTTCATGTGCTTCAAACAGTTTTTGGTTTTGGCTGAAAATCTGTCAGCATGTAAAATGGGCACCCTCTGTTTTGATCGAGGGGGGGAATATCTTCATATTTTAATGCATTTCTGGCTGAACGTGGGATAAAACACCAGTGTACAGTGCTGTATACACCTCAACAGAATGGAGTTGCTGAACGGAAGAACAAGTCTCTCATGGAGATGGCGAGGTGTATGGTCAAGAGTCAGGCTTTACCTCATAGTTTCTGGCTTGAGGTTGTCATGTGTGCAGCATATGTACTGAACAGGTGTCCCACTAAAGCGTTGCAGTCTATCACTCCATATGAGGCTTGGCATGACCGCAAGCCATCTGTTGCTCATCTGCGTGTTTTTGGTTGTTTGGCATATGCATTAGTGCCTGAACAACATCGCAGAAAATTGGATGATAAGGCAGTAAAATGTATTTTTGTTGGGTACAATTCTGAAAGTAAAGGCTATCGTCTGTATCATCCACAGACTAAACACATTCTAGTTAGCCGTGATGTTGTCTTTGTGGAAGATGCTATTTAGCCATTGCTTTCATGTACTAAGGAGACATCTGTTAGCTCCAAAGACATGTATGATACTTTGATGCCTCTTTTTACAGGTGGATAGTTTAGTGCTGGTCCTAATGAGGCAACTTCTCAGCCTTTGCAGGTTTCATATGATGATGCAGATCATTCCATTTCTGATGTAGATTTACATGATGCACTTGCTGATGAGAGAGCTGATATTGAGCAGGCAAAAACTATGCCAAAAAGCATCTTTTACTCATATCAAGTAATGAGCATGCGAAGAATATGTTTGGCATTCCCCAAATCCTTCATATAAAATTTCTCGCTCAACTTCTTTTTGAGAAATCACAAGTCATTAGAGGACGTCCCATCAATCAACATATCATCCACAAAATTGTTAAGCATGTCAAGCTGCCATTTTAGCATCTCTTTGTGTAGAGACAATGATCCTCATTGCTTCAAGAATATCCTTGAGGCATCATAAAAGCATCAAACTTTTGGTGTCATTGTGTAGGGGGTTGTTTAAGCCCTTCAACTTACAAACTAGACTTTCTTTGCCGGGAACTAGATAACCCTCTGCTTGTTCCATATAGATCTCATTTGTAAGATCTCCATGCAAGAAAGCAATTTTCACATCCATTTGGACTAGCTCTAAGTCCTCCAATACAACGAATCCAAAAAACATCTGCAGGGTAGTTATTTTGACCATTGGAGATAAGATTTTCTCAAAATCAACACCATCTGAATTTCAGCTTATATACCAAAATTTTCCTTCCCTTTGGCAAATGTATTTAATCCCAAGTACCATTCTTGTGAATAGAATCCAACTCACTCTTCATCGCATGCTCCCACTTGACATGATCCTCTGTCTGCATAGCCTCTTTGTAGCAAGAAGGTTCATCAACATCTGTTAGCATAACAAAATCCAAACCTAGAACATATCTATCAGGTGGATGCAAAACACATACAGAGCATCTCAATGGTTGCTGAATAGGGACATTTGCAGACTGATATAACTGAAAATTCTCTTGAGGATCCCTATGTGTAGCATTTTTATGCATGCTAATTGGAGGACTAGTATCCTCAAATACACTCTTCTCACTTCAACCTCCTTAATGGATTGTTTATGCATCTTAGACTCATTGAAAATGACATCACTACTTTTGATCACTCATCGTGTTCCATGATCCCATAAGCAATATCCAAAAATTGTCTTATCAACCATATTCAAGAAAATTGTAGTTCTTTGAGTTATGGTGAAGCATAGAAACTACTCTATCATGAATAATTCTATTCATCCTTTTAACTACACCATTTTGTACTAGGGTATAAAGAGTCGTAGGATCTCTACAAATTCCTTTAGACTGATAGAAAACTCTAAATTCATGTGAGGTATATTCACCCCCATTATCTAAACGTAAAGCCTTGAGCTTAGTTCATTTTTGAATCTCAATTGAAACAAGCCATTTTCTAAAATTATGGAATCCTCATCCTTTGATTTGATTGGATATGCCTAGACTTTTCTAGTAGCATAATATATGAAAGTGACAAAATAAAGAGAACCACATAATGACATTTGTGGCATTTGATACGATATACCTAGACTTTTCTAGTAGCATAATCTATGAAAGTGACAAAATAAAGAGAACCACATAATGACATTTGTGGCATAGGACCACACACATCTATATGAACAAGATCTAAAGGCTAAATTGAAGAGTCAATATGTGTCTTATGCACATTCCTAGTTTGCTTTCCATATTGAAAATGCTCATAACATGAAAAATCACAAAAAGATCACACATGTAAGTAGCCAGAATGAGAAACATTTTCCATCCCACTACGAGATGTGGCCCAAACATCCATGCCAAATACAAGCCATAGGCTATTGAGTAACAACTAATAGGTGTTCTTTCTAGAACAACAACCAACCGATTTCCATTCCTTGAACTCTAGAAGGGACTAAAAAAAATACCAAAAAAATAACAAGGGAGAGAGTACTTGCTAATGTCAGAAACCTGACCAAAGTGAGCAAGATGCTAGATATTGGTTATTTCAAAAGAAAATTCAGTTATTAGGAAGTTGGTAGGCCTT
Organism: Ceratopteris richardii; assembly: GCA_020310875.1. Lineage (NCBI taxonomy): Eukaryota > Viridiplantae > Streptophyta > Polypodiopsida > Polypodiales > Pteridaceae > Ceratopteris > Ceratopteris richardii. The sequence goes on along the minus strand of CM035409.1, from coordinate 37,518,035 downwards.
CATCTTGGAAATTTTCATTGGGGCAATGAGTCTCCAACAAGGGTTGGAAGCTCAACTACACCCCAATTGAGCAAAGCTTTGATCCTTTATGATACTTCCCAATGCAAAAGCCATTTTCCTCTTAGTTACATTTCCATATGAGGTTGATGTAGTATAAGCAACTCTCCCATTTATAAATTATGCTTACATAAATGTTAATCATGTGCTTTCTTCCTCTTTGGTTGGGTTTGATTCAAGGTTTGCTCTACCTCTGCCCTAATTTCCTCAAGTCTATCTAGAATTGATAGACTTGTATTTATTTGCTGGGTCCTCTTGCTTGCAATGAGTGTTTCTATCCTAGGATAACCTCAAAAGAACTTGAATGGTCCATTTGGATGCAATCGGTATAATAATTTAAAGGGATAATGTCTTCTAGTCTCCTAATGCAAGTCTGTATGCCCATTAAGTTCTCAAATAGGAAGTTCCCCATGTTATAGGCCTAAGAATACACACCTCCTTGAGTAGAGATATTAATACCTTATTGGTAGACTCTACTTTTCCTTTCCATCTAGAATAGTAAGCATTAGAGGTTCTGTGCAAAATTTTGTATCTGATTAAAAGCAACTTCATCCAAGACATTAATAAAATGAATTCCCTCCAATGGACACCCATGTATACATACAAAACTTTTCTATTTTCGGGAAAGGAATTGGATAAATGGGCCCAATGAAATCTAATCTCCACTTCTCAAACGGATGCTAAGAGGTGAAGATTAGTAGGGGATTTTGTCTTAGTCAACTAGGATTGAAGCCACATCTTTGGAAAACATCACATGCAAATGTTACTGCATCACGAAACAATGTTGGCTATCACAACTGTGCATTAAGAGCTCTTTGTCATGTAATGTGGCTGAGGATGTGCCCACCACTTTGACCTTCATGTATCTCCTTTAGAGTTTATCTTGAATGTTGTTGCTCAACATACTTAATGATAGTGTTATCTTTTCCATATTCATACAACTTTTCCTCAATAATAGTATAAGGTCTACTTTTTTAACAATGGTCATTTCTTCTACGCTAAGTTCATTCCCTCTGGATACTTTTCTTGAAGTGAATAGTTCACATATGTCTTGGTCCCATCCCTATGTGATCACACAAAACAACTCTAAATCTAGAAAATCATTATTTACTCCACTTTCTTGTTTCTCAAAAATGATTCATGACTAGATAATGAGATTAAAACTCCAAATGCTTTGGCATGATGATGTTTAATAAATTAAAACTAACACAAAATGCATTATGAAACATATTGTGCAACATTTTTTTCCATATGTGGCCAAAAGAAGAAGTCTTTACAAGTTATACATATCTTTTGTTTAAAATACAAGGAATTATTATGAAAAGTGTAATAAACATAATATGGTTTAAAATGTTAGAAAGTAAACCATGCACACACAAAATACAAATTTGATGCATAAGTGACGATCATATCATAAAATGAGTGAATACTAATGGTAGAAATATTATTTACATAAACAAAATGTGATTGATGTGAAGGTAAGTGACTAAGAGTATCAACAACTATATTGGATTTTCTTGGTTGATATTGAATCATAGCTTGATAATTTTAAATAGAAGATCAATGATTGAATTAATAAAAGTTTAATAGCTTGGTGGTTAATCTTGATTAAAACTCCAGAACCCATAAGACGACAAATTTTCAATGCATGCACAATATCTAAAAATTCTTTATTATATGTGCTATAATTCTTTTATGAAGGGTTACACTTCCTACTTTCAAATGCAATAGGATGATCATTTTGCATTAAAAATGCACTGTGTGATCCATTAGGATCTGTAATTACATGAAAAGCTTGGTCAAAATTTGGTAATTGTAAAATAGATGCATGTGAAAGTGTGTTTTTGAGTGTTTCAAATGATTTTTGTTGTTGCAGTCCTCATGCAAAATTAGATTTTTTTTTTCTTCAATAATAGAGTGAGTGGAAGTGCTAAGTACAAAAAACCTTTCACAAACTTTTTGTAAAAGTCACCTAATCCAAGAATGATAATACATCATTAATAGATTTAGGCATAGGCCATTCTATAATTACCTTTATTTTCTTAGGGTCCACATCTACTCCTTGACTAGAGATGATATGTCCTATGTCCAAGATACTCAACTTCTCTTTATAAAACAAGAAACTCTTTTCAAGGCTTGCGTAAAATGCATTTTTATGTAATAAGTTAAAACCTATTTGTAAATTCTTTTCATGTTCACTATCATTCTTATTACAAATCATGAAGAAGACAAGAACAAAATCTTGATACTCAACAAAGATACTATTCATCATGAATGCAAATGTGGCAGGTGCATTAGTGAGCTCAAAAGGCATCAATGTAAATTTATAATGGCCGGCTTGAGTCCTAAATGTTGTCTTATAAATATTTCTCATGCATATCTAATGATATCTAGATTTTAGGTCAATTTTATAAAAAACATGAGATACTCAGAGTTTATGTAGCAAGTCATTTATTTGAGGAATTGGATATTGATTTTTAATGGTGAATTTGTTTAGAGCCCTATAGTCTATACACATCTTATATGTTTTATTCTTTTTTCTCAACTAAGAGCACATTGCTCGAGATTAAGAGGAACTAGACCTTATGAGTCCCTTCTAAATTAGGTCCTTAATTTGTTTATATATTTCCTTTTAAGTGGAGGTTCATGCCTATAAGGTGCTTTATGATGAGGAGAACTACCAAGAATGAGATCTATATTATGTTCAAAAGTTCCTAAAGAAGGTGGTAATTCTAAAGAGTAATCATACATAAAACAATCCTTGTAAGAAACCATAAATATTATATGTGCATTTGAAAGTGTATTAGTATAATCAACTATGCTATTTATAAAAGCCATACATGAACTATAAGCTTTTCCAAAATGCATGTTTAACTTGAGGATGACCAATTTTAAAGGGAATGGTTGAAAATTTTGCATAACAAACAAAGTAATATTTTGGCATTTGAATTCAAAGTTGAAGGTATGCATATGATAAAGAATGTGTGGAATAAAATGATGAAAAAAAGGCATACCAAGTACAACATCATCAGTCTATAGAGGAACAATAAAAAATGTTTGGGAATCTACATAAGGACCTATATGAATCTTAACATTATGCACTTCACTTGTTACATTATAGCTATTGCCCTTAAAAACAACATTTATACATGAAAGGAAAAGATGTTACATCTTATTTTCATAGGAAATTAATTCACAATATGTCCTTGATTTTCACAAATGGTGCACCAAAGTCTAGTACTTAGAGCTCTTGAAGCTATTCTTGGAGTTATGCAACCTTCTTTGTTTGGGCTCGCTTGTTGGAGTTAGACGTCTGCAGAAGCACGCAAACATCACAAGGAAGAAGAAGAATCTTGGAGCACAACACACAATACTGAATGTATCACCACTAGAATGTTCAAAGATGAGAAGCCCATTAGGGCAATAGGCGTATATACAAGCCGGGGGAAAAAACCTCCTAAAGAGGGAAAAAAGTGCCCCGGTGGTCCTAGAGTGTTCACACACATCACTTCCTAAATATATCAAGAAATCCCCCCTTGGAGTGATACAGTGAACAAGGAGCTGACACTCATGTTGTAGAAAGCTTCAAACTTCTCCCTAGGCAGAGCCTTCGTGAAAAGGTATGCAATGTTCTCCTGCGTGGGCACATTTGCCAAGCTAATCTCCCCAGCAGAGAACGTCTCCCTGACATAATGATAATGCACCTCAATGTGCTTAGTGCAAGCATGGAACATAGGGTTCCTCGCAACTGCCAATGCACTATGACTGTTAGTAAAGATGGTGGTGGCAGAAGACTGACCAACACCCAAATCAACCATAAGGCATCTGAGCCACACTGGTGTCACTCTAGCACAATGGTAAGTACCAACGTGAGGAGCTTCACCTCATAATTGTCAATCCACGGAGACGTGAGGACCGGTATGAAGACCAAGAGCAAGTGAAGTGCACGTGTGTGAGTGAAAGCACACAACATACACACACATACACACACGCCCACAAGGTAAGAGCAAAGAGAGGAACAATGGAAGAACTTAGATTACAAAAGAACTCTATTACAAAGCTGAAATCTACAACAAACTAACCCCAAAAATGAGCTCTCTAGCCCTTTTTATAGTTTTCTGAGTGGTTTTGGCCCTGTCCAGACCTAGTGTCCGACCTAGTTAAAAATTAGGTTCCAAGGCTTATTTGGGGACTCATATGAAATCTAAAAATTATGAAAATCGGTAGGATGATACTTCTAATACTCCTCAAGCTCAAGGACTCCTTGGCTTGAACAAAATGGAGTTATAAAAATAGAAAATGGTATTTACAATTGTTTTTAGTGATAAAAATCACTATACTTATAGGGGTTTCTTCTGAAAATTTGACACGTGCTTCTTGGAGCTCCCTACATGCTCCTTCTTCTTGAAGACAGACCCTTGTTGTAGTGGTTGTTCCATGTAGTGTGTGGAGAGATAGTGTCCATCATGTATCCACAAGAGTGGTCCATCTTCCAATTGTAGCTTGGGCAGTTGTCTGGTTCTTCATTTTGTCACTACCACCTTTGTATGTATTTCTTCCTTGCATGCCAGCTTGATGGGGTCTCTGTGAGCTTTCAAAAATTGTGAGCTGCTCAAAAGAGGTTGTCAATGTTGGTTATGAGTTACTCTCATGGTGGATTGCTTCCTTGCGCTTGTTGTTGTCACCGTGATGTCCTCTGGTTCTTCCAAAGATGGCTTGCCATGGTAAAAGGTCCATCAATCTTCTCTCTTCGTGCTGTATGCCCATCGTGATAATTGACTGATGGCTTGTCTTTCGTGTTGATGGATGTCCCTGTTGATGGTTCGCATAAGAGGTTCTTCAAGCACACACTCCTGTCCTGTCGCCTTCTTTTTCTTTTTTTTCTCTCTCTTTTTTTTTTGGTTGAAACAGTGGAATAAAACAAGAAGAAAGGTGTTAGAATCAATAAAATAAAATATTTTACATATGTCAGATGTGTATCATGTGCTTGGGATTCTCAGTTGTGTCTATGCACCGCCGTGTATTGTGGCCCTATATTAATGCATACTTTGGAAATGCATGACCTGAATGGTGCAAAAGACAAGGTTATGCCAAAGGCACATGGTTGTTGCACGTCGAGGCTTTCAATTTTGTTGGTGGGTGTTGATGCATTCTTTGTTGGAAGTAGCCAGTGGACCTTGAAATGATGTAATCCTTCTTATAGGGATCCATTTCAGGATAGTATTTGGCCCTATAGACATAAGCTCTGTGCTCTTTATCTTTGGGTGGTTTCTGAATTTGGTATCCAACGTGGTTCGCTCTTTGGTTTTGTGGAAGTTACTGGTACTTTTGGCTTCCAAACCCATACCCTTTTTGCACATCTTCCTACTTGTTTGGAAGTGGTGACTTGATCTTCTTTTGGTCTGTGTGCTTGGTTTTGACCCTTGCCTCCCCTTGGCTTCTTTGTTGAGATTTTTCTTGTGAGGGAGATCAATGGTCTTTGAGCATGTAAGAGTGCCTTGGGTACCCACATGTGTAATTGTTCTTGTTGAGCTGCAACTAATTTCTTAGGCACCCAAATTTGTACATTATTATCTTTGGCCTTCATCGATTGCTTCGGTACCCAGATTTGTCGGAGACCTTGTGATTGAGTTTGTCTGTGTTTCTTGGTTCATCTTTTAGTGTGGTGGGCTTGCCGCAATGGTAATGCTTGGGGCAACACTGGTGGTTGCTCTCCTTTTTGTACCCAAATCTACTTCGTGCCCTGAGCTACTTCCTTCTGGAATTCTCATTGTCTATTTGATAGAGCGGTTGTCATGTACGGTTTCACTTGCCTTGTTGGTTGAGTGGCTGTGACGACATTAGTCTTTATACAAGAGGAGTCAGCTTGCCTTTGAGTCTGTTCCTCCGTGATTGAGTGCTTTAGGAACATAGAGCCTTTGACACATACAACATCTTTTTTGCTAAGACTAGTCCTAGAAGAAGAACTAAGAGAATGTGTGGCCTCTAGATTTGTGAGCATGCAATTGTCTAATTCTAATGTAATACATTGTTCATGCACCCAAACTTGAAGAAGTCGGCTTTTGAGATTTAAGTTGACTGCATGGTCAAAAATCCAATCTTGACCCAAAACAAGTGGCTCGGTAAGGTCCTCATCATGACACACTAGCATTTTGACTTTCATTGGAACACCTTGAAGGTAGATGGGAAATTCCACCTCACCCAAACAAGGGGTTTCCACGCCTCCCAATCCTATGAGATAGGCTTCTATGGACTTGATGTTCAATTGCAAGTCTTGGCAGTAGGATAGTCTAACTGCACTAGTTGCTGCACCTGAGTCAATCAATGCTCTCACAGTCCTTGCATTCTTCCCTTGTCCTACCGCTATGGTCACAAAAGGACGTAGATGAATTATTTGAGAAGCAATTACACGATGTTTGACACATGGCCATGTGGTATCTTGGGGCCTCACAATCGATATCTAGGCCTAGGCGTCTTAACTTATTTCTCGTAATGCATTCTCTAGCCTCTGCATGTGCTTCTTCTCTAACCCTTAACTCTTCTTATTTTCGCTTCTTAGCAGTGTTGATTCTCTGTAGCATATCCTCTGTAAGAGGTTCTTGATATAACTTGACTCGACAACCACTGATATAGTTAGGCAAGACATCACCTTCTAGTGTGGCCAATTGAACTGCACCGCTAGTGGAAATTCTATTAATGATCATGGGTTCGTATCCTCTTTTTTCCAATTTAAGGGCATGTTGCTTTAGTGTATAAACCAACACTAGGTCTCCCTCTTTCAAGCCTTTATCTTTGATATGTGCATAGAAGTATGCCTTTTGTCTTTTCTTTGCAGCATAGATGCATGTAGCCGCTCGTAGCCTTGTCTCACCTAATCGTTCTAAATCAAAGATCCTTGAGGATAACTCATGTCCATTCCAATCATGCTCTTGTGCTACTTTTAAAGTTGGAATCAAGAAGTCCAAAGGTACCACAACATTGTGTCCAAAGACCATATGAAATGGGGTGGCCTTGAGTACCGTTTTGTAGGCAACTCAGTAAGCCCAAACAGCATGATGAAGTTGTTTGTCCCAATCAGAGCGTTTGTTATTTACTAGTTTTGTCAGTACATTACATAGGATCTTGTTTGTGCTCTCAGCTTGTCCGTTAGCCTGTGGATGATAGGGGGCAGACTTCTTATGTATCACCAAGAATTCGTGAAGAAGATTTTCAATGACTTCATTGAAGAAGTGTGTGCCTCTATCACTCACTAACTCTATTGGTAGCCCATATCTAGTGAACACGTTCTCAAATAAAAACTTAGCTGTAGTTTGAGCATCGTTCTTTGTTTTGGCTTTGACTTCTACCCACTTTGTGAGATAATCGATGGCTACAATAATGTACTCGGCATGGGAGTTTCTAGCTGGGGGGTTAATAGGACCTACAAAGTCTATGCCCCACTTCGAGAATGCACGTTCTCCCATCATTGGCCTCAAAGGAATCTCATCTTTTCTAATTGAGTACTGGGCATGTTGGCATGTGTCACATTTCTTCACATAGGTATGTGCATCCATATGAAGAGTGGGCCACCAAAGTCCTGAGAATAGAATGGTCTTTATTACTCTGTCACGCCCAAAGTGTCCACCTGCAACACCGCTGTGTGCGGTTTCCAAGACTTTCAAGTAGTCTGATTCATGAACGCATAGTCTTAAGTAACCATCTTTGCCTCTCCGATATAGGTTTTTACCTACTAAGGCATAGTCTTTAACCTCTTGCTCCATGCTCCGTCTTCTTGCTAGACTAGCCTCGCTAGTTAATGTTCCTGATCTCATAAATTCTACCAATGGAGCACTCCAATCTGGAATTAATGATATGTGATAAAGAGTCGCATGCTCCACAGGGGGTCTCTTTTGGCACACTGAACAATCCTTGATCCACTCATGAATTTCTTTGTCTATACTAGGCCAATACACTCCTAAACGTTTTAGATTTTGCAATGTTCGTTGTTTAGAATAGTGATTCCCTAGAAATCCTTCATGGGCTTGTTGCAACCAACTACTATGTTCATCGTCCTCGACATAACAAGCTAGAACACCTTCCGTATCTTGTTTGTACATGCTTCCTGCCAATATTTGATATTTTTGTGACCGTACAATTTCATCCTTGTTCGTCTTCACATTCTTGTTTGCAAGTCCGAAGGTTAGGACAGACACCAACGTATTTTCCCATTTAGGAACAACTTCTAGATTGAATAGATAAGCATCGGGCAGTTCATCAGACACTCCTTGTGGCGACTCTCCTGAAGTGATGTGAGAAAGGTGATCTGCCCTGAGGTGGGTTTTACCTTTCCTAACAATCACTTCAAAGTCATATTCCATTAGTAAGAGAAACCATCTTACTAAGCATCCTGTATTGCAAGGTTTATTGACCAAGTATAATAAAGCTTGATGATCAGTGAAGAACTTAAACTTGTTCGCCAATAAATAGTTTCTAAACTTCTTTACTGCATATACCATGCCTAAGCCTTCTCTTTCGATTGTGGTGTAGTTTCATTCAGCAGCGTTCAATTGTCTACTAGCATAGGCTATAGGCAAATCTAAATTTCCTTCTCCTGTGGGTTGTGACAACACACATCCTATTGCATAATTGGATGCATCCACATGTACATGGAATGGCTTATTCCAATTAGGAGTGGTCAGTATTGGCGTTGTGCATAAGCGTCTCTTCAGTTCATTGAAGGACTTCTTGCATTCATCGTTCCACTCAAATTTTGTCAACAAGGCAGAAAGAGGCTTAGCTATAATTGCATACATGTGAATAAACCTACGGTAATATCCACAATGGCCCATAAAAGCTTGTACCTCTTTAACATTCCTTGGCCTCGGCAACTCCGCGATGGCTTTTACTTTGTCCTCATCTGTTGATATTCCGTTCTTAGAAACAATATGACCTAAGAGTTTACCTTGAAATACCATGAACACACACTTTTCTGGGTTCAGACACACTCGATACGCTCTACATTTGTTGAAGATCTGTCTAAGCTCAGGGATGTGGTATTTTCTTTGTTGGGAATGAGCACATAAATCATCCACATATACTTCTAAGCTCTTTCGCAAGAACTCTTTGAAGACATGACACATAAGCCTGTGGAATGTTGCAGGTGCATTGGTGAGTCCAAATGGCATCACACGAAATGCAAAGACTCCCCACTCTATGGCAAAGGCTGTTTTATGTTGATCTTCTGTGGCAATGGCTACTTGGTTGTAACCTGAAAATCCATCAAGGAAGCTATAAACTTCCTTGCCTGCAACACTACAATGGGGGACACCCATTCAGTATGCTCAATCTCATAGATGAATCCGGCTTCAATCAATCTGTCGATTTCCTCTTTTATTTTAGCTGCATAGGTGTCATTATATGTGTAGGGCTTCTGTTTGGTGGGTTTGGCATCTGCTATCATGGGGATTGTATGAGAACAAACCTTCGGATCTAGTCCCTTCAAGTCTCTATAGTGCCATGCAAACACATCCCTATATTCCCTTAACAAGGCTACCAACTATGCTTCCTCTTCTTTACTTAGGTCATCTCCTATGTATGTACATCTCTCTTCGTTTTCTTCAATGGTGACTACGACTTTTTTGGTCTTTTCTTTGTTATCATACGCTTCTCCTGTGGTGGCCTCTCTCTTAGGCATTCATACCGAAATTTTTCGGTCCTCAACTTCGTATTTCTTGAAATTCTCTGGTACTTCAAACAATGATTCCTTCTCTTCTTGTTTCACTCCTTGTCTTTTCTTTTTCTTTTGACCTCCTTCACTTCCATCCTTTGAATTGACAGTTTTAATGCTTGTGAGAGGTTCTTCTTCCTTTTGGGTAAATACTCCTATGTCTTCTAGATAGTGCTCCTTTGAAATAAAGCAACTATCCATCACAATGGACTCTAGATCGTCATCGTTCTTTTCTTTTTCTATGAAGTCATTAGGGTCACATTCTTCTAGCAAGGGCTGACACATGAACACTGAGATATCATAACCCTCCTCATCACAATGAGGTGTCCATTGTTCTTCATTCACTGCAATGTCCATGGTAGCTAAGATTTCTGCCCAACCATGTGGCTCAAATTCCTCATCTGGAAAGATCATCGGTGTATAGGCTGGGTCTTTAATTGGTCTATCTCCTTGAGAAGTTCCTTTTTCTCTGGCCTTTAAGCGTTTTTCCTCTTCCTTTGCGACTTTGCACATCCACAAATGAGTATCTTCATGCATCTAGGATGTAACTTTTAGAATGCACAGAGATTGAATCTTCTTGCTCCTTGTGGATAGACTTCCACTGTAGGGGTGGTACATCTCTGTAGGTGTAATCCTTCAAATTGACCTTGGTGGTGACCCCTAAGCGTTGCAAGTATAAGGAGTTGGTTCCCCAATCCTGCACAACGTGCAGTTGTCATAGGAAGGGCCTTCCTAGGATCATTTCGTAGGTAGTAGTTTTACCAAAGTCACATATAGCAAAGGTGTGCTCAAACTCTACACCACAAGTGGTTAGAGTTATCCCTTCTAGAAATCCTAGGGGTCTTTCAACATGACCGTCAGCCCTCTGAAGCTTCATTCTAGTTGGTCTTAATGCAGGTTTACCCCATTACTTCCACAGGGAAGTGGTCACAATAGCAACACCAGCACCATAATCTATGATCGCTTTGGTTGTGTAACCTTGGTAGGTGATCGGAAGATAAAAATTACCTTCCTCACCTTCGCTCATGTCCCCTATTTTGTCTAGAGGTATTTGTGGAACTTTCTGCTTAGAGTCTACTTTTGGCATATTGAAATCACGTTCTCGGACTTGATTCTTCACATGATTCCATAGATCAAGTTTTGCTTTGAGTAGCTCTTCTACAATGAGATGACACTGAACCTTAGTGTTCTTCACGACATCAGTGTTTCTTGGAACCACTGAGTCTTCGTTTCTGATCAATATTGTGGGAGCTCTGATCTGGAGAGATTCAGATTCCCATGGGCTTGTGAACTGTGGCAATGCTTGTAAAGAATTGGATTCAAATCCTGAACTTTCTTCCTCTTGTTGCTCTACTTGGTCTCCATAAATAGATGGAATGTCTTGTGGAAATTGATCATGAAGGTCATCAATCTCAAGAATAGGAGGGGAAACATCCTTCTCCTTGGCCCATTTCTCTTCTTGTATTTCCCACAAGAATTTTTGAGAGTGTTGTTGAATTGAAAGAGGTTCTCCCTCATCTGTGGAGTCAGGAACATAGACTTTCTTTGGTGATGAGCTTTCTCTTTCAACAGTTGGTTGAGCCTGTGGAGGTAAAGAAACTTGCGGTTTATTTACCAACTGCTCTAATCTATCTAGTAATCCCTGGAAGTGCAAACCCGGTGTAATAGCATTTGTCTGGTTGAACGATTGATTGGCCTCGAACATAGCTTGAGCTAGTTCCACCATTTTTATGCACATTTTTGTCCGTTCAATCTCTAAATCTGCTCTAGGGTAGCTCTTGTCTAGATTTGCAGGTGTTGCCCCTTCTTGAAGTCGAACCTGGTATGCCTTGAACATCATGTCCAGGTGTTCTGGGGTTGGATATGCAAGAACAGATCCTGGTTGCAGTCTATTTACAATGGTTGGTGGGTGGGGTTGAGGTTGGGGATGAGGTGGTGTGGATGGGATTTTGACATGCGAGGGGCTTTGAGAGGCAATATCTTCTATTTTTGTCTTTACATCTTTCAAGCTTTCTTCTAATTCAGATAACTTTTTTGGTCCACTTACGATGGCCTTGTCTCTAGTATCCCTCCATGTTCTTGTTTTTCTCTTACTAGGCTCTCCTGACTCACTTGGATCTAATTGCTCACCTAGATTAGCTTTTTGTAAGGCTTGTGCCCTAGTAACTGCATGTATAGGAGCCACATTATCACTACTGGAACTTGAATCCCCTACTAAGACTACTACATTAACTGGTGTAACCTTTGTTGCACTAGAGGGATGTCCGAGACAATCTCTCAGGAGTTGTTCTTTGCCACACTCAAGACAAACGACTTGTATTGTGATGTTCTACCCTTGATTCGGAGCTAGTGGGTGGGGTGGTTGTTGTCCTGGTATAGGTTGAGGTTGGCTATATCCTCCATGTTCATACGGTCTAGTTGCTCCTCGTGGTCCTGGACATGGGTTATACCTAGGAACTTCTCTACCTTATTCTCTAGGAGGGTACCCGTATGGTCTACATTGGGATGGTACAAATGGTCGTGGTTGTCTATTCATTGGATAGTTTTCGATGTCGTGGTTGATGTACTTTTGTTCACTATAAGAGTACATGTTAGGCTCCTGAGTTGGATGTCCATTGTAAGGGTAAGGTCGTAATAACCCTAATCCTTCTCTGGTGCAGGCATGAGACGGATGATTTCCACGGCAACATGTGCAACTTCCTAACATTGGCACTCTCAAGGAGGAGTCCTGGTAGTTCCTTGGTCCTTGTACCCCCGATTTCTTGGCCACTAATGTTGCCACTTCGTCCACATAACTCGAACTAGAAGTCTCATTGCTCTTTGTATCCTCTGATTTGGTAAGATCTTGTGTGATTTTGAGAACCTCAGCTAAGTTGTCTTCCAAATCTATACATTCTTGAAGACACTCACTCAGATTTTGCAACCGTTTTATGTATACTAACATTCTCAATGTTCCATTGGTTAGACCTTCTAAAAATAGGGATATCATTTTCTGCTGAGAAGGTCTCTCTATCATAAGGCATCGGGCCACGTATTGATTAAATCTTCGTGCTTCATTTTTTACTCTCTCGTTAGGAGCTTGTTTGAAACTATGTAGTAAGGATGATGAATTGTGTTTGATCCCTCGCTTAGTGAATTCCCAAATAAATTCTTGGAAGAATTGTTCAATATTTCCAAACAAATTTGGATCCAAGGATTGAAACCAAGCTATGGCTATTCCCGTTAGGGTTAGCCCAAAGGATTCATATTGCATAAAAAAGTCATCCACTTGCTCCGCTCGCAATACCTGCTTGAATTCTATAATGTGGTCATACGACTCTCCTATGCCATCGTAATGATTTCGCATACATTTGGCCAATTGGATCGGTCTGAGTCTTCTGCCAGACTCTGGGGATTGAATTATAATGGAGACACCTTGGGGCGGTTATGTCCTAAAGGTAGGTCTATTCACATTTCCCATTTCCTGGCTAGTGTGGCCGTGGGGCTTAATTCGTGGCATGGTGAGTTGCTCATGTGGTCTATCGGGTATACTACCTTGGCTCATTTGTCCTAACATCACATTTTCTGTTCTTTGTTGGGTCTTGAATGGGTTTTGTGAGGTAGTTGCATGATCTCGAGCTAACTCTCCTCTTTCATTAATCTGATCAGGGTTTTCAGTTACTACATAGATCTGGCCCATCTTGTCCATGTAGACTCCATCTTCGTACTTGACAGTTGGTCTTGGAACTATTTCTAATTCAGTAGTGTTTCTCATTCTTACTACTGACCTGTATAGACCGTCGAGGTAGATGGGTATTCCTTGCAGGTTAGTGGATACATATTGAAGAGACATCCTATATTCCCCTTCCATTGTAGACATAAGACCTTCCCTAGGTATAGATCTATGCATGTCTTCAGAAGCCAAGAGTCTCTCCCAATTAAATGACATTTTTGACTCACTTGTCTATGAACTCAGCACGTAGTGTTAACCACTGAGTTGTGAGTCCCTGACTTGGTTGTGTGGTTGACCTTAGTTTCAAGTGATTTGGTACTTTATCTATCTCTTCCTAAGTATCAACTTGAGCTTAGGTTCATAAGCCTTGTCTACAAGTCCAAAATTGTCCTTTGAATTGCTCGAAATCTTGTGGAACCCCTTGCTTCCTGGTCCAACCTGAGGGTCAACTTCAAAATACCCTATCTAATAATCCGCGTCAAAATCCCCACGAGCTTTCCAACGAACCAAAGATCACTCCGAACAGATTTTGTATGAGAAAGTTATGCCAATTCAGGGTTCTGGGGGTTAAAATAGGGAAACAAGACCTCTCTAGGAGTACCTCAGGACAGGCGATACGATACCAAATTTTCCACGATACGATACCACCTTGGAGACTACGATCGCGATACCAACTTCCACGATACGATACCACCTTGGAGACTATGATCACAATATCAACTTCCACGATACGATACTACTATTCACACGATACGATATTGGAAATGGTCATGATACGATACCTTTGATTTGCACAATACGATACCAAGTTAGTGGACGAAACGATACCAGATTTCTCACGATACGATATTTAATTGGATCACGATATGATACCAGTCTGTGAACGATACGAGACCACTCCAACCGCGATACGATACTGCTTATGCTACGCGATACGATACCACTTAGGCAGACGATACGATACCACTGAACCGACACGATATGATACCAAAAAATTACACAATACAATACGGGAACTCAGATGATACGATACTGGTTCTATGGACGATATGATACCGGAGGTTCAGACGATACGATACCACTTTTTGGGACAATACGATACCAAGGTCTCAGGCGATACGATACCACCGTCATGCGCAAAATGATACCGCTCGGTCAACGATACGATACCATTGGGCCGACCGCGATTGCGATACCAACACTTGATGATACGATACCAGAATGGTATCACGATACCTCAAGTGGGTGTGCACGATACGATACCTCGACAAGTATCGAAATACTCGGGAATTCTCGTATCGCGATACCAAAACTCAACCGGACACGATACTTGGAGATTTTTAAGCCCAAATTCAAAAATTTTTGCAAATATATGTACCTTATGTTCTCCTTGTCACTCCTATCATCCTGTAGATGCAAAATCTATCTCCAAAACTAGCGATACCACCTGCACGATATCAAACGTAGTCCTTGTCACTCCGTGATACTACTGCTCAGATTTTTCACATTTTGAGGTGGATTTCAAGGTGATTTCTTCGGCGTTTCAGCTCTACACTTTGAACACCCTCTGCGCTTGTTCCTCACAGTCACAAGTGAAAAAAGAGGTGAATGTATGCTCAAAAATGAGAAAAAAGCAGAGAAGATGAAGATGGGAGAAGATGGTGATGATGATGAAGATGAAGAAGAAGAAAAACTCAGAAACTGAACTGAAAATGGTGATTTTTTACCTTCCAACATCGCTACTCTACGTCTTACCGTCACACGCTCGTCCTCCAAGCTCTCTCCCTGGCAACGGCGCCAAATTTGGTGTCACTCTAGCACAATGGTAAGTACCAACGTGAGGAGCTTCACCTCATAATTGTCAATCCACGGATACGTGAGGACCGGTATGAAGACCAAGAGCAAGTGAAGTGCATAAGTGTGTGAGTGAAAGCACACAAACATACACACACATACACACACGCACACAAGGTAAGAGCAAAGAGAGGAACAATGGAAGAACTTAGATTACAAAAGAACTCTATTACAAAGCTGAAATCTATAACAAACTAACCCCAAAAATGAGCTCTCCAGCCCTTTTTATAGTTTTTTGAGTGGTTTTGGCCCTGTCCAGACCTAGTGTCTGGCCTAGTTAAAAATTAGGTTCCAAGGCTTATTTGGGGACTCAAACGGAATCTAAAAATTATGAAAATTGGTAGGATTATACTTCTAATACTCCTCAAGCTCAAGGACTCCTTAGCTTGAACAAAATGGAGTTATAAAAATAGAAAATGGTATTTACAATGGTTTTTAGTGATAAAAATCACTATACTTATAGGGGTTTCTTTTGAAAATTTGACACGTGCTTCTTGGAGCTCCCTACATGCTCCTTCTTCTTGTGTGTCCACTTCATTGATGCGCTTCACTATGTGTGTGTGACCTTGACTGTCAACACACACACACACTCAACAATCACTGTGAAAGCTGCTCTATACTCAGCCTCACAATTGGAAGTGGCGACAGTAGGCTACTTCTTGCTCAACCAAGATATACATGAGCTACCAAGCATGAAGCAAAAACCACTGGTGGACACAAAAGTGTCATAGCAACCAACCCAATCACTATTAAAAAAAGCATGCAAATCTGGCGGTAGTGATCCCCCATTGGGATAAAACAATACAAGTAGCTGGGTACCACTCAAGTAGCAAAAGATGCGCTTAATCGCCTACCCATGATTGACACCTGGGCAATGCATAAACCTACTCATCTATGAGACAACAAACTAAATATCTGGCCGAGTAATGCATAAGTAAATCAAGAATCCAACAACCTGCTGATAGAGAACAACATCAAATGCATCTCCAGCATCATGAAGACTCAATCGTAAACCTGTCTCCATAGGAGTGGCAATATGCTTACAATCTTCAAGGCCAAAATGCTACAATAATGTGTCAATGTATTTTGTTTTACAAAAAGCCATTCCACCATCAACTTGCATAAACTGAATGCCCAAATAGTGATGTAAATGCCCCAAATCATACATCTCAAATGAGGCATGCAAATCAGCCTTAAACTCAGCAATATGTGTGTCATGAGGACCAATGAGGAGCATGTCATCAACATGTACTACAATGATCTGAAGCACATCATTAGCACGCTTAACATATAAGGTGCTTTCAGTTGGACTATTCTCAAAACCATGTGCAATCAGATAGGCATGTATCTTTTCATACCAAGCACGTGGTGCTTGCTTTAGACCATATAATGCCTTCTTTAACATGCACACTTGGTTTTCATGCCCTTTCTGCACAAAGCCACGGGGCTAAAAAAACATACACTTCTTCATAAAGTCACCATTCAAAAATGTTGTTTTGATGTCCAAGTCCCTCGATCAGAATGGAGGGTGCCCATTTTACATGCTGACAGGTTTTCAGCCAGAACCAAAAACTCTTTGAAGCACATAAACACTTCCGACTTTGCCTTCAATGGATATACCCATGCATGCGTGGAAAAATCATCGATGAAAATCAGGAAGTAAAGATGTTCCCAAAAGAAGGTGTCTACATAGGACCACATACATCAATATGTTCAAGCTGCAATTTCTAAGTAGCCCCAATTGAAGCATCTTTTGGAAAGGAGGAACACTGCATTTTTCCCAAAATATAACCTTCAAAAACATGTTTTCCAGGTGCCTCAAGTTTGGGCAAAGTGGACATTTCAACAAGCGTAGGAAACTAGCAAAATTCAGATGACAAAAGCGTGCATGTCAAAGCTTTGCATCTGACATAGCCTGATAATCATGTATTGCACATGCCCAATCAGTTATTAGATCTTTCATATTCTATGAGCTTATACAACCCATGACATAAAATGCCAGAAGAAATAATGACATCGCCATTTGACAGATCATGAACTGTACATCTTTCATCAGGAAATTTCGCAACCAAGCCAATCTTGCCTAATGCAGAAACTGATAACAAATTTTTCGATCCCTGGCACAAACAAAGCATATGACAAAGTGAAAGAACTACCATCAACAGTAGTCAAAATGGTCTTACCAACTCCCATAAGAGGATAGGAGGAGTTGTTGGCACATGTAACAATATTCCCTATAGGGGAAGGCTCGAGTGAAGAGAAGAAACTGTGCTGCGAGGTAATATGTTTGGTTTCCCCACTATCAAAGTACCAAACATCCGAGTCTACTGAAGACATGCACTGCTCATGACAAGATGGGTCAAAAATTGCAAACAGTAGTAAACTCCCATTCTTCATCCTGCACAAGATTAGTAGACTTTGTTTTCGGTGTAGAGCCTACCATTCTGGCCTCTTTCTTCTTGCCTCTTTAGCAGTCAGTTTTGGACAACTCTTAATGACGTGATCATTTGATTTACAATATTTGCAAAATAATTTCTTCTTTTCTAATTTCTTCTCATCTTTGTCTTCCTTCTTCAAATGTGCAGCATTTGCAGATTTCTGCTTACTAGGAGAAGAGCTCCATTTTCCTTTGCCCTTCTGACTAGCTAGGAAAGCTTGATCTTCAACATACATAATAGACTTATTCTACCTAGACTGATCTTCATGTAGCAAAACAGAGACTGAGTCCTCAAATGACAAGGCATTTGGATTGCCTTTCATCATCAAATGAAGAGTAGAAGCAAAACTCTGATATGAGTCAGGAAGAACATTCGGAATGGTGTGCACAAGAGAGCTATCTGGTATAACTTCATCAATAGAAATCAATTGTTCTTTCAAATCCTTCATCGTTATGAGAAAGCTGTCCATAGAATCATCTTCATTCATGTGCTCACTCTCTAATTGTTTTCGGAGGTAAGCAACACAAGCCTCATTCCTAACCTGGTACAATGTGGTAAGTGTATCCCAAGCATCCTTAGCTGTTATGCAAGGGCGAATGTGAGGAATAATGGCACGTTTGACAGACAAAGCTATTAATGCATGTGTCTGAGCATCTCTGCCATCCCAACGAATTTGCTATGCAATAGGTGCAATTGAAATAGTAGCACGAACAAGAATCTATAGAATATCATCATCCTCGACACCATCTCCATCAGCTCCAACACCTATATTTGCACTATCTATATTCGCAAATGTAACAAGACATCTTTCAACACCCTGCACAATATTCCATAGTCCTTGTGGGACCAATACATGATGCATCATATAATCTCACAATGGGTAATTTGTACCATCCAACTTATCCTCAACAACCAACGTACAAAATACATCATTGCTTTTAGCCGCGGTCACTCACTAAAATACCTTGATGCAGAAAAATGATTGTATCTAAAAAAGTTGAATAGAACTACCCAAACGAGTTCTGCTAGACCTGTAGGAGAGTTCGAGATGTTAATACTGGCAAACCAAAACTAGTATATATCTTTGGTGCAAAAAGACGAAATAGCCTACACAAGCGCTATGATAGTGTGTTCGGAGGCTAAAATGAGCTCAAATCGCGATTTTGGCACCACAAAGCGAAGATGTTTTGGTTTGTGAAACATCCTGAGTATGCTTAACAAATTTCATGTGATTTGAGACTACAACAAGAGAGGTGTAGACAACGCCCTAGATGAAGGAGCGACCTGCTCTGATATCGATTGTTGGATTTAGATGTTTGCAAAAGCACGTGAACAGCACAAGGAAGAAGAAGAAGAAGAAGCTTGGAGCATAACACACAATACTGAATGTATTACCACTAGAATGTACAAAGATGAGTGGCCTGTTAGGGCAATAGGTGTATATAAGCTTGGGAAAAAAACCTCCTAAAGAGTGAAAAAAGTGCCCGTGTGATCCTAGAGTGTTCACACACATCACTACCTAAATATATCAACATCGCTCCTTGTTTTTAAGTTTTAAGCCTTCTATTTGTGATCAAAGCTCCTTCATTGCACTCGAACCTTTAGAATTTTCGATTCCTTCTAAGTTGCATCATTGGGTCTTGAGGATCCATATTGAGGGGGATTCTAGAAAACAAATCTCATATCATTGTCTTATTTTCCCTAGTCTCATAGAAATAGTGATGAACAAAATTTGGCTATGGGGAGCACAAGATCCTTTGGTTTGTACTATGTAAACATGGAAAATGGTTTGGCTAGCCACTTCTTTAAAAATCATGTTGTGGGCTTAGGCGTTTGGCATTGAGTGCCTTAACCCTTGTGCCAAACTTGAGAAAAGTCTTACTAGGTACTGAAGCTGATGCAGATGGTATCAAAGATGGTGATATTCTGCAGATTCCTGTTCTTGCTCTTGTTTCTGTTGCCCCTATCATAGAGCAAATTCATTGAGATGGCAAAGATACTCAAGCACATGCATTGATAGCTTTGTCTATCAAACATGCCATTATTCCTCACATTCGCTCTTGCAGAACAGCCAAGGATGTTTGGGATACACTTACTACATTGTACTAGGCTAGGAATGAGGCTCATGTCGCTTACCTCCAAAAATAGTTGGAGAGTGAGCACATGAATGAAGGTGATTCTATGGATGGTTTTCTAACAAAGATCAAGGATTTGAAGGAACAATTGATTTCTGCATCCTGACACTTCACTTATGCAGATTGTTCTGAATGATCTTCCCGACTCATATCAGGGTTTTGCTTCTACCCTTTGTTTGATAATGAAATGCAATCAAATGTCTTAACATTCAAAGAGTTAGTTTTTGTTTTGTTGCAGGAAGATCACTCTAGGTAGAACATGTCTATTATGCATGTTGTAGATCAAGCTTTCCTAGCTAGTCAGAAAGGCAAAGGTAAATGGAGCTCTTCTACCAGTAAGTAGAAATCTGCAAATGCTGCACATTCGAAGAAGGAAGACAAAGATGAGAAAAAATCAGAAAAGTAGAAATTGTTTTGCAAATACTATAAAGCAAATGATCATGTCATTAAGAGCTGTCCAAAGCTGGTTGCTAAAGAGGCAAAGAAGAAAGAGGCCAGAATGGTTGTTGCAGAGGCCTCTACACCGAAAATAGAGTCTGCTAATCTTGTGCAGGATGAAGAATGGACATTTATTATTGTTTGCAATTTTGACCATCCTCTCATGAGTAGTGCATGTCTGCAATAGAATTAGATGTTTGGTATTTTGATAGTGGGGCGACCAAACATATTACCTCGCAGCATATTTTCTTCTCTTCACTCGAGCTTGCTGTTACACTTATGTGTTCCTCAAGTAGCTTTGATGTGAAACTTTTCGCTATACATGGGCACTTTTTACTCTAGTGATGGGTAGAGGTTTTTCCCCATGTTACCACATACATGATTCACTCATATGTGGTGGTACTTTGTACTTAGGGATAATATTCAACTCTTACTTCAATTAATTTCCTCGTCAATAGAGAGAGCTATTCTATCAGAGCAGGTTCAACTCCTTCTCAAGTTTCAGTTTTTCACGTCGCGGCATGCGTGCACTTTCAACAGTGCAAATCAACTTCGAAGCATAGAACTATGAATTTCGGCAGCCAAGAAATATTTCCTTCAGGTGCTCTAGGGTTTTACCCCCATTTCAAAGCCATTTGTGCAGTCGTGATGGTTTTTGAGCTGAAATTTCAGCATTCAGTTCAACTTTTGTCGAAGTGAAGATTTTGTCACATTCTTGTTCTTTTGTGAAATGGCGGGCAGCAATGACTTGTTTGGCATGCTTCAAGCTGAAGATAAGCTTGATGGGACCAACTATCCAATGTGGTCTTACATGATGCAACATGTTCTTGTCGCTAAACAACTTTGGAACATAGTGGCAGATGTAGATCGAAGACCTGCAGGTTCTTCTACTTCATAGTCTACTATCACAGATGGAGCTTCTTCTTCAAGTACAATGGTTTCTCCTTCTCCACCTACACAGGAGAAGCTTAGATGGGATGGAAAAGATGCTCAAGCTCATGCTTTGATTACGCTTTCAGTGAAACATCATATAGTTCCACCCATTCGGTCATGTTCTACATCAAGACAGGCATGGGAAACTCTTGCTTCTTTGTATGCCATGCGTAACATGTTGCATACTTGAGGAAGCAACTTGAGGATGTATGTATGGCTGAAAATGAGTCGGTGGATGTGTATGTGACTCACATCAAGGACTTGAAAGAGCAATTGGCAAACATAGATGAGATTATGTTGGATGCATCACTCATTTCTACATTGTTGAAAAGATTACCAGAATCTTTTCAAAGCTTTGCTACTACACTCTGTTTGGTTGCAAAAGGAAATACTAATATGTATCCATTTGATGAGGTTGTGTCTCTTCTTTTGCAAGAAGAGAAATCTAGAGTGAACAGGAGTGGTTTAATTGAGGGAACACAAGCACTTGCTATCTCACAAAAGGGGAAAATCAAGTATGGTTCACATCAAAACCAAAGCCTCAAGCTTCCTCTTCCACTCATTCGTCTAATGATGCCAATTTTCAAAAGAAGAAGAGATGCAAATATTGCTGAAAGGTTGGTCATACTATTGATGAATGTAGAAAGCTTGCTAAACGCAATGAAAAGAAGAGGGAATCCGACATGTCTATTGCTGAAAATTCAGCAAATGCAAAGAATGATGAAGCTAACATGGCTCAAGATTTTTGGGCATGTGTTGTGACATGTCATTATGATGCTTCTTTGCATTCTAAATGTATGGTTGTGAGTGAGGCTGATTCGGATTGATTCTTTGATAGTGGTGCTTCAAAGCACATAACATCATGCAAAAGATTTGTTGTCTCTTTGAAAGATGCACCCAAACGAGGACATGTGGTGTGTGCAAAAAATGCCTCTGGTCCTATCATTGGAGTAGGAGAAATTGAGCTTACGACTGCAAATGGAGGTGTGATTCTCTTGAAAAATGCATTGTATGTGCCCGGTATCAAGAAGAACCTAATTTCAGTTCCGTTGATTGCCAAAGCTTGACTTCATGTACACTTTGTTGATGATAAGTGTATGGTTCATGATTTCAACAATGAAGATGTTATCGTGATGTCTCGTACATTATGTAATGGTTTGTATCGCATGGATACATACAAGAGGGCTGGCTTGAATGTCTTAGTTGCTCATACCTCTTCCATGGCTGAAATGGAGTTTTGGCATGCTCGGTTTGGTCACTTAAACTTCAATAGTTTGCTTTACTTGCAAAAGAAGACATGGTTATTGGCTTGTCTACACTTGAGTCCATTGAAAAGCATGCATGTGAAGGTTGCATTCTTGGAAAAATGCATCGTGCTTCTTTTCCGAAAGATAATCATACACACACTACAAGAAAATTGCAACTTGTTCATAGTGATGGCTGTGGTCCCTGTTGGGTGTGTGTAGAAGTGCGAGAGACACACAAGAAGCACACACAAGGAGCACAAACGCAACAAGACACACGGAGAAGATGATGGCTGGAATAGCTCTCTCTATTGATCGATGAACTGAACTGAAGTAGGAGCTGAATAATATCCCTAAGTACAAAGTACCACCACATATGAGAGTATCAAGTATGTGGTAACATGGGGAAAAAACCTCTAGCCAGCACTAGAGTAAAAAGTGCCCATGTATAGGGAAAAGGTTCACATCAAAGATACTAGAGGAACACATAAATGTAACAAACCCCCCTGGAGCGAATGATGTGAACACATACAGGGAGTGACAGATCAGCCCCCACAAGGTAATAAGCCTAAAGCTTTGCGAAAAGCTTCAAACTTTTCCCGTGGAAGAGCTTTGGTGAATATGTCTGCCACATTATCTTGTGTAGGCACATATACCAAATCAATATCTCTTGCATGAAGGCGCTCTCTCACATAGTGATAATGCACCTCAATATGTTTGGTCCATGCATGAAACATTGGGTTTCGTGCAACAGCCAAAGCACTCTGACTATCTGTGAGAATATGTGTAGTAGCATGAATCTCCATGCAAAGATCCATCAATAGGTGTCTGAGCCATATACACTCCACTGTAGCTGTGAAAACTGCCCTGTACTCAGCTTCACAACTCAATGTCGCCACTGTAGGTTGCTTCTTACTCAACCAAGATATGCATGAGTCTCCAAGGAAAAAACAATTACCACTAGTGGACACGCGAGTATCATAACAACCAGCCGAATCACTATCTGTAAAAGCATGCAAGCATGGCTGAACATCTCTGCCATAAAAGAGACCTAAGCTCAAAGTGCCTCGAAGATATCTAATCACACGTTTCACCGCTTGCCAATGCTTAGTGCCAGGGCTATGCATGAATCGACTCAACTGGGAAACTGCATATTGTATATCCGGCCTTGTGTTGCATGCATATATAAGACATCCCACAGCTTGCTGATAAAGAGAAGTATCAAATGCATCACTGGAATCCTCAACCGAGAACCTGAATCCTGTCTCAACTGGCGTGGAAACTGGCTTACAATCCTCAAAGTCAAAACGCTGAAGTAGTTTCTCAACATACTTTGCTTGATGCATAACAATTCCCCCCCTCAACGGATACAAACTGGATGCCAAGATAGTAGCTCAAAAGACCAAGATAAGTGACATCAAAAGTATGTTGCAAATCAGCCATAAGAATGTCAAGTTTTGCATCACATGACCCAGTCAAGAGTATGTCATCAACATAAAGAACAAGCACTATAAGATCAGCCCCATTTTTGCGTACATAGAGTGTGCTTTCAATCGGACTACATGTGAAGCCAAGAGCAATCAAGTGCTTATGTATTTTGTCATACCATGCACGTGGAGCTTGCTTGAGACCATACAAGGCTTTATGCAAGCGACAAACCATATGCTCTTTCCCTTTCATAGCAAATCCAGGAGGTTGCTTCACATAAACCTCTTCTTGCAAATCTCCATTCAAGAAGGCTGTTTTTATGTCCAACTGATGCACTTTCCAACCTCGATGGGCAGCCAATGCAACCACGGTACGAATGGTAGTCATGCATGAAGTAGGTGCAAGAGTTTCCTCATAGTTAATGCCATATTGTTGCGCATATCCTTTGGCAACCAATCTAGCTTTGTAGCGATCAATGCTACCATCAGATTTTCTCTTAATCTTATAAACCCACTTTGTACCAATGACATTTTTTCCTTTTGGCAATTCACATAACTCCCAAGTATCATTCCTATGTATGGAATCCATTTCTGATTGCATAGCACTCAGCCATTGTGGATCGTCACATGCATCTTCAAAAGAAAGTGGCTCTTCATTACATGCTGTAGCAATAAGAGAATAATCCACAAAATTACTTGATGCATGGTGAGAGCTTGATCTTGTTCTACCAAGTAAAGGTGCACTCAATTTGCTGTCCTGCAAAGTTTGTTTCAGCCACTTTGGCATAGATTGTGCACTCTTGATAGACATGCGTTCATTATGTAAAACATCTTCAATATGTACATCATGCGTGGGCTGAATTTCGTGCTCAGTTTCAGCCATATTTGGACGCAAATGTTCAGCCATATGTGGCTGAAAATTTCCAACAGTTTTGGCAATTTTTGGCTGATTTTTTTCAGCCATGTTTGGCTGGAAATTCTCTGCATTTTCAGCCCTATTTGGCTGGATTTTTCAGCCCTTTGAACCTCAATTGGCTGGTCTACATGGCCATAGTCTATGCTCCGAAGTCAGTTTGCACTGTTAAAGTGCGCGCGCACCGCGACACGAAAAACCGAAACTTGAGAAGAAACTGAACCTGCTCTGATACCACTGTTGGGTGTGTGTAGAAGTGGGAGAGACACACAAGAAGCACACACAAGGAGCACAAACACAGCAAGACACACGGAGAAGACGATGGCTGGAATAGCTCTCTCTATTGATCGATGAACTGAACTGAAGTAGGAGCTGAATAATATCCCTAAGTACAAAGTACCACCACATATGAGAGTATCAAGTATGTGGTAACATGGGGAAAAAACCTCTAGCCAGCACTAGAGTAAAAAGTGCCCATGTATAGGGAAAAGGTTCACATCAAAGCTACTCGAGGAACACATAAATGTAACAGTCCCATCAAGACTCCATCTTTTGGGAAGCATGCATATTTTGTTACCTTCATTGATGATGCTACTCGGCATACATGGGTGTATCCTATGAATGCAATGAATGAGGTATTTTCTTGCTTCAAAGCATTTTTAGCTATGGCTGAAATTTTTTCTTCACAAAAGCTTTTGACTCTACGCACGGATCGTGGTGGTGAATACATGTCACATGAGTTTAATGCTTCTCTTCGTGAAAGAGGTATTTAACACCAATGTATAGTGCCATATACACCTCAACAAAATGGTGTTGCTGAGCATAAAAATAGAACTCTACTTGAAATGGCACGATGTATGGTTAAAGGAAAACATCTTCTTGATAAGTTTTGGATGGAAGCGGTCATGTGTGCAAACTATGTGTTGAATCATTGCCCTACAAAAGCATTGAGAGTCATCACTCCTTATGAGGCTTGGAATGGTCATAAGCCTATGGTTAGTCATATGCGTGTATTTGGTTGTTTGGCATATGCTCTTTTGCCATCACAACAACGTCACAAACTTGATGACAACGCAAAGAAGTGCATACTTTTTGGTTATAGTGCTGAAAGTAAGGGATATCATTTGTATCATCCATTGACGAACACAATTATTGTGAGTCGAGATGTGGTATTTGCTGAAAATTCAGTTTCCCCTCTACTTAAATGCAAAAAATAGCCAACAATTAGCTCACAAGATGTGTTTGATACACTCATGCCTTTGTTCCAAAATGGTGTGCTTGACTATGCCCATGTAGACCAGCCAACTGAGGCTCAAAGGGCTGAAAAATTCCAGCAAAATAGTGCTTAAAATGTAGAGAGTTTCCAGCCAAACATGGCTGAAATTTTTCAGCCAAAAATTGTCAAAATTGTTGGAAATTTCCAGCCACATATGGTTGAACATTTGTGTCAAAATATGGTTGAAAATGAGCATGAAAATCAGCCCATGCAAGATGTACATATTGAAGATGTTTTACATAATGAACGCATGTCTATCAAGAGTGCACAAACTATCCAAAGTGACTGAAACAAACTTTGCAAGACAACAAATTGAGTGCACCTTTACTTGGTAGAACAATATGGCATAGACGCCTATTGATGGATCTTTGCATGGAGATTGATGCTCCTATGCATATTCTCACTGATAGTTAGAGTGCTTTGGCTATTGCACAAAACCCATCGTTTCATGCACTGACCAAACATAATGCGGTGCATTATCACTATGTGAGAGAGCGCCTTCATGTAGGGGATATTGATTTGGTATATGTGCCTACACAAGATAATGTGGCAGACATATTCACCAAAGCTCTTCCACGGGAAAAGTTTGAAGCTTTTTGCAAAGCTTTAGGCTTATTACCTTGTGGGGGATGATCTGTCACTCCCTGTATGTGTTCACATCATTCCCTCCATGGGGGTTTGTTACACTTATGTGTTACTCGAGTAGCTTTGATGTGAACCTTTTCCCTATGGATGGACACTTTTTACTCTAGTGCTGGCTAGAGGTTTTTTTCCTATGTTACCACATACATGATTCACTCATATATGGTGGTACTTTGTACTTAGGGATATTATTCAGCTCTTACTTCAGTTAAGTTCATCATCAATAGAGAGAGCTATTCTAGCCATTGTCTTCTCCACATGTCTTGCCGTGTTTGTGCTCCTTGTGTGTGCTTCTTGTGTGTCTCTCACACTTCTACACACACCCAACACCTGCCCCTATAGGGAATACTATTACATGCACCAACAACTCCTCTTGTTCTGTTATAGGAGTTGGTAAGATCATTTTGACTACTACTAATGGTAGTTCTTTTACATTGTCAGATGCTTTATTTGTGCCAAGGATCAAGAAGAATCTATTATCAGTTTCGGCCTTAACCAAGATTGGTTCGGTTGTGAAATTTGTTGATGATAGATGTAGAGTCATGATTTGTCAAATGGCGATGTGATTATTGCTTCAAGCATTTTATCTTGTGGGCTTTATAAGCTCATAGATTATGAAAAATCTATGAATGATTTAGCATGAGCACTACATGATTCTTAGGCTATGTCAAACGAAGCTTTGGCATACACGCTTTGGTCATCTGAATTTTGCTAGTTTGCTACACCTGCAGAAATTTGAAATGGCGTCCTCTTTGCCCAAACTTGAGGCACCCAGAAAACATGTTTGTGAAGGCTATATTTTGGGTAAAATGCAGCGTTCCTCCTTTCCAAAAGATGGTTCAGTTCGGGCTACTCAGAAATTGCAACTTGTACATAGTGATGTTTGTGGTCCTATGCACACATCTTCTTTTGGAAACTATCTTTACTTCGTGACTTTCATTGATGAATTTTCCAAGCATGCATGGGTATATCCACTCAAAGCAAAGTCTGAAGTGTTTATGTGCTTCAAATAGTTTTTGGTTTTGGCTGAAAATATGTCAACATGTAAAATGGGCACCCTCCGTTCTAATAGAGGGGGGGAATATATGTCTTCTAACTTTAATGCATTTCTAGCTGAACGTGGGATAAAACATCAATGTACACTGCCGTATACACCTCAATAGAATGGAGTTGCTAAATGGAAGAATAGGTCACTCATGGAGATGGCAAGGTGTATGGTCAAGAGTCAGGCCTTACCACATAATTTCTGGCTTGAGGCTATTATGTGTATAGCATATGTACTTAACAGGTGTCCCACTAAAGAACTGCAATCTAGCACTCCATATGAGGCTTGGCATGATTGCAAGTCATCTGTTGCTCATCTATGTGTTTTTGGTTGTTTGGCATATGCACTAGTGTCTGACAACATTGCAAAAAATTGGATGATAAAGCTGTAAAATGTATTTTTGTTGGGTATAGTTATGAAAGTAAAGGCTATTGTCTATATCAACCACATACTAAATGCATTTTGGTTAGCCATGATGTTGTTTTTGTGGAAGATGCTATTCAGTCGTTACTTTCATGTACGAACGAGACATTTGTTAGCTCCAAAGACATGTATGATACTTTGCTACCTCTTTTTACAAGTGGATAGTCTAGTGCTGTACCTAATGAGGCACCTTGGCAGCCTTTACAAGTTTCATGTGATGATGCAGATAATTCCATTTCTGATGCAAATTTACATGATGCCATCTATGGAATCAATCCATAAAAGGAAGTAAGCCCAAAGCTTTGCGGAAAGCTTCAAATTTCTCCCTAGGCAAAGCCTTCGTGAAAAGGTCTGCAATGTTCTTCTGCATAGGCACATATGCCAAGCTGATCTCCCCAGCAGAGAACCTCTCCCTGACATAATGATAATGCACCTGAATGTGCTTAGTGCAAGCATCAAGCATAGGGTTCCTCGCAATTGCCAATGCGCTCTAACTGTCAGTAAAAATGGTGGTGGCAGAAGACTGACCAACACCCAAATCAGCCATAAGGCGTGTGAGCCACACACACTCAACAATCGTTGTGAAAGTTGTCCTATACTTAGCCTCACAACTAGAAGTGGCCACAGTAGGCTGCTCCTTGCTCAACCAAGATATACATGAGCTACCAAGCATGAAGCAAAAACCACTGGTGGACACACGAGTGTCACAACAACCAGCCCAATCACTCTAAAAAAAAGCATGCAAATCTGGCGATAGTGATCCCCCTTGGGATAAAACAATCCAAGTAGCTAGGTACCACTCAAGTAGCGAACGATGCGCTTAACCATCTTCCAATGCTTGACACCTAGAGAATGCATAAACCTGCTTATCTATGAGATAGCAAACTAAATATTTGGCCGAGATATGCATATGTAAGTAAATCAAGCATCCAATAGCCTACTGATAGAGAACAACATCAATTGTAGATAAGACTCAATCGTAAACCTTGTCTCCATAGGAGTGACAATAAGCTTATAGTCTTCAAGACCAGAACACTACAATAATATGTCAATATATTTCATTTGATGCAAATCCATTCCATCATCAAATTGCATAAACTGAATGCCCAAATAGTGATGCAAATTCCCCAAATTAGAGATCTCAAATGAGGCATGCAAATCAGCCTTAAAATCAACAATATGCATGTCATGAGGACCAATGAGTAGCATGTCATCAACATACACCACAATGATCAGAAGCACATCATTAACACACTTAACATATAAGGTGCTTTCAGTTGGACTGTTCTTAAAACCATGTGCAATCAGATAGGCATGTATCTTTTCATACCAAGCACGTGGTGCTTGCTTTAAAATATATAATGCCTTCTTTAACCTGCACACCTAGTTTTCATGCCCTTTCTGCACACAACCATGGGGCTGAAAAACATACATTTCTTCATGCAAGTCACCATTCAGAAATGTTGTTTTAATGTCCAACTAATGTACATTCCAACCATGATGAGCAACAAGTGCATATATGCCATGAACAATAGTCATTCGGCAAGTAGGAGCAAAGGTTTTGTCAAAATCAATGCCTCTTTCCTACGCATAACCCTTTACAACAAGCCTAGCCTTATACTTGTCAATTGTTCCATCAGGTTTAGGCTTCAGCTTGTATACCCACTTAGTGCCAATGGCCTTCTTTCCAGGAGGCAAGACACATAAAGACCAGGTACCATTTTTCATGATAACATCATATTCAGATTGCATTGCAGCCATCCAATGTTTAGAATTTTGTGCTTCATCAAATAAAATAGGTTCAATCTCATCACAAAGACTAGAGGGATCCATAGCATAGCAATCTGATGCAAAAGAGGCACTATGAGAGCTTGATCGAGTACCATATGACAGAGGTGCATCTAACTTGTTGTCACACAAAGTCTGCACAAGCCCATTTTGGCATAGTTTTTGCCTGCTCAATATCAGTAAGATTATCATAATAGGAGATGATCGGGTTTTACACTTCCACACCTAAATTTGCAAGTAGCATCTCTAACCATGATGCATCACATGGTTCCATTGAAACACCTCTATACTCAACCTCTCTACTCAACAAAGCAAAAGTGGGTTGCTTCTTGTTACTTCGTGTAATATTTGCACTCCCAAGTGAGAATAGACAACCACTAGTAGATCTTGTTAGTGGAATACTACCAACCCAATCTACATTGGTGTATCCATGAACCTACAAATGTACACAAACTTCATAAAACAATGCATAATCCAAAGTAGCACTCGCATAACATAGAGTGTGCCTTAGAGTATCTAAATGCGGTTTCATGGAAACCTGCATAAATTGACTTTTGAGTCCAACTGTGTAGCTTAGATCAGGCCTTGTAATTGTGGTTAAGTAATCAACAATCCTTGGATGCCAAGCATGAGGGGCTTGTTTAAGCCCATATAAAGCTTTTTGCAACTTGCAAACATATTCTAGGTGCTTTGAATCTTCATATCCTTGTGGCTACTCCATGTATACTTCTTCTTGTAGCTCACCATGTAAGAAAAGCATTCTTCGCATCCATCTCATCCAAAGTCCATCCTTTTTCTATAGCTAATGCAACAAATGCTTTGCCAGTAGAAATTTTAGCTATATGGCTGAACATTTTCTTATAATCAATGCCATATGTGTATATCCTTTTGCTACCAATCTGCTTTGTACGTGCTTATGCTACCATCAACATTATGCTTTACCTTGTAAACCCACTTGAAGCCAACGGGTTTCTTTCCTTTTGATAATGGATCCAAATTCCATGTTTTGTTTCCATAAAGTGTAGCCATCTCCTCACCCATAGCTTTCTCCCAATCTGCATTTCCAAGTGCATCTTCAAAACAATAATGTTCAACATCTTGTATTACCTTGGTCATGTAGGCACAATGACGAGCCATGCAATTGTCATATGTCAATCGTAACTAAATTCCACATCCTCCCATATCTTCTTGGTCTTGGGTCACTTCTCCTTGTATCATCTGCATATGCCTTTCTTACTCCTAGATTCTTAGGGCAATCCAAGTTCCTCATCAAGGCTCTGTTTTGAACTACTTGAATCTCCATCAATGTCTTCAAAACATGTAGATGCTTTACTACCAGCAGAAAGCTTTTCTTTACCTTTCTTTGATCCAATTGATGAATTTGTTGGACTGACATTTCCATGCAATCTTCCACTCCATGGATTTGAGTTGGAACTATTGCTTGGTGATGCATCAGGTCCACTCAAAACTTGAGATTCTACGATTGATTTTTTAGTGTTTCCTTTGTCATTTTAGTCAGATTAAGTCCTTTGGCATTTGCATAGATGCTTGACATTTCATCAGACACCACATCTCTGCTTAGCGTCACTTGTCATGTGAGTGGGTTGTAACATTTATATCCCTTTTGCTCAAGGGAGTACCCATTGAAGATACACTTTTCTACTTTTGGATCAAGCTTCATTCTCAACTCATCTGGAACATGTACATATGCAATACAACCAAATACTTTCATATGTGATAAGTTTGGCTTTTTACCTATAAACTTCTCTTTAGGTGTAACATAATGTATAGCATCACTTGGAGTTCTGTTCATGATGTATATAGTAGCGTGCACAACTTGTGCTTGATAACAATGAGGCATATTTTGTCTACAATCAAGGCTCTTGCTATTTTTGTAATATGTCTATTTTTGCATTTAGCAATGCCATTCTGTTGTGGTGTGTACCTGCATGAAAACTCTCATCAAATTCTGTGACTTTTTAGAAAGCTATTGAACTCATTTGACATGTATTCACCTCCTCCATTAAATCTTAATGTTTGAATATCCTTCTGTGTCTGCTTTTCCATCGTAGACTTAAAATTCTAGAAGTGAGTGAACACCTCACTCCTCTCTTTCATGAAATATACCCATACTTTTTGTGTATGGTCATCAATGAAGGTACATAAAACTTGAAACTGCCCATAGATGTGGTCTTTCTAGGAACCCAGACATCTGTATGTACTGTTTCTAGCACATTCTCACTGACATGCTTGTTATCCAAAAATGATGCTCTTGACTGTTTACCAAATTGACATGCTGCACATACCCTTTGCATCTTTGCAACCTTGAAATTTCGTAGTTCATTGACAATATCCTTTGACTGCATCAATTTCAACCTCTGCTAATTTGAATGTCCAATTCATTTGTGCAAGATCTCTATATAACAAATAACTCTTGCACCTTTTGCAAGCATGGCTGCATTCATTTAAGCACATATCCAGGTGACCACTATACATGTCAGAGAAATGAAAAACTGATATGTGTCATCCTCGATCATCACATGTTGAGCTTGATATCTCAACACTTTTTACTCTAGTGCGAGCTAGAGGTTTTTTCCCCTTATAACCACATATACATAGTATACTAATATGTGGTGGTACTTATTACTTAGGGGTTCAGTTATAGCTTTCATTTCACTCATTTTCATATTATTGATCATCTATCGACAGAGAGATCTTCAAGACATCGCATGTCATTGTGCTTCGATCTCCTTCTTCACTCTTGCATGTACTTCTATTCATGTGTACTAACTCACTCACACACCCATCATGAATGAAAGCTCATAGCAAACAAGTGGAGTGCCAGAAGGCCTCAAACTAT
Organism: Ceratopteris richardii; assembly: GCA_020310875.1. Taxonomy (NCBI): domain Eukaryota; kingdom Viridiplantae; phylum Streptophyta; class Polypodiopsida; order Polypodiales; family Pteridaceae; genus Ceratopteris; species Ceratopteris richardii. The sequence goes on along the minus strand of CM035409.1, from coordinate 37,485,144 downwards.
GTGTCAAAATTAAGTGCCTCAACATGCAAAAATACTAAATAATGGATTAGAAAGGCTCAAATCTATTAGGAAACCATGATGGATAGGGTGAAGAATCTTCAGATCACACAAGGTCAAGCACCAAAGGTCAATCATGTGATGATTAGATTGGAGCAACTACATCATGTATTGGTAACTCTTTCCAAGGATGCACGGCCATTAGAGACACAAATTAGGGGGAATCCCCAATCCAACACCTCAAGAACATAAACCAATGGAGGTAATGGATCAACCACACACCACCCATCTAAAAAAAAAAAAACCAACTTTGCATTTTGAACTTTTTAGAAGATGGCGCTTCCACATGGACATACCCTCGAGCAGTTAGCTAAAGCAACTCCTTCATTGCACCATGATTTTATGAATGCAATCCAAAGTATGTATTCATAAGGCCACATTGCAAGGCCACATACATGTAGCATACTGTAAGAAAGCCCATGCACTACATCCTTAGTCTATCCCACATAAGAACTACAAAAGAAACAAAGGCTTATTAAGAAAGCTAAAAAAAAGAAAAGATAGAAAAAAGAACTTCCTTAAGTTTTTTAACGTTAGTTTCTTTGGTTTATTGTTTTTTAGCACACCTTGCACACCCAAGTACCTTTAATTTGCACCATCCACTATGGATTTTTATAGGGCGATTTTACATGGCCATGCATACACACAATGCTTTCAATCCATGCTACACTAGACATCCTTCAGCATGCATTTTCTAGGTCTTCTTTTAAATGTGAACCTTGTGGTAATTTCTTTCTATCAGCATACTAATTTCATATCTCTATTGCTTGGAAAAGTTCCATTGAGTGTTATGTACCAACCCCCCCTCTCATTTATTTATTTCTTACATGTGTGAGCTCCATGAATAATTGTACAAATATATCTCATTTGATCGACTTGTTTTTTGTGTTTTTCTTGAAACATGTGAGTCATGATGATAGCAAGAAACATCTTGTGGAGAGATTTCCAGTGAAATATGATTTTCTATTGTGTTTTTCTTGAAACATGTGAGTCATGATGATAGCAAGAAACATCTTGTGGAGAGATTTCCAATGAAATATGATTTTCTAGGTTGAACTTATGGTTAAGAATCTATGCAATACTTAGTGTTTGCATCCGTGAAAGTGGTGAGAGAGTACTTGTGAGTGAGGTAGGATCGTATATGTTTTATGGACACAGGAGCACTAGATTTGCACCATTGCACTAGGACGACACCTCCATGCATTGATTGGGTCATGCTCCACATTGATAATTTAAATGTCATGTGAATACACCACTTAAATGCCATCTAGGCTTTTGAGGCTAAATCATCTTACCATGTGACACAACATAAATGCTAGAGAATTTTATACATGTCTATAATTCAATTTGTTATAATCATCCTTAGAGACAATATGTTCTTTTTAGAAAATTTATCTCATCAAATACAACATGTTTACTACATACTATCCATTTTTAAGGTAAGAAAATTTTATAATCAAATTGACATTCATCTCTACGCCAATAAATATTATGTTGGTATAATTCCGTAATGATATGTATTATTCAATCAATGACTTCTAGGGAAATTCTTTCCTCTTTAAGGGGTTTTATATTTGTAAATTCTAGACATTGTAATACCTTATGTTTTGTGCTCCCCAAAATTCAACCATTGGCATCAAAGAAAGTCATTGCTTTCTAAGGTGCAACACAACATATAATCCACTCATTTTCTTAGATTTCTTCAAAATGGTGAGCATTTTTAGGATGGAATTAACTATAAATAATTTTGAAGAGCTCCACATAAGAAAAAAAATTCCGATTCAAGCTTGTTTCAATTCCAAATGCATAATTGTAACAAACAGTTCAAAAAAAAGTATCCTTTTGTGCAACATTTCATTCAACTTTCTTCTCGCCAATACAAGCTTCTCAATTTTTTATATAGTTATAGAACATCTCAAAAGGATGCTTTTGATCCATTTTTTCAAGAAATAGCCAAAATTTTTTCACTTGAGGTATAGGATTGTCAAATATCATGCAAGGTGTTAAACTACATCTTATTATAGCTAGAAATTCTCAAAATGTAATTTATGCGAATGATGTTTTCATGAGTTGTGTACTTCTTATTTCAAGTCTCTAAGAGTTCCTATTTTGATTATGTGAAATACACCATCAACACCCCCGACCACTATAAAGCAACTTCAACAAGATGACAAAGATGGACAAATGCATGCCTTGATTGCTTTGTGTGTCAATCCTAACATTCTACCTCATGCAAAATAATTAAGAATGCTTAGGATACTCTTGCCACATTTTATTAACAAAGAAATTAGGCAATATGAAGTTCAATATTTATAGACCATATCGTATGTAAAACCTTTGGCATGCATGTTCACTACTAGAAATAGGGGAGCGTAGCGATGCCCCCAAATGAAAAAAAAGTTGGCCTCGTCGCTTATGCGACGAGACTTTTTTTTATTAAAAAAAAACACGACTCGTCTCATAAGTGATGTGTAGCATCGCTTATGCGAGGCTAAAAATATGTGTCGTAAAGAGCGTCACTAGCCACCAATGCTTCTAACAACATTGGCAAACTACCTGCGACACTGCAACATCGCATACATGATGTCTTGGTATTCTAGAGCATCGCATAAGCGACACTCTGAATTAAAAAAAAAAAAAATCGATTTCTCATGGCACATTTGTGCCGAGATTAGGACGAGAGAGAGAGAGAGAGAGAGAGAGAGAGAGAGAGAGAGAGAGAGAGAGAGAGAGAGAGAGAGAGAGAAAGAGAGATCGGCACGGTTTTAGCATACACATATTTTGAAGCAAGGTACACACACACACACACATACACACACATGTACATATGCATACACACACATATACACACATAGACACACACACATACAATCACATACACACATAGACACACACACATACATATTAGACACATACACACTTACACACATACAAACACACATCCACACACACATACACATGCATACACACATATATATACACATACAAACATATATGCACACATACACACATAGATACACACACATATACACATAGACACATACACACACATACACACAGATTTACACACACATATATACACACTAAAATACATACACACATGCACATGCATACACACACATATATACACACATAGACACATGCATACACACATAGACACACACACATACACACATACACACACACATACACACACATGTATACACACACACATAGACACATAGACACATACAAACTACACACACACACATCCACACACCTTTACACACACACATACACATGCATAAATACACATATATATAGATACACACATATGATGGAGAGTGTTAATCTCCAAAAGACAAGCTATCCTTGATGTTAGAGCACCTCTATATCAAGAACAACTCAAAAGCTCAACCAATTTTGGAATATCAGTGCCAAATTATCAAGACTTTAGCTAACTATGAAGAAAATCATTACACAGAAAAGTTTGTTGCACTTAATTCATTCATTGACTAACCAAATGTGTAAATTTTCTAATGAAACTTTGTATAACGTGTTGTCTAAATGTTTTGCACCTTCTTCAGGTTAAAACTTCTCAAAAGATTCAATAGATCTTGAGATATGCTTCAAACAATGTACCTATGTCTGAAATTGTACTTCTATATAGTCGACTTTGACACCTGCAACTTCTAATGCATGGTTCTCCCAAACTAGATGTCGTTTATTCAAATGCTTTTAGCCACAGACGACTTACCTTCCAACTTAGATTTTGACTCCTCATTTTTGTAAAACTTTACACTATGCAGCGAGATCTGATCAATTCTTTGATCATCGAGATTGCGCGTGTTTCAAAAGACACTCATCACTTCTTCACATACAAATGTTCCTACACACAATTCTCTCAGTCTGATTACAATTAGGCTCTCAAATGTTGACCATAGATGCATTAACTATGGACTTAGAAATCTACAAAAGGATTCCTAAAATGATCAAATACAGAAGGAGGAATGGAGGAAAGATTGACGCGAAATTCTCAGAAAACTTCTTCTATTCAACTCATCTTACATCTGATGGATGATACTCACATAACTCATGATCTACTCCTCTCTATCTCATCTATTCTTCATCTCTCATATTTATCATGACTATATACAAATGTATATATACATATGAGTATGTATTTATCATTACTTCAAGTATTTTGTGAAGTATTTACAAGGCTAATATACATGTGTATATAGACCATCTCTTTTTGAATCTCTTCTTCTCGTCATGCCCTGAGCTTTAGTCTTCTCTTTATTTCTTCATTCTTGAACTTCATGTAATCATCCATTGTTGATTGTCTTGCTTCGACAGCTCCCCCTCAATCATCAATTGTGATTACCTGCATCTTCTTTATCCCTGCCATATCTTTGAATCTCTGCCACTTTGGTCCATCCAAACTCTTTGTCAATATATCTGCAAGTTGTTCCTTTGTAGGAGTATGCATGATTTCTATTTCTTTATCAACAACCTTCTCTCTCATGAAATGATATTGGATCTCGATATGTTTAGTCCTGGCATGAAACACAGGATTAGCTGCCAAATACAAAGAACTCATGTTGTCTCCACAAATGATAGGAGTACTCTGAATGACATCAAAACTCTTCATAAGAGTTTTTAGCCATATGAATTCCTTTGCGGCTTCTACCATACCTTTGTACTCTGCTTCTCGAGATGATAAAGCAATTGTATGTTGCTTCTCAGAACACCATGAAATTAACTTATATACCATATAACACAAATACCCATGTGTTGATCTTCTATCATCGGAGTTACCTGCCCAATCTGCATCACTATATATCTTGATCCTTGTATCTGAGGTAAACCCGTAATACAAACCTTCTTTAAGTGTGCCCTTGATATACCTAAGCACCCTTTGACTTGCAATCCAATGTTCCTTTCTAGGAAAATGCATGAACTAAGATAAAACTCCTACTTCATATGATAGTTCAGGCCTTGTTAATGTAACATAAATCAAGCTACCCACCAAACTCTGATAAAGCTTCATGTCTTTGAATTCTTCTCCTCAATATCTACTCAATTTGTGATTCACCTCCATTGGAGTAGGTGCTACCCTACAATCTTCCATTTTAAATTTGATCAACAAGTTCTTCAAATACCTTTCTTGAGTTTCATACTCCATGTTGTGTATATGAAATCTCCATTCCTAGGAAATATGACAAATTTCCCAAGTCACTGATCTTGAATTCTTTCTCCATTTGTCTTTTAAGCTTTTGAATGCCTTTGTCATCTGTACTTGTAAGTATTATCTCATCAACATAAATACAAACATATATAAACCCATCTTCACTTGCTTTGACTAGCAAGCTACTATCTGCTTTTGATGCTTGGAAACCAAGTTCCTTCAAGAACTTTAAAAACCTGTAATTTCATGCCCTTGGGGCCTGCTTTAATCCATACAAAGCTCTTTTGAGATTACGCACATGATCTAGATAAAATTGATCTTTAAAACCATCTGGTTGTTCCATGTAAACTTCATATGAAATGTAACCATTCAAAACTGCATTCTTCACATCTAATTGAGATAACTTCCAACCTTTGCAAGCAGCAATAGCTATGAGAGTCCTTGAGTTTGTCATCTTTGCAACAGGACTATAAGTTTTATCATAGTCCGCACCATATGTTTGTGCATATCCTTTTACAACAAGCCTGGCTTTGTACCTAGACACATTTCCATCTGCAAATCTTTTTGTTTTGTAAACCCACTTACATCCAATTAGCTTTTGATTAATTGGTTTATGTACCAATTCCCAAGTCTCATTCTCAATGAGTGCATCATACTCTTCCTTCATAGCTTTTTCCCAATTCTCCTTTCCTTTGGCTTCATCATATGTGGATGGGTCGTCATCTGCTTTTATCATATAAGCATAATCTTTAGTAGTCAAGAATGAAATATCATAACTATACCTTGTGGGTTGCCATTTGTGCCTTGATGATCTTCTAAGTTCTCCACTTCTTGAAGTTTCTGGTTCATCACATTCTGGATCAAACCTTGGCATCTCTTCAACTTCAACTGATGCTTCATTGTTCTCTTCTTCTTCAAATATTTGAACCTTTGATTTACCTTTCTTCTTATTCAATGTTTCTTCAAGACCTGCATAAGTATTATTTGTACCTGAGTACCAAGTACTTTTCTCATCAAATGTGACATCCTTTGATAAAAAGAATTTCTTTGTAGATGGACTCCACAGCCTGTATCCCATTTGCTTATCATCATAACCAATAAACACATATTTTTCAGCCTTTGGTTCCAACTTATGCCTTAATTGAGAAGGAACATAAGCATAGGATAAGCAACCAAATACTTTGCAATGATCTAATGTAGGTCTCTTACCCCACCAAGCTTCATATGGTGTCATGCCTTGCAAAGCTTTACATGGTAGCCTATTGACCAAATATGTGGCTATATTTACAACCTCTACCCACAAATAATTAGGGCAATTCTTTTCTTATATCATTGATCTTGCAAACTCAACAAGAGTTCTATTTCTCCCTTCTGCTACACCATTTTGTTGAGGAGAGTACCTGCAAGTAACTTCTCTCTTTATACCTGCATTTCACAAATAATCATTGAATTCATTTGAGAGATACTCTCCCCCTCCATCTGATCTTAATCTCTTCATTTTTTGTCCTGTAATTCTTTCTGCATATGCATGATAGTGTTTAAATGTACTAAACACTTCTGACTTGTCTTCGATCACATAAATAGTGATCCACCTGGTAGCATCATCAACATATATGACATAATATCTTGAACCATTTATGCTAAAGTCCTTTGAAGGACCCCACACATCTGTGTATACCAATTCAAGTCTTTCTGAATACATGAAACCATGCTTATTATATGATTGCTTATGAGCCTTACCTAATTGACATGCTTTGCATCTGTATGTCATGTGTTGACCTGTAGCATTAAGTAATCCAAGTATTGAACCATTATTAACCTATTAACCATCTTTGATACCTCTTTCATTGAAGTGTCCAAGCCTCTTATGCCAAAGATCCGATTCAGACACCTTTTGCTCTCCATATGTAAACATGGCATGTCCAACATTACCTTGTACCCTCAATGTGAAGAGCCTTCCTTCTTTCTTTCCTGTAACAATTTTCTTATACCCTTGGCTAGGGTCTTCAACATAAACTCCATCATTAGTGAACCTCACCTGATATCCTTTTTCAACAATTTGTCCTACACTAATCAAATTCTTTGGAATTGTAGGAACATACAAAAGCTTACTCAAGAGAGTACTTCCATCTTTGGCTTTAACTGATCCAATTGACTTCACCTTGTGCTTTGTATTGTCACCTATTTGAATTGTATGATTGATTTCCTTATGATCCAAATCAGTCATCAAAGCAATGTTTCCACTCACGTGATTGCTACACCCTGAGTCAATATAGAATACTCTTAAGTCTTCATTTGAAGCTTCACATGTTGCATTCATAATAAGAGTTGAATCTTCTTTATGATATGATGCATAATTGTAGTAGGTGTTAATGTAGGATGGGTTTTGGAAGTTTCTTCCTCCATTCCTTCCAAAGGAACTCCTACCACCTCTACCTGTGTAATTTCCTCTTTGATTTCTTCCGCCTCTTCCTCTTTGGTTAAAATTCTGATTAAATTTACCATTGCTTTGATTATTATGCCAACATTCATGAGATAGATGATTGGTCTTACCACATATCCAGCAAGCTTTCACATTATCTTTGTTATTTCTGCCTCTTTCTCTACTTCTGCCACTTCCTCTACCTCTTAGGAAGTTTGCTTGACTTGGAGTACCTTCATCTTCAATTGATTGTTGCTTTCCTTTGATAGCTTTCTTCTTGTCTTTAGAATACATTGCATGACCTGCACTCTTATCAACATCTCCTTTGATATCATATTCAAATCAGGAGTGAAATGATCTAATGAAAGTTCTATTGACAAATATGAAAGGCTTCCACTTCTCATCTCCTCTTAGACCTGTGAGAATTTTTCTTACCAACTTATCTTCTTCAATATCTTCATCAACTGCACCTAAGGAATTAGCAATTTCTTTCATCTTTGTCACATAATCAGATATTGATTGTGAAGCCTTCTTCTTGAATGTGGTAAACTCTGCCCATAGTGATGCTTTCCTTGACTTGGTTGTATTTTGAAAATCCTCCTCCAAAACACTCCATATATACTTTCACTTTCAAGTCCTCTGATATGAGGAAGCAAGTAATCATCTACAACCATGTAGATAATGCTCCTTGCTTGAGCATCTTTCTTCATCCAAGTCTTTAAATTTGTGTGCTCCTCTCTAGTAGGAACACTAGGATCTTTAAACTTTGGCTTTTCTTCTTCTCTTGTGATGTATCCCATCAAATCTTTGCTCATAAGATGAGCTTCTATCCTCATAGACCAAGCTGGATAGTTCTCTCTATCCAAGTTCTCAATTTGGAGACTATCTCCCATCCTTTCTTCACCTATACTAAAAAATCTTCAACCTTATGAGGAATGAATGTACCTTAGCTTTGAAATTTACTCCTTCTGATCCTTTTGATTGCTCTCGTGTGTCTCCCTTTAGCTTTTCCTTCACACTTTGTCCTTTTGAATCTTCAAATGTTGAATTCTATGTGTCTGCAGTAGTTGGTGTCTTCCTTTCCTTCAATTCTGATGATTCCTGCTCTGATACCACTGATGGAGAGTGTTAATCTCCAAAAGACAAGCTATCCTTGATGTTAGACACCTCTATATCAGGAACAACTCAAAAACTCAACTAATTTTGGAAGATCAATGCCAAATTATTAAGACTTTAGCTAACTGTGAAGAAAATCATTACACAGAAAAGTCTGCTACACTTAATTCATTCATTGACTCACCAAATGTGTAAAGTTCCTAATGAAACTTTGTACAACATGTTGCCTAAAGGTTATGCACCTTCTTCAAGTTAAAACTTCTCAAAAGATTCAATAAATCTTGAGATATGCTTCAAACAATATACGTATGTCTGAAATTGTACGTCTGTATAGTCGACTTTGTCACCTGCAACTTCTAGTGCATGGTTCTCCCAAGCTAGACCTCATTTATTCAAATGCTTTTAGCCACAGATGTCTTACCTTCCAACTTATATTTTGACTCCTCATTTGTGTAAAACGTTACACTATGCACTGAGATGTGATCAATTCTTTGATCATCGAGATTGCGCGTGTTTCAAAAGACACTCATCACTTCTTCACATACAAATGTTCCTACACACAATTCTCTCAGCCTGATTACAATTAGGCTCTCAAATCTTGACCATAGATGCATTCACTATGGACTTAGACACCTACAAAAGGATTCTTGAAATGATCAAACATAGAAGGAGGAATGGAGGAAAGATCAATGTGCAATTCTCAGAAAACTTCTTCTATTCAACTCATCTTACATCTGATGGATGAAACTCACATAACTCATGATCTACTCCTCTCTATCTCGTCCATTCTTCATCGCTCATATTTATCATGACTATATAAAAGTGTATATATACATATGAATATGTATTCTTCATTACTTCAAGTATTTTGTGAAGTATTTACAAGGCTAATATACACGTGTATATAGACCATCTCTTTCTGAATCTCTTCTTCTCTTCATGCTCTAAGCTTCAGTCTTCTCTTTATTTCTTCATTCCTGAACTTCATGTAATCACCCATTGTTTGTCTTGCTCCAACAACATACACACATAGACACACACACACATACACACTCACACACACACATACACACTCACACACACATATAGACACGTCACACACATATATGCATACACACACACGTAGAGAGACATACACACACACATACATGCATACATATGCATACATAATGCATATGCATATGCATACATACATACTTACATGCATACACACACATACACACACATGCATACATATGCATACATAATGCACATGCATATGCATACATACATGCTTACTTGCATACACACACATGAAGGGTTTATGCGTAGAAGAAATGGCGATGGCAGAGAGACAAAGGCAGAATAGCGGAGACAGAGCATACGCATAGATAGGAAGATAAGTTGTGCCTCATTTTTTCATTCAAAAGATATACCTTTATACAACTTTGTGTGGCTCTTGGGCCAATAAAAAGGAGATAAGCAAATGTTACTTTATCCTCTTTGTTAGAGGATGTTCATACACAAGTTTATATTAAGCTCATAGTCAACAATCCCTCCCTTGAGCTTGATTATACATAGCTCTTTGTGGGCACTATTCCTTCCCTACATACAATGAGAGTGGTAAAGATCCTTCCCATATATAAAGAGAGTGGTACATTGTTTTGGTTTCCTTCTCTCAACAAACCAATGGGTGGAACAAGTTATATCCGTCTCTGACTCTAAGGTGGTGCATATGATTTTCTCCTTCCCTAGGATAAAGTAAGGTGGTACAAAAGAGATTGAAAGGGATTATAACATTGCTTTGCTGTCATCGTTAATCATGTGATAGTTGTTGTTGCTTTCTTTTGATGCTCTCTTTTCTTTCCTTTTCTTTGTTCTTCATCTTGTTCTTGACTCCATCCTCATGTTATTGTATTATTATAAGCACTTTTGAAAGCTTTATAAAGACAAAGACAAAATAATTTGGGAAAGGTCCTTCCCTCTATGTTGAGGGGGTGTCTAATTCCCAGACAAAAAAAAATGTGTACATAGCATGCTTAGACCTACATGTGATGTGTAGAAGTGATTATAAAGCATTAAGAGCTCTGTGTGTGATAACCATCTGATGTTTAGGAGTTATTGAAAACAAAATATATATATATATCTCCATCAACACCACATATTGCATATACCCATTAGCATTTCCAGATCAAATCATATTGAATAGATGTGTGCGCCCTACTTCTTTGCTTCCGTCTATCTTACTGAGCTGTTATCACTAGTGTTTCGCGAAGAGCTCCAATTTTGAGATTACAAGTTCATCTGGAAGCTTCAAAAGATTGGTAGAAGATGCTTCTTCACGGAAGTGCATTGCCATAGTAAAGCAAAAGAAAACAAAGGAAATGCAGCCCACATTCCGATATGAAATATGGTAGATCCATTGTGATACGTGCAACATCAAGGCTTTTTCACTGACAAAGCGGAATATGGACAATGCGTGTAGATTGCACGTCTTCTCGGGTGCTATTACATCTTCAGCGTCTACTCGGGGGCCATCAAATTAGCGCACCATTACAATCAGAAGATGATAGACACCAACAACTTCTATAAGAATCAGGGGGGAAACACGAGCATTTTGGCGGGGCTAATGAATGAAGTTTGACCCACCATGGATGGTGCTCTATGTGGGAGAAGTTCTTAATCTCTTCTGCTACCTCATGATATGGATTTCTATCACGCACAGAGTCACTGTTCCATCTGCGGGAGCCGTGTCATTCTCCATGTTTGAAGCAGCCAACTCTCATACCTTTGTGAACACTACAGTCCTCGTGGCTTACGTCAAGAACTTCCCGCTCAGCAAGGGCATTGCCCTCGGCCTCTGTGGTGTTGTCTTCATCTAAATCTATCACACCATCTATGGCTCTAATACCACCTGAAGGGTTTATGCACAAAAGAAATGGGGATGGCAGAGAGACAAAGGCAGAATAGCGGAGATAGAGCATATGCACAAATAGGAAGACAAGTTGTGCCTCTCTTTTTCATTCAAAAGATATGCCTTTATACAAATTTGTGTGGCTCTTGGGCCAATAAAAAGGAGATAAGCAAATGATACCTTATCCTCTTTGTTAGAGGATGTTCATACATAAGTTTATATTAAGCTCATAGTCAACAACACATACACATGCATACACACATACACTTACACACATAGACACACAGACACACATACACACACATATATGCATACACACACATAGATAGACATACACACACATACACATACATGCATACATATGCATACATAATGGATATGCATACATACATACTTACATGCATACACACACATATGCATACATAATGCACATGCATATGCATAGATACATGCATACACATACACACACATACACATGCATACACACACATACACACACACACACATACACACATAATGCATATGCATATGCATACATACATACTTACATGCATACACACACATATGCATACATAATGCACATGCATATGCATACATACATGCATACACATACACACATAGACACATACACACACAAACACATACACACACATAAACACATACACACTCATAGACACATACACACTTACACACACACACACATCCAGACACATTTACACACACACACATACACATGCATACAAACACACATATATAGATACACATGTATATACACATATAGACACGTACATAGACACACACACATACATACACACATACACACACACATACACACACACATACACACACACGTACACACACATATATGCATACACACACGTAGAGAGACATACACACACATACACATACATGCATACATATGCATACACACACACACACCTGGAGAGACATACACACACATACACATACATGCATACATAATGCATATGCATATGAATACATACATACTTACATGCATACACACACATACGCACACACATACACACACACATGCATACATATGCATACATAATGCACATGCTTATGCATATATACATGCTTACATGCATACACACACATACACACACATACATATACACACATACATATACACACATAGACACACACACAAACATAGAGAGAGAGAGACACACACATATATATGCATACACACACACACGTAAAGAGACATACACACACATACACATACATGCATATATATACATACATAATGCATATGCATATGCATACATACATACTTACATGCATACACACACAAACACACACACATGCATACATATGCATACATAATGCACATGCATATGCATAGATACATGCATACACATACACACACATAGACACATACACACATAAACACATACACGCTCATAGACACATACACACTTACACGCACACACACATCCAAACACATTTTCACACACACATACACATGCATGTAGACACATATATATAGATACACACGTATATACACACATAGACACACACACATACACACATACACACACATATATGTATATACACACACACACGTAGAGAGACATACACACACATACACATACATGCATACATAATGCATATGCATACATACATACATACTTACATGCATACACACACATACACACACACATGCATACATAATGCACATGCATATGCATACATACATGCTTATATACATACACACACATACATATACACACATCGACACACACACACACACATGTAAAGAGAGATACACACACATACACATACATGCATACATATGCATACATAATGCATATGCATACATAATGCATATGCATACATAATGCATATGCATACATAATGCATATGCATACATAATGCATATGCATACATAATGCATATGCATACATAATGCATATGCATACATAATGCATATGCATACATAATGCATATGCATACATACACACTTACATGCATACACACACATGCATATATATGCATGCATAATGCACATGCTTATGCATAGATACAGCTTACATGCATACACACACATACACACACATAGACACATACACACATACACACACATATTTACACACACATAGACACACAGACACACTTACACATGCATACACACAGACATACACACATAGATGCAGAGACACACTTACACACATAGACACACACACACATAGACACATAGACACATACAAACTTACACACACACAGATACACACACACATATATAAACACACACATACACACATAGACACATACATGCTTACACACACACATACACACATCCACACACATTTACACAAACATATACACATGCATATAGACATATATATACAGATACACATGTATATACACAGATAACATATACACACATACACACATACACACATACACACTAACACACAAACATACACACACACATAAACACATACACACATCCACACACATTTACACACATACATACACATGCATATAGACACATATATATAGATACACACGTATATACACACACACATACACAACACACATACACACACACATACACACATATATATGCATAGACACACACATAGAGACACATATACACACATACACATACATGCATACATATGCATACATACATACTTACATGCATACACACACATACACACACATGCATACATTTGCATACATAATGCACATGCAT
>CM035409.1:37433261-37468261 GCA_020310875.1 Ceratopteris richardii | reverse complement strand
GAACATGATTTCATCGCTCTAGTAGGATTCATCGATATTCTAGTTGAATAAAGAAGAATCTATTATCTGATATCCATTCACAAGCTTCAAGTTATTGACTTAATACCTCCATAGCTAACTCATACTTAATATTTGTATGCAAAGTTCATAAAAGAGTTAGCAGTGTAGGTAGTAGGTCGACTAGAAAGGAGAAGCAAATGTTTCAGGAAGATTCTAAAGGTTGGGTGGACAATTCCAAACATTAGATGGACAAAATATCTTCATTCAATATAGGTATGTATAATTCGACTCTACTCTCATAACATGTGTATATGTATGTTTATGTGTATATATATATATATATATATATATATATATATATATATATATATATATATATATATATATATATATATATATATATATATATATATATATATATATGTATGTATGTATGTATGTATGTATGTATGTATGTATGTATGTATGTATGTATGTGTATGTATGCATGTGTAGCTGTGTATATTTGATTTCATTTCTAATTTACTTTTTGTTTATTGTGATTTGTAGACTTTCATATAGATATCTAGAACACTAAATCGTCTGGTTGTCTCCCATTTTATAGTCAATCTATTACCTGTCTTGCTAACTAAGGCTTACATACTTGTTTACAAATATAAAGTATCAGTTAGCTATGGAGGTATTAGGTCATTTGGAAAATAGGACAAAATTTATCTCGAAATTTTTGAAAGATACATGAATAGTTTTAAAGGATGTACGGATAGAAAGTGCCCATTCGATGCAAGTTCTTGTTCTTAACTTAGCTAAAGTAAGAACAAAAACCTGCATTGAATGGATGCTTTCTTTCCACCCATCCTTTAAAATTATTTTTCCATCCTTCAAAATTTTTGAGATAAATTTGGTTCTCACATTTTCCTAACAACCTAATACCTCCATAGCTAACTGATACTTAATATTTGTATGCAAAGTTCTTAAAAGAGTTAGCAACATAGGTATTAGGTCGACTAGAATAGACAAAACAGATGTGTCAGGAAGATTCTAAAGGTTGGGTGGACAATTCTAAATGCTAGATGGACAAAACATTTTCATTCGATACAGGTATGTATAATTTGACCTTACTCTCATAACATGTGTATGTGGATATATGTGTGTGTATGTTTATATGTGTGTATGCATTCATGTATAATTATGTATATGTCTATATATGCATGTATTTATATGTATATATTTATGCATATATATATATATATATATATATATATATATATATATATATATATATATATATATATATATATATATATATATATATATATATATATATATATATATATATATATAGATATATATATATATATATATATATATATATAGATAGAAAATTGAAAATTATACCTTAATAGTGCCGAAACAGATACATTACTCCATCCAAAATGATTTTGAAGATTGAGAATAAGTAAGCTCGCAGTTAGTCATGTCAAACGACTTCCTTCATATACATGCTTTAGACATTCCTCTCGAAGATATTTCTCATTTTTAGAAATATCAATGCTCTCATTGTCATTTTGATACCAATCCTCAATAAAATATGTCATGCCATCATCTTCATCATTGTTGCACAAATCTTGTATTCTTTTGAATATAGATCTTTTAACCTTGCATATTCCACAGGATCACTTTTGGGTAGCCTCCTCATAGAAGCTTCTGATAAATGATGTCTTACTGGCAATTGTGAATGTATATATGTATGCATGTGCATGTATATATGTGTAATATGTGTGTGTACGTATGTGCATGTATATGTGTGTAATATGTGTGTAATATGTGTGTGTATATGAATGTATGTGCATATGTATATGTGTATGTGCATGTGCATGTGTATGTATATGTACGTATGTGCATGTTTAAGTGTATATGTGTGTATATGTGTGTATATGTGTATGTGCATATGCATGTGTATGTGTGTGTATATGTATGTGCATGTATATGTGTAAGTGTATGTGTATATGTGTGTATGTGCATGTATATGTGTATATGTGTATATGTATGTATGTGCATGTGTGTGTGTATGTGTATATGTGTGTGTACGTATGTGCATATATATGTGTATGTGTGTGTATATATACATATGTGTATGTGTATAAACATATACAAGTGTATGTATATGCATGTGTATATGTATGAAACACGCATCTGCATGTGGATGCATTTCTATTTGTATCCATGTGCATGCATGTGAATGTGCATGCATATGGATGTGCATGTACATGTATTTAAGTATATGTTAATGTGTGTATGTGTATGTATATATGCAATAATGCACGCATGCAAGTCTTTTTATGTGGTTGTAGAAATGTTTGTGCATATGCATGCGTATGTGTGTGTATGTGTAAGTGTATGTGCACATGTATGTGTGTGTATGTGCATGTGTATATGTCTGAACATGCATCTTCATCATGTATAAGTGTATATGTGCATATCAATAAGTGTGAGTATGCTAAATAATGAAAATAACACAATTCAAATGATATACAAAGAATGGAAATTGTACTTATAATAGTTAGCCATATTATTTGCTTGGTTAGCTTCTTAAATAACCTGCAATAAAGAGAGAGAGAGAGAGAGAGAATTCAAAGAGAGAAAGAGGTAGAAAGAGAGAAACAGAGAGAGAGAGACAATAAGATAGAGATTAGACAAAACAACAATTCAACAAGCAATTGTTTCAGCTCGTAAGCGCAACGCAATGGCGAATGTTGGAGAGCTCTTTGATCAGATGCGTGAAGATGCCAACATTTTAATTTTTTTCGTCAAAAACCCGTCGTGTAATGATGCTAAGGCATTTTAAAAGCCCATCCAATTACCATCACATAAGCGACATTAATGACCGTTGCATAAGCGACGTTAATGACTGTCGCATAAGCGACGTTAATGACTGTCGCTTATGCGACGCTATAAGCGACATTGTTTTAAATCGTCGCTTTAGCGACGCTCAATGTCAGTGTCGCATATCCCATCGCACTAGACGTTGATAAAAATGTCGTATTTATCGTCACTTAACCGATGTTCTGCGTTCGACGCTTCTTGAGATGCTTTATGCAATTTTATAGCGATGAAATTGTATCATGTTAACCGTCGCTATGCGCCTGTATTCCTTGTAGTGGTTGTAGTTGTAAAAATTTTGCTAGTTTACTATGCCTACAAAAATATGACATGATGTCCTCCTTGCCTAAACTCGATGTGCCTTTTGAACATGTATGTGAGGGCTAAGTTTTAGGTAAAATGCAACATTCTTCCTTCCCAAAGACAAGCAAGAGTTGAGTGTAAATTGTAGATTATCCAATGTGACGTTTATGTCCATGCATGGATGAATTTTATAGATGACTTCTATAATCATATATGGATCTATCCACTCAAATCAAACTGTGAAGTTCGAGTTGTTAAGAAAAAATATAGGTATTTCATGAAAATGACAATATGTATGGCTAAAAGATATGCATGACCTCATAGTTTTTGGCTTGAGGCCACGATGTGTGTCACATATGTCCCACTAAATTATTATAATCTACCACTCCTTATGAGGCTTGGCATGGCAACAAGCCATCCACTATTTATGTATGTGTCTTAGTTTTGTTCGGCATATGCATTAGTATTTTTATTGTTCAGCATATGCATTAGTTTTGTTCGGCAAATGCATTAGTATCTAATCAACAATGCAAGAAATTGAATGGTAAGGTTATGAGATGTATTTTTATTGGATGCAGTATTGGAAGAAAAGGCTATCATTCATATCACAAACAAATTAATGGTGATTTGGTTATTTATGATACAATTTTGGGGGTGTAGTTGGACATATGTTGTCATGAATTAAGGAAACATAAGTATGGTCAAAGCATGTGAATGATAGTTTGTAGCCTCTTTTCATTGGTGGGCAAGATTTATTGAGGATACAAATCACTTAGTTTCTAATTTAGATCTACATGATGCACTTGCTAATAAGAGGGCAAACACTGATGAGGAAAACAAACATGCCAAGATGGTTAGTGCAAACTTTGGAAGATAGTAAGTTAGATTCATCTTTGCCTTATCATAGTCGCTTAGGCTTTGATGGTGCTTCTTTGACATTAGATTGCGATAAAATGGTTACTTTTAGCCTTTGTAAGGAGAATGAGCATGTTTCCTTTGATGAAACCAAAAAACAAATAAGTGGATGAATGCTATGGAATGAGAAATTATTGTTATTACGAACAATAGTACTTGGCCTTTATGTGATTTTCCTCCATGCAAGAATGCTATAAGCACTAAGTACAGCCTATACTTTGAAACATAAACTTGATTGTGGTGTTGAATGCAATAAAGCTTGGCTTGTTGCCAACATTTATGCTTGAAAGAAAATCATTGATTTCCGTTAGACAATGCTCACATCTTTCTTATAATGATCATTCATAGCATCTATGGATTTTCAATTCACAATCATTGGAATGTACATCCATTGGACATCAAAACTATATTTTTGAGTGGAGTCTCACATGAAGATGTAAATGTTTTTCAACTTGTGGTTTTGTGTAGAAATGGCAAGACAATAATAAGATATGCATGTTGAAGAATGCATCATATGGATGAAGCAAGCACCATGTGCTTGGTATGAAAAGATACATGTCTATGTATTAACACGTCTTTCAAAGTGGTCCAAGTAAAATCATTTGGTATGCAGAACATGTAGATAACGTGCTTCCAATCATTATTGCTTATGTTGATGACATGTTTCTTACTAGTCCTAATGAGATCATATTGTAAATTGCAAGGTTGATTTGCATGCCACTTTTTCAACTATGACACCAAAATTGTCCACACCCCTTTGCATCTGTATGCAACATTCCCCATTCCCCATTCCCGGGGCAAGACAAGTTCACTCAACCAAACAAAAGAATATGGTTCAATTTATATCTAGCTCATAATCCATCCAAGACAATTGATTTATCACATTGGATCATGGAACAACTATACCTAGGCATTAGCAAATGGATCCAGAAGCCGCCAAATTTAAGGCTTTTGCATCATTATTTGGGCATTTTGTTTTAAAAAGTTGATCAAGGCACTGCTTTTTGTCAAACATTGTATAGTTCAAGATCCATTAGATGATGATCGTTATCAAGAAGTTATTGGATGACTTAAATATGTGCATTTACTCATTCCAACATGTAATTTGTTCTCTCTCATGTGATTTATCTAGTATCTGATAGCTTTGGTTGTCATGCAAAGGAAAGATCATTGCTACCAAATTTATATGCTTTTCTAACCTTAAATGGGCTAAGATGTTGTGATACTTATATGTCCAAAAGTGATGTTTGCTTCATGCTTGGTAGCTCATGGGTATCTTGGTTAAGCAAGAACCAACCTATTGTGGCCACTTCTAGTTGTGAGCTTAAGTATAGGGAAACTTTCACAACTACAATTGAGTGTATGTAGCTCTAAGCATCTTTTGCACCATTTGAGTATTGCTCAAACTTCCACCACCATCTTTACTAATAATCCAAACACATTGGTGATTGCAAGGAACCCAATGTTCCATGCATGTACTAAGCACATTGAGCTGCACTTTAATCATGTCAAGGGTAGAGATTCCATTCGAAAGTTTACTTCGGCTTTTGTGCCTACACAAGGTAATGTCACAAACATTTTCACAAGGGCTCCACCTCATGAAAAGCTCAAAGATCTGCAAAGCTTTCCACTAAACACTCCAAAAGTCAAAATGTAAAGAGGCATTGAGATCTACCATCCATGGTGGTGGTTGGGGATCAATTATAATAGACCACATCAGCTACGCTATATGTTTGGTTACTGATGGCATCAACAAAGAACATAGCCCTTAAAATGTTCTTAACATCATACCTCATCATAGACTGCTTTTAAGACATTGACCTTTTACGTCTCCCTACAACGCATCATGTGCCTCCTGCTCTTTCTTCTTTTCACTATTTCAAGCTATCTTTTGTATCATGTTGGCATCAATGAAAATCCGTTCCTCAAAAACAACACGTGACAATCTTAAAAAAGAAAAGCCACAAATATTGAGATTCTATGTCAACATTTTAGTGTAAATACCTGTTATCCAAAAGAAGCTGCATTTCAGTTTCTAATTCCCTTCCATACATGTTGACCTGTACTCAATTTGACAGAGAAATTCGGGTGCAGACGTGAAAGATTGCTGGCTCACCTCTCAATTCTAATTAAAAGCTCCTTCAATATGCTTCCAAATGATGTATGTCCACATGTCAAAGAAAGTGAAACAAATCAAACTCGAAAAAAGAGAGACAAAAGTGTGTTTTCATGCAGTGTGTTTCACACAGAGTGCAAGGGCAAACTTCTATCAGCAAAGATTAAAATATTTTATCAAATCCCCATTATGCAAAAGCTGAGATTTAGAGTACTTTTACCAAAAGTAATCATTTTTTATCACGTGGCCAAAGATGGTGTGAGTCAAATCTAGTAAATCACAATGGAAAATTTTGAGTCAAAGAGTTTGTAACTTGGCCACTTGTGACCCAAAAGCAATATGCCTACAAATTGCTCAGAAAGAACCAAACTACAAGGATCATTTAGTACAGAAAATCTTAGGGGCATTTTTTCCAGCAATATGAATACTTTTCAAACTCACCCAATCAAATAAAGAATTGAATGGTCACAAGCAGAGGTGACAGACGAAAGAAGAATAGATAAGCACACTATATTTCATGCGTAAACAAATTTCTCTCCTGGAATCATATGTTTGTAACATATCCAAATGTCAAACAGAACAAAATCTCTATCTCCGGAACATATGGAAAGCATATAGAAAACAACTATAAGATTTTTTATTTTCAAAGAGCAACAGTACAAACAAAGCAGTACAAGTCATTCACAGAGATTGGTGCCATTTAACTCCATCTCAAAATTATTTGGGACTAATTCAAACTCACCCAATCAAATAAAGAATTGAATGGTCACAAGCAGAGGTGACAGACGAAAGAAGAAAAGATAAGCACACTATATTTCATGCGTAAACAAATTTCTCTCCTGGAATCATATGTTTGTAACATATCCAAATGTCAAACAGAACAAAATCTCTATCTCCGGAACATATGGAAAGCATATAGAAAACAACTATAAGATTTTTTATTTTCAAAGAGCAACAGTACAAACAAAGCAGTACAAGTCATTCACAGAGATTGGTGCCATTTAACTCCATCTCAAAATTATTTGGGACTAATAATTGCCTTCATGCACAGCATCATTACAAATCTGTGTGGGTACAAAAAAGGGGGGGGGGGGGGGGGGGGGGGGGGGGGGGGGAGGGGGGAGAGAGAGAGAGAGAGAGAGAGAGAGAGAGAGAGAGAGAGAGAGAGAGAGAGAGAGAGAGAGAGAGAGAGAGAGAGAGAGAGATTTTAAACCTCAAATTCAGGGCTCCATGGTGCATCCATCATTGTGGTACAGAATAAGGGAATGCGATTCAAGGATTAAGTAAATTAAGGACACTCAAAAAACAAAGAAAAAGACATAAATAGGATTCTCTAAACTCTTATTACAGATTCTCCATGAGGTTTTGAGGGAAAATAATAGCCCACAAATGTATATAATGCCATTCTTGGTTAACATTATGGGTCGCAGATCCTCAAAAAGATAACTGGATATAATATCATGCCATGCAAAAGGCCAGAACACTTTAAAATAAGAAATTGGAATATAGTACAAAGTTCCAAATAAAACCCAATAGTCAAGGCAGCCAGGACTTTCAGCCCTCTTCTCCAAATTCATTGGTAAATTTCTCATGGATCATAAGATCATCCTTGCTAACTGTTGGCTTTTGTCTTGCCAACACCTTATCAAAGTCTGACTTTGTAATAGGAGGAGGCAATATCTGAGCAAAATGAATGTACAAATTTAGAATCAATGTGTCACAACATTCTGTCACAAGTAGAGCAAATAAGAGAACCAGCATACCTTGGCAGCAAGACCACTTGCTGCAAGCTCCTGCATTGTTGTCTGCACAGCTCCTCGTTGTCGTGGACCACAAGGTACCCACATTTCTTCTCCATCTTTTGACATAACCCTCTGAAAATGCATTGCATCTTGAGTTTTACGCACAGGCTCAAAAAGCACATCCTTCACCTGTGAGGAACCATTTGTGCCTTAACCACAAGAAACCAAACAAAAAAGAACTTAACAAATCTTCCTGTACCCTTCCCCCCTTGGAAAATATCCTTTTGATGCAACTTACACACACTGAGATATCTGAGCCAGAGAAACCTTCAGTTCGCCTCGCCAATTCTTCAAAATCAGCTTCACTTAAATCATTAGGAGTATCACCTAAATGGACCTGTTTACACATCAAAGCTCTCAACCTGAGCATTGAAAACAATGTAAATTTGAATGCTAAAGAGTCCACCAAGAATACCTTGAACATGTGTTGCCTTGCTTTAAGGTCTGGAAGTGGAATGTATATGCGCTTATCAAATCTTCGTCGTATTGCCTACATCACAGACATGAATCTGCAAAATTAAGAAAGAAAATCAATAGCTTTCAACATATTGAAATCATACCTGATCAAGGGCGTAGGGTGTATTTGTAGCTGCTAAAACTAGAACTTTCTGATCGTTATTACCAACACCCTGTCATCACATACTTCGCATTTAAATACACTCTCAAGTATGAAAGTTGAAATATCCCCTTGTCTTCAAATTTGAAATCACTATACCTGCATTTGTACCAGTAGCTCAGTTTTTATTCTCCTAGATGCTTCGCTCTCATTGCCTTCTCCTCGTTGACCACAAAGCGAGTCAATCTCATCAACAAAAATGATTGATGGAGAATTCTCTCTTGCCATTTGAAAAAGGTTTGCAACTAGTTTCTCACTTTCTCCCATCCATTTAGAAACAAGATCTGATGATGAAATGCTGTAAAATCAGAGCTAGCATTAGAATCAACCACATGATGATGATGATGCAAATGTTGTGAGTGTTGGGAAACGTAGGACGAGAACAAGAAGCAAGATTTGTACTACAGGAAAACAGGTCTTAAATAGTCACTTTTGCAGGCCTTCAAAAACAGATGAACTAGGTGGTTGGAAAAGATAACCAAGAGTGTTTTCTTCCAGACGGCCACCACAGAAAGGATCTAGCCAATTTTACATGCCTTTGACAGTTGCTGAGGTCACACAGGAAGGTTATGGAATTTTCAGGCCAACCATCATTGGGGGCCAGATGGTTGAGACCAAGGTTCACAATACAGGTATACTGCTCAACAGTGTCACTAAGTTATGTTGATCTAGGGGGCACTCCCCTTCAGAAAGGCTCAAGTATCTGTATATATGTTCTATTCCAGAAATCAGATCGTTCTGGCTCATCCTACAAAACGCTATCTCAAGGTACTAACCATGGAGGATATTGAGGACATCTGTCAGCAACCAATATGCAGCATCCTGTGAGGAGGAGAATTCCCTACACCACCATCCACTTCTGGCTACATAGCCCTCGTTGTACCTTGTAATGTATTGATTTTCAGCGTCTGATACCAGGCCATACCTACTTTCAATTGAATACCTAGTGGTTTTCCCATTCTTTCGGCCCATCACTGCGTTTATCATCTATTCGCATCTTCAGTTGGTAGTAATGACTTCAATCTTTTTTCTATCATACATAGATATTGAAGCAGATACATCTTGATGTAGATTTTTGGCCTCCTATTTCATTTTGGCCTCATAGGCCATTTTGGCCTCATGGAGACCTTAACATATCATTCCATTATTCTAGCTTCTATCTCTTTGAATCAAGTCCTCCGCAAACTAATACGTAATTTTATGTGAAGGGAATGTAGCTCACAGTCAGGATATACGTCAGAACCCCATAGAGGGTTCCACTGGAATCAAGCGCTTTTTAACAAACTAATATGTAATTATATGTGAGTGGGTTGAAGCACCCAATCAGGAAGTCCCTACACAAACATATAGGCTCCAAGGGTTAATACTATTGCCTCAGATATCAGGTTATGAACAATTGGTCTCTGATTCTTCCATTCAGCAGAAATAGCATGCCTGTCCACAACCCCTGCTTTGTGGGATACCGGGGTCTCGCAGGTACTATGCCCATTCACCTGTACAGTTGTTCTTTCAAAGTTAAAGCTCGGGAGAGTAGGCACTTGCAGAACCTCCATTTAAAAATTAAAAAAAAGAAAAGAATAGCATGCCTATTAGTGAAGAGCTATGTCTCTATGCAGCCTAAACATGATGCTGAAGTGGCCAAAGAAGAGACGATGCGCCAATTCTTTCTTGTTGCATTAACACTACTAACACTAAATGCTACTACTGACCCAAGTTTTTAAGCGAAAGTTCATTGGTGTAGGATAAGCAACACCATGTAGGCTTTATAGTTCAATCAGCAGCAGCCACAAGCTTTAAATGTCCCCAAGAAAGGCTCATTACGTTGACATCACCCTCGGCTAGCAAGGTGGTTAGGTTCGTAAGGTTCACAAGGTTCGGTACGGGTAAGTTACGTGAAACGAATCTTACCTCCAAGGTAAGGTTCGTAAGGTACGTCAAGGTTTCTACATACATGTAAAAATTACACATATATATTACAATGTTGAGTGAACATCTATATCTACTAATGTATGTGTAACTGTATATGTATGTACACTGGAAGCATTATACATCAAAAGATTTAATATGACCAATGTATTATATCGATGAAATACCTAAAAAGACAATGAACTACCCTGAACGAGCGGGATCGTAAGGTTCGAACCAAATGGTGCCATATGAACCAAATGGGGAAATCCATCCGGTTCGCGAACCACTACAACTATGTGGGCTAGCGATCTCTTTATGAAATTCTGGCACTTTCAAAAAGTTAAACCTCCTTTCCAGACATGCAAATCCTCGTGTATCAATTACAACTTGCCATTTCTAACAAACTCATTTCTCTTCCCAAAATTTCCACCATGTCTCATAGCAATATCTATTATTCCAATCATTATAATGTTATCTACATACAGATATGTGCATTGAATCAACACACATATCCATATCAAAATAAAACATGTTTCAAACTCCTAAATAAGAAACGTTTAAAACGTAAAACGTTTGGGTCATCTTGAGACGTTTCCTATTGACCCAATCCACGTCTTTTTCGTGCCATACAATCATATGGCTGCATACTTTTCTGGAATGCTACAGCGAGCTCTCTTTAGTCACTCCTTGAGAGCACCCTTGAGAGCTTGAGCACCTTTGAATCTTGAGACTTGTGTGTTAGAAATTTAGCATTTTGACATTATTAAAATTCTAATTTGTATTGGAATCTTTTCATCTCATTGTACTTATTCCTGAAGAGTTTTGTTAGATTAGGAAAGGCCCAACAATCAAACCATTTCCCAGAAATGGTCACGAATGGTCAAAAATGGTAATCGAGATAATCACATAATCACGAAGTACTCAACGATAGCTTTCCAACCATATATAACACTTGCCAGTCCAACATCATTTGAGGAGCCCTCAAATTTCAAACCCTAATTTCTGCAATTATGTCCAAAAGCACATGGTTTTGAGTGCCACATGTTGAAATTTCCATGAACACACATTACATTGATCCAACGGCTGAGGTTATTACACATGGCAACAAAAAAAAAAAAACTAGCACAAGTGAAGTAAAAGCCAATTAAAAATTATGATAAAAAGTCAATGCCCAAAATAGGTTTTGCACAAGAACAATTTTGTTAAAAGCTTCTTTATGCTTTTACATTGGCTGATTTTTGTTGGGTTGCTGAAATCTATAAGGTTGCCTTGTTTCACTTGATCATCAACTTACCATCACACAAACATGCTTCAAGCTTGGAGAAGAAGTCTCTTCTACACTTCGAGGAGATGCTACACTCTTGGAGGTGATTGAGTAGAGTGTATGCTCATACACTTGGTCTCTTCTACTCTCTTGTATCTCTTCTACTCTCTCGTAGGTTGCTTTGGAGATCTTACCCTAATCTCTTCATGCCTTTCCCTTATTCTCACATCCTCTCTTTTGTACTGATGGATTGTGAGCAAGGTTGGATTGGGATGTGTTCCAAATGTATATGAAACATTCAGAATGTACATTCCAATCATAGTGGAAAGTAATGTTTTAGCAACGACAATGGGTTAGCAACAGGTAACTTTTGGAGATAGGAGTTGCGATAAAGTGATTTATTATTATTATTATTATTATTATAATATATATATATATATATATATATATATATATATATATATATATATATATATATATATATATATATATATATATATATATATAATATATATATATATATATATATAGAGAGAGAGAGAGAGAAAGAAAGAAAGAAAGAAAGAAAGTCATATTAACGTCTTCTGGAGGCCAAACTTGGCCTATGAGACAAAAACCATGTACAAGTGTAGTAACCCTGTGTAGAGGATGAAATGAAATAAAAGGTATATCATGACACAAAGATATATATAAGGCTGGAAAAGGATGGGGAGATGTGGCTCTGACTCCGCAGATAGTGGCCACCTAATACATGGGGGATATGTGAGTAAAAGTGTGAGTAAAACACCCTAGCTACGGGTGAATGGGTGGAGGTGGGTGTAGTATGTGGTACATCGAGGGTGGTTTGAGTGCCTCCTGAAGGAAGACAACCCATTGCCAATAGGGCCAATCATGATCGTCCGGTATGTAGCCCTATGAGACAAAAACCCTATGAGACAAAAACCCTATGAGACAAAAACCCTATGAGACAAAAACCGGTATTTTGGATCCTATGATACATAATAAGGTGGGATACAACTACATATACCATAAAATATAGTATAAGATATATATAATAGAGAGTATAAAGTTTAAACTAGTCATTACTTGTCGTGCTCACAGTCAGTCAGATAATATAATATCATTTGAAAATTCTAACCTCTAATTTAAAACTTCTAGCATGATACATCATGATTCATAACATTTAACATCATAACATTTAGCATCATCATTCATGATTCATAACATTTAAGTTTTAACATGTTACATCAATGATCAATCAATCAATGATCATATTACATAACATATGACATCATAAGATCTAACATCAATGATCATAACATCTTCATCTCACATCATAATGATCATAACATTAACATCATAACATTTAACGTCTAAGTTTCTAGCTTTTAACATTGAACATCATGATTCAATAACATAACATTTAACAATGTAATATCATACATGACACATCATAATAAAAAATTACAAAATCACTATGATAAATAATATTAGTAAATACATATCATGAAACGTCAAATGTCAAATGTCAATAATCCAACTCTGTCACTTTGACATGGTGTCAAATGACAAATCATCACTCTCATTATCATCATCACCATCACCACCACCACCCCCACTCCTCATAGTAGTGGTATGTGGTCTGTTTCTAGTGGCTATGCCATGACTACCACTAGATCCTCTGTGTTTGCAAGATGATTTGGTATCACGCTAAGGTAAGATCAACTCATGGTAGCATAGTATATAAGTCTAGATCCTCTAGAGGAATACCTAGAATATCTCTCACTTTCTCTATATTTTCTGCATCCAGATTGACCCCGCTCACGTCTCTTATATGGCCGCCATTCTCCAAGAGATGCAAGTTGTTGTGGCAATAAACTAGCCGCTCCAACTCCATTGTAGATCATTTGTTCCTCTTCTTTGTATGGAAGAGAGGTTGATGTGCTCCAATCCCTTTCATAAGGATTCTCACTATAACCCAATGAAAAGACACGCATGGGTAACTCTCTTTCATATCATAAAACCTATTTCAAAAAATAAGTAGCATATCAATTATAATAGATATTTAGCACATATCACACTAAGGACTTCTGAACTACCGAGGAGCACTGACACTGTATATCTCCCACCATGATATAGGTCACAACTAAGTAGATCTCAAGCAAGCCATATCCTCTCTAAAATGGTCCCCAGTGCCCACCATTTTGGAATATCAAGAGTTGCATCTCCAATTGAAGTCGCAACTATACATCTGATAACTAAAGCCTACATGTATATGTGTTCCATGTGCTCAAAAGCTCCTTATCCAAGATCGACTGCTTGGATCTCCATCTTGCAATGTGTCATCCCATGGATCAAACGATGAAACAAATCCCATTGATCCCTCCACACAACTTTAATGTGATCAATCCTATGGACAAAAAAATTATAAAACTTTAGAGATTAATTTTTAAGCTAATAAGGGCTTTGAATATCAAAACTTTCAAAGCAATAAGTAGTAACTTAATATGTATCTATCCAATATCAAGTATGGGCAATGTGAAAAGGACTCGCCAACTCAATCCATAAACTCATAGACCAATCCAAATGTACTCTGCTCCATATCAACTATGTGAAGAATAGAATATAATGGATGTATGGCACGCACCAACGCCACTACATCCCTCCAAAAAGCATATGACAAACACATCAAATTTGCTCTAGGAATAATGTGTCCATCCCAAGTAATCCACTCTGTAGATACAACAGTGTGCATCAAAGCCTACCACACCCAATGTAGTCTCTCCTGCACAATGCGCATGTAAACAAATCTAGTCTTTGTATGCTTGAGACGATTCAACTCACTGAAAGATATGAAAATAGCTAATAGTTTTGGTCTCTTTGACCACAAAGAGACCACCTTATGGCACATGGAAAACATAGAATGAATCCAAGGGATCTTTCCAAGATGCTCTATCAAAAGATCAATGCTATGTGTGGCACATGGGGACTACACAATGGAGGGAAACTTTGCCTCTAATAATGTGGCCTTGGCCACAAAGTTCAACCCATTGTCGATAACTACCTGCACAACATTCTTTTGACCGACATCCAATATATCCTAGCGGATATGATCATATATAGACTGACTTATGAGACATTGAAACTACACTAAAATAGACTTTCATCTTTTTTTTTAATCATAAGTGAAATTACATACTAGTAATTACATATCATAGATGTGACTTGTCACATGTCATAAATGATAATACATGCATGGCACATATTACATAAACGATATTACATAATGCATCAATGCAATATGCATATGCCATAGATGAAAAGACTCTGCATATTACATGGTACATGCATGGCACATGCTTCATGCATAATGGAAAAATTTACTATGACATTTGTATTTGCTACTATGTAAATGTAAATTCAAAATATACATACATGCATTATGCAATGTGCATGCATGCATGCATACATACATATTACAAAGATGTCACATACATAAATCACATGTCACATAAATACATACATACATATTACACACATGTCACATGGCACATACATACATAGTACGTACATAGTACACACATATTACATACTTGTCACATGTGACATACATATTACAAACATAGTAGTAAGTGCATATACACACATCACATACATATTTATTACACACATACAGATTCCATACATAAATACATAAGTGCACGCATGCATACTGCATAGTACATACTGCACAATGCATGCATATATATGCAATATGCATAGTACATATATATGCAAATGCATATCTTAAAAATGAAACTTGAAAATTCGGCTATACATAACTATAACTACAAGTCCAGCTTCTGATGCATCGGTGGCACATAGGAACATAGTGCCTTTGCAACAACCTAGTGTATTATATACATTCCTCTTTCTAATGTTTGTCCATGCATTACACATAACGGTGCATCCATTCTTCTCCCATGTGCCCATCATGGGCTCTAACTTCTCCACTATATCCTTAGTTTTATGTAGCTCACTAATCCCCAACTCGTCATATGAAGGACCTCTCCATCGAAATCCCGATGTGATCACTAACGCCATGGCTTCCTTTGATACATGTCATGCATACATGCATACAACATATGTGTCATTATTCATACATGCATACATGGCACAATGCACATATATATACCTTCATAAGTTCAGAGTTATCCAAACTTACGAACTCAGGATAGAGAACACAAACACATACACATTGGAAAAAATAACTGATATATGGAGCAAACCCCAAGAAGAGGTGTGAACCACCTCTTAGTTGGATAGTTAAAAGGGCTCACACATGAGTGCCATGTGACACCCATGTGTGAAGCCATGTGGGTGAGCTCACTCTTGATGAGGGAATATCATATATATCTCCACGCGGCTGGGCGGTAAATCATCATCAATCTCCGTATGCGCGCAGAGCTCTGAGGGCCGACGTTCGACACTGAACTGCAGATCTCCCAAAATTAGAGGGTTCCTTGGAGTCTTCAACATTGGAATCAAAGCCCATACCGACCAAGGACCAAGGTGGGGCCGGACAAAGTCAACAGCCGACGAAAT
Source organism: Ceratopteris richardii (assembly GCA_020310875.1). Lineage (NCBI taxonomy): Eukaryota > Viridiplantae > Streptophyta > Polypodiopsida > Polypodiales > Pteridaceae > Ceratopteris > Ceratopteris richardii. The sequence continues at coordinate 37,451,873 of CM035409.1, read as the reverse complement.
CGACACGCGAAGACAGACCACGCACGCGGGAGTCCACAGCCCACGAAGGGGCACTCCTCCCCCCCTACTCTTGGATGAGAATGAGATGAAGAGCTTGTGTTATATATGCTGGTCTTGGAGATAAAAAAAGCAATATGTGGGATTAGTGACGACGCCTGTGGCTTCTGCGTGTTTCTTGAAAGAGAAAAGTCGGGTGCTGAAGGTATTATTAACAACTGATTTTCGATTTCTTTTCTTAGCTTTGGGCTGGATCAAGATATTGGCCAAATGAGGATGTACATATGTATTATGGGCTGTGGAGATGGGTTTTGGGTCATGGGATCTTCTTGAAAAGCTTCAGTCCTTCAATTTTGAGCTCTTCAAACTCTCTACTTCAAGAAGGGTAGCATTTTACTTCCCATAGGTGACATACCCGACTTCTCCGCACCATAGCTTCCTCATACGATATCGGATTTTTAAAATCTTGGTCACGTTTCGAAGCTACACTCCTAAGCTTCGCTTAGAAACCATCGGTGTTGGATTTGGACGAGATTTGCCCCACCAAAATCTCTCTGCAACACTTCAGCAGGAACTAGGCACCCACTCCCGGGCCTAGTTTTTCATCATCCGGACTCCAAATCTACTTTTTTCACTTGGGATAGTCTCAAATTCTTGAAGTACAGGTGCTGGGCAGAAAGTTATGGACTGGCGAGGATTATTACATCTCTGAAATTGCTCAGTTTCACTCAGTTTGCCCGATGTTTGAGACCACTTCTCCACCTAAAGAGCAACTAGAGGATCCTGATGCGTGTTACTGGCTTGGATAAAGTCATAAAGAGGGAAGTCAGAAGGAATGCGCCTAAGACGTTTGAGGAGGCAATCAAGTATGCACAGATATATGAGGACCATAACCGTCCTCAGTACACTCCTATGGAGACGGATCAGCCCCTCAAGCCTCTTAGTACGACTAAATTTAAGAAAAAGTTGCCATTTGGAAAAAACAAAGTTTTTATTAAAAAACAAAGTTTTTATTAAAAAACAAAGATCACAAGGGCCTAGACTATCCACATATCAATTTGAGAAGGCCAAAAGAGAGAACCTGTGTTTTAGGTGCCTATATCCTAGCCATTCACAGTGGAACTGTCCACTTAAGAAAGGGGAAGAAAAGAAAAAGGGACCAGAGTCTAGTACGGCCCAGTCTAGTACGGCCCCTGAAAAGGGCAAAAAGGCGGTCCACCTAGTGCAGACCCTTCCTATTCATGGAAGCTCTAGCTGCAAGGGAGTGGAGGTGATGCACGAGGATATAGAGCACACCTGTTGTTTGACTCAGTCATTGTGGTCATCGCAGTTTGGACCACATGACTTAGTCAAATTGCATGGTAGTGTGTACGGGACCAGGGTGCGGGTCATGATAGATGACTCTGCCACTCATAATTTTATTAACTATGCTTTGGTCAAGAAATTAAAGATTCCCGAGCAGCCTAGTGCACATAAATACATTGTATCTATGATGCAAGGGCAAGATAAAAGAATATGGGATACTATGGTATCCAATTTGGAAGTCAAGATGCAGGACTATACAGATTTTATGGACTTCCAAATTATGAATATGGAGAGGACAGATCTAGTCTTAGGAAGAGAGTGGCTATGGGGATTGGGAGATACACTTAAACGCAACTATCAAAACAACACACTCGAATTTGAAAAGAATGGAAGTAAAGTTTGTATTCAGGGAGAGAGAGATGTACCTAGTGCACCTCTCATTTCATCACTAGAGTTGTATAGTCTCTGTTATTCTCAGCATGTACAGAACATGTTTTTATTGTATAGTCATGATATGGAGCATTGTACAAACAGCTCATCGGATGTATATTTTCATACTATGAATGTAAATATGAACAGGACTTTCTACTATTCTTTTTTGCAAGAGTATGTGGTTAAAAGTTTTAAGGATCTTATGTTTGAGTATAGAGATGTTTTTCCCACTGACTTACCTAGAGGGCTACCACCTGAGAGAGGGGACATTGACCATGCCATAGAGGTTGTTACTAACACTAACCCTATTTGTAGATCACCTTATAGGCTTAGTGTTTCTCAGCATGAGGAGGTTGAGAAGCAATTGCAGGATTATTTAGATAAAGGCTTCATCAAACCTAGTAACTCACCATGGGCATCGCCAATGCTCCTAGTTAAAAAGAAAGATGGCTCTATGAGATTATGTATAGACTATAGAGCACTTAATAAGGTAACTATCAAAAATAGGTTTCCAATGCCTAGATAGGAGGACCAATTTTGATCAGTTACATCAAGCTAGGTATTTTACCAAGCTTGACCTTAGATCAAGATATCATCAGATCAGGATTAGGGTAGAGGATGTCCCTAAAACTGCATTTAGGACTAGATATGGGCACTATGAGTTTTTGGTGATGCCTTTTGGTCTCACCAATGCTCCTGCCACTTTCATGAAACTCATAAATAGTGTTTTACGGCCTTATCTAGGACACTTTGTGGTAGATTTTTTAGATGACATTCTGATCTATAGTGCATCAGAAAAGGAGCACTTGGAACACTTGAGGAAAGTATTTCAAGTGCTAAGGGAAAATTCGCTCTTTGCTAAGGAGTCAAAGTGTGAATTTTTCAAAACAGAGGTTAGATACCTTGGGCATGTAGTCTCCCAGGATGGAATCTAGATGGATCCTGAAAAAGTAAGGGCTATTATGGAATGGCCACATCCACGGAACCTAGAAGAGTTGTAGATCTTCCTAGGTTTATCAGGTTTCTATCGAAGATTCATCAAGAACTATGCCAAAATTGTTGTCCCGATGACGGAACAGCTTAAAGGGAAAGGGAAAGCCTTTCATTGGGGAGACGATCAGAAGCAAAGTATGGAAAAGTTGAAAGTAGCAATTGCTACAGCTCCACTTTTACACATAGCAGATCCCAACAAACCTTTTGTGGTTGAGACTGACGCGAGTGATTTTGGTAAAGGAGCGGTTCTAGTACAGGATGGTCGACCAGTAGCTTTTGAGAGCAAGAAACTAGAACCGGCTCAAAAGAATTACTCTGTCTATGAAAAGGAGTTGTATGCAATAGTCCATGCTTTGAAGAAGTGGCGTCATTATTTATATGGTGCCAAAGTCACGATAGTGTTTGATCAAGAGAGCATTAAGTGGCTCTCTAATCAAAAAGACCTTAAAGGTCGTAAGGCCCGATGGGCAGAAACCCTTCAAGAGGTTGATTATGAGCTTAGGTATAGGAAGGGAAAGTTTAATGTAGTGGCTAATTCACTTAGCCGCATGCCTATGCTCAATGGACTGAGTTTTACTCAGATCACTAGTGAGCTACTTGAGTCCCTTAGAGGAAAATGTAGGCTTGATCCTGCATATTCTGAGATTTGGGAAGCCATAGAGAATGGGGATCGTGATATACGGGTTTCCAGTGAGGATGGAGTATCGACGGGTTCTCAAGAAGGATTCGAGTGGAAGAATTACAGTGTCCATGATGGATATGTGTCCATGGAGTATCGACGGGTTCTCAAGAAGGATTCGAGTGGAAGAATTACAGTGTCCATGATGGATATCTGTTATACAAAGGTAAGGTATGTGTCCCTAGAGATCTTGAGATGAGACGGCATATTTTATATGAGTGTCATGACACACCTAGTGCGGGACACCCAGGAGTTAACAAGACTTATGATCTTGTTAAGAGGCAATTTTATTGGCCTGGACTTCATAAGGACATCCTAGAGTATGTGCTTAAGTGCAATAAATGCAAGGTCAACAAAGCTGAGAGGTTGAGGATTGGAGGACTACTCCACCCATTGGATATTCCTAATGGGAAGTGGGAGAGTATCTCCATGGACTTTATAGTCGGTTTACCTAAGACACAGAAAGGGCATGACTCAGTCTGGGTAATTGTGGATAGGTTAACCAAAATGGCTAGGTTTATTCCGACACGTACTACAGTGAAGACACCAGAGTTGGCTAGACTTTTTGTGGAGAACCTATACCGGTTATATGGTCTTCTTTTAGACATAGTTTCCGATCGGGATAGGAAGTTTATTAGCCACTTTTGGAGAGCGGTCTTCAAAAGGTTGGATACAAAGCTAAGCATGAGTACGGCCGAGCATCCACAATCGGATGGGCAAACAAAAAGGGTTAACCAAATCCTAGAGGATATGCTTCGAGCATATGTGAATGAAAGGCAAACTAATTGGGAAGAGTACTTACCTATAGTAGAGTTTGCATATAATAGTGCCAAGCACTCTTCCACCGGGCATAGTCCATTTATGCTTATGTATGGGTTTCAGCCAAGAGCTCCTTATGCAGTAGGCTTGCAGAATGAAAAAGTTCAAGCTGCAAAGGACTTCTTGGAAGAGATGAATGATATGCTTAGGCTTGCAAAGGACAGCATTAGGAGAGCTCAGGATAGAGCTAGAGCCTATGCTGACCCTCAAAGGAGAGATATCAACTTTGAGGTAGGAGAGAAGGTCTATCTTAGAGTTCCATCTAGGTCTGAAACCATGAAGATGGGACCTTGTCCAAAACTATCTCCTAGATATTGTGGACCTTTCCAAATACTTAAGAGAATAGGAAAGATGGCTTAAGCCTTACCAGCTCCAACTTCCAGAGAATAGTCAAATCCATCCAGTTTTTCATGTTAGTCTGCTTAAGAAAAGGCTGGGTGAATCTGACAACCTCATTTCAGATAGTGAGGTAGTAGAGCCTATTTCTGTTCAATCTATTCCACATGAGCCTGAGAGCATACTGCGCACTCGAGAGAAACGGACGAGAAGTCACTTGTATAAAGAGTGTCTAGTTAAGTGGAAAGATAGTTCAGAAGATAGTGCTACATGGGAGCGGGTTAGCACCCTTCAGAGACGGTTTCCCAAGTTTAGATTACCTTCCCAAGAGTCTTCTTAAGGGGAAGGATATGGGGAAACAAACGGAGACAGGACCATGTATTTATATACATGGGGATATAGTGGGAGTGGAGGTTCTATTATTTCTCTCTTTCTATCAGACCTTCCAATACCATTTTTGAGGACAAAAATGGAACTAAGGGGAAGGAAATGATATATGGAGCAAACCCCAAGAAGAGGTGTGAACCACCTCTTAGTTGGATAGTTAAAAGGGCTCACACACGAATGCCATGTGGCACCCATGTGTGAAGCCATGTGGGTGAGCTCACTCTTGATGAGGGAATATCATATATATCTCCACGCAACTGAGCGGTAAATCATCATCAATCTCCGTGTGCGCGCAGAGCTCTGAGGGCCGACGTTCGACACTGAACTGCAGATCAAGTCCCAAAATTAGAGGTTTCCTTGGAGTCTTCAACAATAACAAACAAAAGCAAGAGACTTAAGACCAATATAAGACAAACAAACAATGCACATGCACATGCCACACTCCATACATGCAATGTGCATACAATGTACATGCATGCAATATATTATGTGCTTACACACATGCAATGAGCATTGTTCAATGTTTATACATGCAATGTGCAATGCGCATTGATGATTGTGCATATATGCATGCACTGGCATTATATATACACCTTCAGAAGTTCAAAGTTATCCAAACTTACAAACTCAAGATAGAGAACACAAACATAAACACACAAGAAAAAAGAGCAACAGAAGAAAGAGAGTACACAAAAAATAAGATCAATATAAAAACCAATCCAAAAAGAACAAGATTAAAAATATAATTAATATTTAAATTTTAAAAATATAAACATGTTAAAAAACAATTTACTAAAAAAATAATAATAAAATGAACACATAATTCTCTCTCTCTCTCTCTCTCTCTCTCTCTCTCTCTCTCTCTCTCTCTCTCTCTCTCTCTCTCTCTCTCTCTCTCTCTCTCTCTCTCTCTCTCTCTCTCTCTCTCTCTCTCTATCTATCTATCTATCTATCTATCTATCTATCTATCTATCTATCTATCTATCTATCTATCTATCTATCTATCTATCTATCTATATATATATATATATATATATATATATATATATATATATATATATATATATATATATATATAAACGAAAAAAATTATACAAAAAGAAAAACAAAGCAAAAAGTGTATCTTCAACTTCTATGTCTATCAAAAACAAGAAGTATCAGAATTAAACTTTATCATGCATAGCTTGGACAAATAGCTATGATATCCCTACTCACGTCATTAGTGCCCTAGAGTAGGTGTCGACTTTACTAAAGAGTTTTTCTAAATAAAGACCTCTAGCGAAGTCAACAAACTGAGTGTCTATCACTTCCGAAAGTGAAGGGCAAACTCTGCCATGATAAAGTCTTGCACAAAGAATAAACCAATAATAAAAAATAACAAAAAGGCAAAACAACAATAAAAATAAATAAATAATAATAAACATCAAACAAATAATTTAAGAAAAATAAAATAAATAATAATTTTAAAAAACCAAAAAATATATAAGATAAAAAGAAAAAGAAAAGCATATATATAACTTAAAAAATAAAAATGATAAAAAATAAAAATTAAAAGAAAATAAATAAAAAATAAATAAAATTAAAGTTAAAATTTAAATTTCAATTTCAATTTCAATTTCAATTTCAATTTCAATTTCAATTTCAATTTCAATTTCAATTTCAATTTCAATTTCAATTTCAATTTTAAAATTTATAAATAAATAAATAACTATAATGAATATAATAATAATAAATAATAATAAATGAAGAAAGGACTAAAATAAAACTAAAAACATAAAAGAACTCCCAAAATATCTTATCATTAATGATTAGAAAGTTCCCCTTTTCTATTGAATTTAATGTATATTGCAATGAAACTTTCTCCAACACTATTACACATGTTTTAGGCATTGGGGGCTTTGGGAGCAAGAGGTTTATGCGTAGGTGATCAAAGAGAATGGTATGATGCTTAAAGCGAAGGTATGCCATGTAGACGAGGAAGATGCTAAGAGAGATGATGCTCTTCTTAGTCCCTCAACTCATGAGACTTCGACTACATCTACATCAAAAATAAGTACTTTATTGTTGTTGATTTATTGAATATTCTTTATTCTTCCAAGTGGACACTAGACAATAATGTTCCTCTAATGAGCTTGCTACTTTCTTGATGGCACAAGTTCTCCCACAGGTAGCTACACTATACCTCATAAAAGGCATGCTCTTGATGTATCTCAATCCCATGGCACATATGACGTTAGGACTAGTACTTTGGCAACCCCCCCCCCGTAGAGTACACCCATCATTGCTTCATTCTCGAGTGTTTTCTAATTCATGGGTGAAGGAGAGAGAGAGATAGAGATTGCTAGAACACTTATTGAATGCGATCTCTCCTTTAATGTGTTAGGTACAAAGCTTGGAGAAAGATGATTAGGATAATTGCATCAGTAGGTTCCTTGGGAGACATTGATACTTCGGTAGATTATGGAGGCATGCACACATCCATGCTAGAGAGGAGCACAATAAGATTGATGTAGCTCTTGCACCTGTCCAAAAGGGATGGAAGAGAGATGGATGCACAATCATTACCGATGGATGGAGTGATATTCATCGTTGTCCGATGATCAATGTATTGGTTTCTTAAATTATTGACATTATCTTTTTACATGCCTCTTATAGTAAGAGGATGGGAGAGCTACTAGAGTTGTTCCCCATTGTCACATTGACTCCATGTGCAGCGCAATGTCTAGACTTTACGATGGAGGGTATTGCATGCCTATCATGGTTACAATATATTATGCAACTTGTTGCTAAGGTCACTAGCTTCTTTCGAAAGAAACATTATGCTCTTGCAATATTTCATTCACAATCAGATCTTAATATTATCATGTCGACAAAAACAAAAGTTGCATACAAGTATCTGATCTTTGATAGACTGACATGCACTAGAGATGTGTTGCAAGTCACTATTGTCAATCCACAGTGGGAGAAGCTTGACAAATGTAGTGTGCGGTGTGAGACTCACTTTGTTTAATTATCATTTTTTGAGAGAGATTGATACCCTCTCATGCACACTATGCTCTATGTGGATGCTACTTGGATTGACAAATTCAGAGGGTTCGACAATAAGGTATGTGTACCCAAATTTCAAAGAGAGATGTGCCTCTGTCAAGTCATCACTTTCCTATCGCATGACAATTAACTTTGTATCTTTTGCATTTGATTATCTTTTTCTATATATAAATTTTATTAAGGATTTAATGGTACTTGAATAATGCAACACAAAAGAAGAGATTCTAGAGATTGTGGATCAATGAGGCGAGTACATGCATTAACCCATCCATGGAATAGTGACTTTACTACATAATTTATATAAGGATGTGTAGAAAATATATAGGATCCCATGACGTTTGCAACTCTGGATATGTACCTTTGTAGAATATTAAATATAGACTCAATTTGATACTTGGTTTATCATGTACTCCATAAGTATAGGGGGTGAACATATTGTAGGGGACTGCACATAGTAGGCAAACACCATCACAGAAAGATTTTTGTAAATTTCCTATGTACTTACATACATATGGATATAGTTGTCTTGTTGTACCGAGCATCGTATTGAGGGTATTATCACAAGTGTTATTATGCTTAACTCTTAAGATTTAACTTCAATCTTCGGTATTCTTTGATTAAATTTTCAATTATGATATTATTTATAATTAGTGTTAAAAGTGCTCTTCTAAATCTTGTGATAGAAACTCGAGTGCATGTTCTTTAATTCAAACCAAGATACAAAATCCACTTAGTATGATGCATCGAAGTTGTTTTATTGAAAATTCTTGCATATAGACATTGAGAGCTTATGACATTATTCAAGCACCACCACAAGATGAGGAGGATGATGTTTATAAATGCTTCATCAAAAGCTATAGAGAATCGAAACATGTCACTCGACCGCATTCCAAAGCCACTATCGATGGAGCTCCATCTTCTACGATACTCTTAACCCCTCAAGGACCACAACCATGTCCAGCACATGTCATTCGAGAATCATCTAGAAGTGGACATGGACTTACTACGAATTCGCACAAATTACTTGGTGCAAATCTTTTACCTAGAGCATGACTAGTCACCACCATCTATTCCTTCAGAGTGTGTATTACAATTTAATGATTAGGGGAGAGTTTTACATGGCATTGATGTACTCTCATCTAGATCTCAAGATTCAAATATTTAGTCATGACACATGATTCATGAAGGATTTACTTTATTCACTGCATTGTCTTTCATTCTTGAAACTTTGGGTATTGAATATTTTTACATGAGTGGTAACTTGCAAGTGCATACTTTAGATCCCATAGCATGTATGATATCGATGTTCTCACCTTGCCATGTTGTATTCAAGTTTCATTTAGGTATTTACTATTCAATATATTGTTTTTACTCTAGTGAAACATGATTAAATGATTATGGTTACTCAATTACAAATATCTTGTGCAATGTGCATTCAACATTGTATCTTTCTTATATGCTTTATGTTTGAACTTTGATATGGAAATAAATAATTAATAACTAGATAGATTAATAGATATATTTATTTATTTATATGCAAAATATATTAATTAATATGATAACATTCTATATCCCAATGTTTGGAAGGGCATCACATTTGGCACAACATCACATTTGGCATGGCATCATATTCCATACGAGTATCATACATACTATATCAAACGTTTCATGGTATTGTGAGTATTTCTATACTATCTTGTAATTTTGTTTTGCATCATATCATCATCTTGTACACATGCTTCCATATTTGGAGTATATGACTTTTAAGTTTTTGATCATCTCTTGTATTTAGATATGTGTGTATGGACTCTTATGTGTGCTATTATTTCTCTACCTTGGGCTATTACTTGCTAACAATTTGGTATCAGAGCTATATTTGCTAGCCAAATAGGTCCCGCAAGACTTCAAGGAGAGGGAAAATTAATTGGTCTTAGATATGTGTGTATGGTCTCTTATGTGTGCTATTATTTCTCTACCTTGGGCTATTACTTGCTAACAATTTGGTATCAGAGCTATATTTGCTAGCCAAATAGGTCCCGCAAGACTTCAAGGAGAGGGAAAATTAATTGGTCAACTCTATTTGACTTTGGTCAAGTAAGTTTGACTTTCAGTTTTTTGCCTTGTACAATCTCTTCGCCCCCTTTTCTCTCTCTCTCTCACTTCCTTTTACACTCTTTGACCTATTTGAATGTTGTTCAATTATGGTCAGCTCTAGTCTTGAAACATGGCAAATGACTCATGTAATGGTACTGTTGAAACTACTCTTACAATACTTGCATTGCCAAAATTTTGTTCCACCTCCACTAGAGTAGGTTGTAGTGGGGTTTAAAAGTAAAGTATGTGCTATTAATATGGATGGGTCTTCTTCGACAAGATGATAGACCTATGTTCAAATTTCAAGAGATCAAAAATAATAGGATTTACGTCACAACGTGAGTGCAACATGCATGATGCACATGTGAATGTTCAATGCATGATGCAAACATGTGAATGTTCAATGCATGTGATCATTGATGGAACAATGTTGTATCATGCATCCATGATGCACAATGGTGTAATATGTATGCATGATGGAAGATGCACATATGCACAATGTTGGCAGCTGCATGCATGAATGATGATGCAAAATGCACAATATGAATGGCAAATGCATCGTGCACAATGTCAGGATGTGAGTGCAACATGCATGATGCACATGTGAATGTTCAATGCATGATGCAATGATCAGAATGTTTAATGCACATTGCACATGACCATTTATGTAGAACATGTTGTATCATGCATGCACGATGCATAATGTTGTACACATGATGGCATATGTACAATGTTGCATGCAATGTGCATTGTGCATGAATGATGATAATGCACAATTGCTATCATCACAATGTTACTATGTATCATGTATGTGACATATGTGCATGGCATAACGCAATATGTATGCATTGTACATTGATGAATGCAGCTTGCTCTATAACCCGTGTCATATGTACAGACTAAATACTACAATGTGAATGTACATTGCACAATAAACAATATTAAATTATATGCATGCCATGAATTATGTAATGTGTTGCATCAAGGTTCAACATGTATGTTGTTAAAAATAGCAACCTTCCACAAGGGAGGTGCAAGGGATTTCAGAAAAGCCTCAATCAAAGCTGGTCAATAAGTGGTCAAAACGATCAAATTTGAGCATAGAATTTTATCACGGATTTGAAAAGTACTCTTCAAAAGCTATCCAACCATATATAACACTTGCGCATTTGGTAGCAGATAGGTGGTCAAAAATCAAACCCTAATTGGCAGATTTATTTAAAAGCACTTTTGAAAATGAAACGCATTTTTTATGAGTGAAAAGCAATTTTTAAAAGCAAAAAGCAATATAGTGTGACCCCAAAAAATATAAAATATAAGTTTTAAAATCAAGCATTGAAAGTTTCCATGATTTTCAGAATTGGGGTTTCCTAGAATTAGGCAATCTTGCTTTTTGAGTTTTTTACACTTGATAAAGCATGTATTAGTTAGTCTATATAAAAACAAGTGCTTAGGCTCATAATTTATCACTTTTGGAGTGCTCTCGAAGAGCTTGTGGAGGTAGAAGAGGTCCCTTCAACTTGAAAGATTGGAGTTGCGCATGGAGGAAGACTTATGTGAGCAAGAAGGGGAAACAGATCAACACTCAAAAACTTATGGTGGACATGTTTTCACCTTCTTGTATTGTGTGTGTGTGTGTGTGTGTGTGTGTGTGTATGAGAAGTGTATATAAGAGCATATGATTCATGATTGACACGCATGGCCAACTTTGAGAGTTGAGGAAGTATGTTTGAGTATGCACACTATCTATTGTCTCTATCCTTTATAGTACTTTGCCAAGAAGAGTAGGGATAAGTGAGTTCTCTTTAAGATTTGTGTTGGGGGAGGACTCGTCATGTTCAAGGTCTTTGTGTGTTGGTGGATACTTGCATCACACCACGTGGCAAATTAAAAGTACACAGGTACCTAACAAAGACAAAAATATGAGCTAACAAGATAGTAAGATACCCACATGACATGTGCCCCTTGTTTCAGGTTAGGACGGGATTGTTAAAAATAGAGACCTTCCACAAGGGAGATGCAAAGGATTTCAAAAAAGCAAAGTCAAATCACAAGAAATACAGCCTATGTGCTGGTATATTGTTTTAACTCAAAATAGAGTTCCTCTTTGAAATACAAGGAAGAAAGACTTCTCTCCTTGAGGCTTGAAGTGATAGGTAGTAGAAACCCGATGCAACAACCGCAAGCGGAGAAGAAAATTAGAATATCCAAGTGACCCTTATGGGTTCAAATTTCAATATATAGAATTTAGAAGCTCCCACCAATAGCTTTTCATAAAAGCATGGAGAAATACAGTAACGCTGGATTTTGTGAATTATTGTACGACATTGACTTTATTACCCGTTAAAAATGAAAGCCAAAAAATCCCATGCTTAATAATATGATTAGCACAAATAAATGTGCTTTAATCCAGAGAACGAGAGCTTCAAAAAGTTGTATTCAGTTTTTGGAAACCCTAATTCTAAAAATTAGGGCTAAGGTTTTATCTATGATGATAATGAGCTTCAATATGTTTAGTCCTTGCATAATGAACGAGATCCTAAGCAATAGCAACAGCACTTTGACTAGCACTTTGACTAACTGAATATATCTACATAGAAAGAAGACATAAACATATCAAGATAAGTTAAAATTTTCTGCAATCAAATAGCCTAAGTGTAGTTGTAAAGGTAGCCCTATATTTTGCTTCACTCCAGAGGATGTAGCCATTGTTGGTTGTTTATTAGGATGTCAATTTCGATTACTCTTGAAGTATAAAAGCTGAAGACTTTGAGGAAACCATAGCATAATTCAATCCCTTGAACCTTCTGCATATCTAAGAATACGTTTAATTTCTTTCCAATGAGTTCTTCCAATAAAAACTGCATAATGCATCTTTAACGCTAGCATATCTTTAATACTAGCAAGTTCATTCTCAAATGAAGCGCAAGAATATTATGAATTTTTAAAACTCCTACATAATTTATCTGATCTGCTTCATCTTTCTAACTTTTTGGTCTTCCTTTGAATGTTTGGATGCCAGTTTCTTTCAAGGTTTGCAAGTACCACCTTGGAATCTTCTTAAATACTAATGTTCTCTCTCTTTTGCTCTCTAACTCTAGAGAACTCCAATTTTTTGAACCGATTCCTCTCATATAGGTTGAGTAGGAATGGAAGATGGTGAAGGTTGTGGTTATGGCAGATAAAATTCAGCTTGTGTAGGTATGGTTACAACTTTTTCTTTACCTTTATTTTTATAAACTTGTGTAGGGGTTGAGAAGGTCGATCAAGCCCCTTGTATGGCTGAATAAAGGTATCCAAATTCCTTCTAAAAGATGCATAATCATCTTCTTTAATAAAATCTGGAATTTCTAAATATTTATTATAAATCTGATTTTCAACTATATATGTGTCGTGTGAGTAAGGTTTTATTTGCCTTTGGAATATAGAACCTATGACCTTTTTGCTTTAAATACCATAACTAACAAAAACAGTTTTGGTAGCTTTTTCATCAAGCTTACCATGTCCTTCTTTTCAATGTAAAGGGAGAACCAAAAACTTTAAAATATTTCACTTTAAGTTTTTTACCATAATAAGCTTCATAAAGTGTAATCACCTTTGAAGATTTTGAAGACGGTTATTAAGAATGTGCTTAGGTGTGTGAATAGTATTATAACAAAGCTTTGGCGAAAGCTTATTTGAAGGCATCATACTACGAGGCATTTCAACATGATTCCTATTCTTTCTTTGAGACACCAAATCGTGTATAAGCAATAGGTGAGCTGATGAGAAATACCTTTGTCTTTTAAATGACTCGATTCTGCTCCTCTATAACTTCTTAAAATCTGAATTTTATATTTATTTTCATTTTCAACCATAGCAAGAAACTCCTTGAAAGTAACAAAAACTTTTGACGTTGATTTTAATCCAAATACCCAAGTAAAACAATCATTCAATAAACATGACAAAATAACTATGTCCATAAATAGATTATGCTCTCATGGATCCATTCACGTCTAAATGAATGATAAGCAACTTCCTTTTGGTTGTAATAAATCCATGTTTCTTGAAAGGCAAGTTATATAACTTTCATTCAAGGCATCCTTCACATGATTATGCATCGTCTGGTAAATCAAAAGTTCGCAAATCCTCAACCATACTTTTGTCTTTCAATGTAGCTTATGTGATCAATATTGCATGCCATAACTTCATGTTTTCCTTTCAAGTGGATGACCTAACCAAATTAGCATGGTTGCTTTTTGACAAAAGAAACCACTTTTATTTTCACTTTGTAATTGATAATGCTCTTCATTAAGTGTGAGGATTGGACATGAGTCCTTTTTAAAAATAACTTTATAATCAACTCATAAGAAAGTTGATATAGAAAGCAAATTCTTCTTGATTTTTGGTACATATAAAACATTAGAAATGATAAATTGCCACTTGCTCTTGACTTAAGTGTGACTTATGCCATGCCAACATCCAAAGCATGACCATATGCTATGGTCACTCTTCTACCTGTAGAGTTAGTAAGAGATGAAAATATCTTCATGCAACCTATCATATGTTTAGTAGCTCCAGAGTCAAAAATCCAAGGATTTTTTGATATAGCATTCAATGCTTCTTGGTTAAAAGATAACTCTTCTATGCTAAAACACACAAAAAATTATGCTTCAATAGAAGATTTAGCTTTTGATATCTCTTCAACGTTGTTACGTAAAGCTCTTTTCTTTTCATTGAAAATCCTCTTTCTACATTCTACAATATGATGACCTAGTTTCTTGCAATAATGGCATATTCCCTTCTTAGATCTAGATACGGATGATGTAGATTTCTCCTCAAGTCTAGGTGAAGTAGTTGAAGACTTGAAGTAGAGATTGAAGAAGATATAGTAGAAGACTTACTTTCCTTCTTACTTTGTCAAGTTTTCTTCTCCTTCTTAGTAGACTCCTTCTTCTTCTTCTTGCCTTCGGACGATGACAACATAGCTTCACCATTCTCTTCCACTCTTATGTTGATCTTCATCTTGGAGTAATAGAAATTACAACTCTTCAAATGATATTTCTCTCTCTTGTAGAGAGAGAGATAGGTAACAAAAAAATGATACATAGACGGAAGTGAATTGATAAGTGTGTTTACCATCTCTTCATAAAAAATACTTAGACCAACATTAAAAGTTGATCACAAATGTATATGTTCATTGTTTATACTTAAAAAACACTTTTTTCTATGTTTTTCTTCTTATTGGTCATTTCATATATTGAGAAATTATTTGTATATGACTTTCGTCTCATTATTTTGAAAAAATCAGCCTTTTTTTGTGTCGTCACTAGGACACCACCCTAGGCTCCATCCTCGTCCTGGGTGCACCACCATTCTCGGGACCCATCCTCGTGCCCCGGTGACTTTGACGTTCCCTCATCAAATCTTCATCGCGCAACAGGGTTGAAGGGCATCCGCGCAGTCAATGTTCTATCTTTGCTTCTCTCCTTCCTATATTCCTTGAGGGTGGCTGCTTCCCAGAGTCCCCCCTCTTTCCTGTACCCATCTTCATCCTAGGCAGCCCATGTGGCACTTCCTCCACATACAATACGAGTGGCAATTCCATTCATGGCGCTCATGGAATGAGCTTGTGTTCTTCGACCAATGGCTTGCATGTGCTACCCTTGCTCCTTCCTCCTCGAAGTTTCTCATACCACCACATGCAAGAGGGTGAGAAGCATGTCAAACTGAGCTATCCTAGCTCCATGAGCTATGATGGTTTTGTGCCATCACCTTGTCTTCTCCATATGAGCATAGAGCTTCTCTGATACCAGTTAGATCCTCCAAGATGGTGCCTGACACGTCAAGTCACAAGCCATTTTCACAAACAATCAAAGGGCAAACATCAGACTCACCTCCTAGCCACCAATACGATCTCACCCCAAAGCTCATGAGCTTGACGAGGCTCTATCAAAGGGCCAAGAGTCCAACTACCTCTTGCAGGAATGTCTCACAAAAGAGCGCATAGGTCCTACTTATAGACTCACATGGAGGTGGCCTAGTTCAAACTGGCAAGTCAATTAATCACAAGCGCACATCCAAATGTCCTTTTGTTTGGGGGAAGTAACAATTATCCACCATAAAAGAATGAAAGTCTAAATACTCATAATCCTAAAAGCATTTAACATTAGCTACTAATGACCATCCATCATCACATGTCACATGAGAGTCTGACGACTCATAATCCCAAGCTATCAGCGCGAATGGCTGAAAATGCAACTAGCAAGGCATGGTTATTGAAAACTCTACCTACAAGCTATAATGAATTCGGTTCAAACCAAATGGAGAATACCCTAAGAACGCTATATGGCCAATGATTTACAAGCAGAAACTAATATGCTTAAAATATAGGATTGAATGTGATGGGCTACATTTTGTACGCATTTTCTGCAACAATGACCTCACTTCTAGGTTAAGTTCCCATCCGTCAAGAGAGCCAAAGAACAAGTTGGTGCTTCCTTTGCGCAAGTGCATGCCTATGCAGCGGGTTCCTTGGAGAGCATCCTTAGTTGTTACGGCTTCAAGGTGTCTCCTTACTTGTAACAATTTCATCTTAATTGCGAGTAGTAGAGTTTGCATTTACATGTCTCTATCTCAATTCTCTTTTGGTGCTTCTACTTCTTGTGTTGTGAAAAATCCCTACCCCACTTCGTGTCTCGAGCCCTTTTCCTATGTCTCGGCCTTCTTGAGAATGGAACCTTATTGTTCAAAAGGTCCATCCATTTGCATCACCATATGCACCTATCTTTATGTCCTTAAAAGTTTGGAGACATAACATATAAGCACCAATATCATATTGTCCTCTTCACATCCAAATTTGCATGGATTTTTCATAATTTTACTAGAAAGAAAATGACAACAAAAATATTAAATGTTAAAATTTCCATTTCAGTGGCATGAGTCCCCTTTTAAAAATTCATCCCCTTCAATTTCCCCAGTTTGCGCTTCTAACGATAACACAACCATCTCCTAACATCATTCTCACTACTAGACCATTCAATCATTCCTTTTTGTTTATCAAATTCTTAATTTCATATAACTTATAGACATGTAATGGAAGGGAGACCTTGATATACGAAGAATGCCTAGGATTCATTCACAACTATGTCCATATGCATAAAATACTAATCATCTATGATTACCTAATAGACCTCTTGAGCCTAAGAGTGGATCTTGGAAATCCATACTTAAGAACATGACTGGTTAATGGGAAATCTACAAGGCCTCTATTATTATAAACAACAATTATTCTTAGCCTATATTCCTACTAGAAACAACCGGAAGTACACATGCTCAAATACTTACTGTAATTGAGCCATTTTATGTATCACAATCACATTTGATACAAAACCATAGACCTTGATAGATAAAAATGATTGCCTCATCCTAGTCCGTGCTCATTCCCATTTTATTCACCTTCACTTTCCCTTCATCTCCCTCACTCTCTAATGTTCATAAATGCATACATCACCACATGTGAGCATGCACAATGCACATAAAGAGTGCACACAAACATAAACATGTAGAATGCATATATTGAGGGGCAGAGATAGAAACAATGGGTCATATGAACATCCAAGAATAATGCAAGCATGACATAAACTGCCACATAAAACTTGCAAGATGAAATTGTAAATGCCATCCATCAAAATCCTGCAGTATGCATAAAAATAAAGGGGAAACCATTTTTCTGAATGAGGACACATAAAATAATGGAAACTTTTCTAACATCCAAAGATCACATACATCATCATTTAGATACATTAGGACAGACAGTGCAACAAGGATATCAAACAGCATGCTGCATGATTATAAGGAAATTCCAGCAGACACCTGAAAAAGGTCGAATCTGCCTCAGTTGCAACAGCCTTTGCTAGATATGATTTTCCAGTTCCTGGAGGACCGTATAGAAGGAATGCTCTCCATGGTCTCCTTTTCCCTGCAGGAAGGCAACTTAGGACACTTGTCCAACATGATTAAATGCCAACTACTAAAAGGAAGCTAGGAGTAGCAACAAATGCTCACAGAAACCAGTCTCATCTTTCTGCTTCACTTTTAGTAGCCCTTCGTTTAACATTCATGAAGCTAACGAAAGACAAAATATAATAATAGTCGATGGGTAACCCAGAGAAGCTACAAAGAAAATTCAGTCATATTACCTCATAACTAAAGAACAGCCAATTATCATGCTGTGACATGTGCTATTGCAGAATATTAGAAAGATGATTTCAATAGACCGTTAACACGTATTCATCCAAGCACAATGTAACAACGGAAACTTGAATGCAATAGCTGACTAGAGACTCCCCTTAATCATTGAACAATATCGTCTCGCCCATGACAAGAACCTTCCAGTTTTCATAAGAATTGGCAAATCATAAAGCCTTCATGCTCATTATCTTAAAATGAACTCTCAAATGAAACCGTGGGTCCACACCTGTAAAGAATTGTGGAAATTTAACAGGAAGAATCACCGCCTCCTGCAAGGCCTGCTTAGCACT
>CM035409.1:37320761-37428261 GCA_020310875.1 Ceratopteris richardii | reverse complement strand
CAAAAAACATCCTTAACCAATTCAATGTTTTCACTATGTGTTATCTCAACAATAACATGTGAAATTACTAGTCCATTTATGGACATCACAAGTGCACGGACCTAGCAATTGATGTTGGATTTTTATCTTTGTCAAGACTTCGAGAACTCTTATTCACTTGAATTTGATTTAGAAGTCAAACTAGAAGTCTCGTTGACCCAAAAATCTAACTTGGATGTTTGTACTATGGTTCACTTCCAACCAACATTTACTTGATTTTTCACCTAACTCAAAGACTAATTTATCCAACTAAGCCTGAAAAATTCTTGGACAAAATGTAGGTTGAAATGTGCCATACACCTTTGGTCAATTTCACTTCAACTTGACCAAAGCAAATTCAAAATGAAATTTGTCCAACTTAAGACACTCTTCTCAAAGACTTAGCTTTAAGTTCTTGGGAATTGTCAACCTTATGAGCGATTCCTAACTTTTGTTTTCAAGAGTGTTCTATACTCTATGAAATTTATTGAAGCTGAGCTAAACTTGTAGCAAACTCAAATGAACAATTCAACTTAGACTTAGCATCTTTAAAGATTGAATGTGTTTTGTACCAAACACCTATCTGGGATGTTTAATGTGGTTACCTACTCCCACTCACTATCCGTGAATTTTATGAAGAAGGAGTTAGCAGTAAGGAAGAACCAAAACTCTATGTAACCAATAAAATTTTGAAGATAGCTCAACTTGATGTGACTCAAGACCTTAAGTTTTCAAAGATATGTTTCAACAAGTTACTGAAGATTTTATCTGTCTCTAAGAAAATTAAATTGGATTCTCATGAAGATTTCTAGAAGTAAAACTAAAATATCATCCAACCACTGATAACTTGTGTGGTCCTGAAAACATCAATATGTTAACCCACCAAGCTTCTATTGATGATATGTTTGAGCTTCTATTGATGATATGTTCTAATACTCGTAACACTAATGCTTCACTTGAGACTAAGTTAATCTTTTCCTTTTTTCACTGACTCCTAAGACCACTTACTTGGAATGCAATTCCTATGCATTACTAGCAACTAAATTGATGTCACCAAGTTGCACAATCAACTTGGTGCTTTTAAACTCACTTAGTATTTCTAACCTTAGTTACAAGGATTCTGTCAAAGTTTTAATTGGTCATAAATTTATACAATATTTTTTATACAAAAACTTTAACTTCATGTATTTCACAATTCAAGTAAGAACATTTTAAATGAAGATCTTGGAAGTTAATTAATTCATGATCTTCATACTTTTGATCTTGAAGTGCCTTTTCGGATCATGTTTTTATCCTCCTTGAATTTAAACTTCTCCTCTGACGTTTTAATTTCATTAAGGATTCAATCTTACTTTAAGATTCATTTTATGACTAAAAGATACCTATCAGCCCACGACATGATGTTCCATACCATCTTTCCTACATCAATATGAGTATAAAATATGGTGTCCCATACCACCCTATTTTATATTTATGTTGACATGCAAGTGATACTTATCTTAAAGTCCAAACGTATCTTTATAGAGTACCTTCTCACTTAAATTCTTTAAGAGAATTTGAAGTTAAGGATTTACCTCTAACTTTATATTTTATCGGTTTGTTTCATCATTTCACTAGCTCATGCATTGACTTTCACTTTGTCTTGGAAACTTGAAAACCTTTTGATGAAACATCCATCCTTCGTTTCTAGGGTTTTCAAAAGAAACCTGCTATAGTTCCAAGTTCTACACACATAGACATACAAACACATATGGACACACACACATATATACACTCACATGCATACAAAACACATATGGACACACACACATATATACACTCACATGCATACAAAACACATGTATATATGTGAGAATTAACTCATGCAAGAAAGACTTGTGAATGATGTGTGTGCAACTCTCCTCCCATCCATTCATACCCTCTTGTATTCTAAAAATAGCAATGATTTGAAATGGTTTAGTGCCACCATGTGGCCATCATGCAACACTCATCCCCATTACTATTGAATACCTTAGGATATCCCCCGGGCTTGGGACCTTGGCTATGGATGGCCCTTGTCCCACACACACATGGAATGATCCTTGTGTATCAATGTCTAACACTCTCTCTCCCTTCTAAAGATCATTGTCCTCAATGATCAATGAGGGAAAGCACTTACGAACTAGAGCTTATGATTCCCAAGTAGATTCACTAAGTGGTAATCCTCTCCAGGCTACTAGATACTCCTGGATGACACGATTCCTCAATTGTTTTTGTTGCCGATCTAATATCCTATCTGGAGAGTGATCTGTGTTATCACTTTCTTGTAAAGAAACAATACCCTCTATTATATTATCCTCCATGGAAATATACTTTCTAAGTTTACTGACATGAAACACTAGATGGACTCTGCAATCTAGAGGAACCTCTAATCGGTATGGAACATCAATTAGCTTCATTACTATCTTCCAAGGTCCACAAAACCTAAATATCCATCTTGTAACATATTTTACTCTTGTAAATGCAGTAGAGGAGTCCTCTAGATGCCTATCCAAAGAGATTTGTAACTATACCCTTGTAAAATAGTAGGAATATAGGCTTTTTCAATAAAGTGTCGGTTTCCTCTGTGAAAAGATCAATTTTAAGTCACATGTATATAAGTAATTTTGTGACTCTTTGTAAAGACTTTTTGCCATTGTGAGAATAGAGAGTTCAGATTTTTGAATTTTCCTCTTATTCCTCCTATATCTCCTTGCTTGTGAGCTTGCATGTGTGTTTGTAGCTTGAATTGAGTGCATGGAAGTGTTGTGTATCCATTTCATTGCTTTTTGGAAGAGTGTAATGAGTGTGTGAAGCTTGAGAAGGTGTGTGGCATGATTAGGTGAGTCTCGCAGCTTTGTTTTTGCCCATAACTTGAAGCAACTTTGTCAGAACCGAACAGACAAACATGATTTGATGCGCCTCATCGATAGCTTCAAAACAAACTTGCTATTGACCATATTTTGACTACGAAGCTGAGAGAAAACTCCGTTTTGTGGTTGCTGATGTTTCGAATATTGCGACACCATTTTCATTTGTGAGGGTGATGTATGTGACTGATTTCAATCAACTGCATACAATGTTAGCTATTCCACTTCATTGACCATTGCATAAATGCACATCCTCATACACTCGATTAGGTTTAAGATACTTCTTGGATTGATAATTTAAATGTGTGAAAATCCCCACTATATGCACTTGTTGGAGGTACGATTCCAACTGAGGTACTTGTGTGATGGTAAGAGCTTGTATGTGAAGGTACGAGTTGTGAAGAGGTAAGTACTCTGCTTTGGCAAATCATTTTTCATTGCGCTTATTACTTTGCACTTGGAAAGTGTGTGTAGTAAGTTGTTAGACCTAGGAAGAGAGAGTGTGTGAGTAGGAGTAGAGAGTAGAAAGGAAGGAGGAAGAGTAGACTAGGTAGGTAGATTTCCCAAAATCCCAAAAAAAAAAATCATTTCAGTACCTTTTCAGTCTTGGGTTAGCGTCGGGGTATAAAAACCAAAAATATTCAGCAAGCAAGTCACTTGTATTCCTACAAGTATCGTGAGAGTGCACATACCATCAGTATCACCGAGTGTGTATCGCATGATTCTTGGTTGTAGGAAGTTGTCAGTGTCCAGAGCTTGAGGAGAATAGCAAGAAGGTGAGATCCATACTTCTTAAACACCAAAAATTCAATAGAGGACACCTAAGAAAGGAAATCTGAGATGATCGGTATCGCACTGTGTGTATCATGGGTTGTGGAGAGGAAAAATCGTTTTACAGGCACTTAGGGGTGACATGGAGAGCACAAGGCGCACATTCACATAAATTTTTCTTGAAAACTTTTGCATTTGAGTGAGAAAAGTCCAAGTATCATAGCCAATCAAGTTCAAGTATCCTGATACTTGAATTTTCGTGTGTCATGATACCTGGCAGGTATCGTGTATCGTTGATACCTATACCCATGTATCATGATACCTATACTTCCCATGTATCATGATATCTATACTCCCCATGTATCACGATACCTAAATATTATGTATTGTTGGGTTGATTATCAAGATATCCAAGAATCGTGCATCGCGACTCTTGAGGTATCGTGTATCGTCCAAATCAAGTATTGTGTATCGTCACTCTTGAGGTATCATGTATCGTCCAAATCAAGTATCGTGTATCGTGACTCCTGAAGTATCGTGTATCATCCAAATCAAGTATCGTGTATCATGTCTTCTAAAGTATTGTGTATTGTTTACTTGGAGTATTGTATATTGTGGAGGATTAAGTATTGTGTATCGTGTATCATGGTAGTCAGGTATCATGGATCATACAAGTATCATGTATCATGAGGATTTTAGGTATCGTGTATCGTTACCCCTCGTGTATCGTGTATCATCCAAATGGAGTATCGTGTAATCGTTCTGATCCTAGTATCATGTATCATTCTGATCCTAGTATCGTATATCACCAAGGGTTGGTGTATCATGTATCATGTATCATGGAAATTCTAGAGTATACTGTATCGTGGAAACCTAAGAACAACTGAAAAGCCTATTAAAGAAATATCAATTCTTCCCAGATAAATTCTAGAGTGAGAACAAATCAGGGAGACCCAATAACTTGACCTAGGTGATCAATGAATGAATCTACACTCAAGACATGTCCTAGGCAGTCGATGTAGTGTCATATCATTAGCAGGAAGTGTAATTTTACCTAGTGCCCATTCTCATTACTCTGACACCTCTAGTGAGTCAGAAGAGGAAGCTATGATGGCCTTAGAAGACATGCATAGTTATGTGCCTTTGGTAGGGTTCATGTGTGTAATTGAAGGTAAATATAGGACCTCACTCGAGTATGTGACCACAAACCAACACGAATTGCCAATCTACATAGATGGCTTGAACACATCTGTGGCCCGAATGAAGAAAGTGAGTGAATCAGAGATTGTTCCTAGATGAGCAATAAAATATGAAGGAGGATTCTACATGGATAAAAGGGGAGTGATTTATGTAGTGATGGACTGCCCAAAAACCATTAGTGAACAAAGGGAAACAGAAGACATAGACAACCCTAATGGGGAAAATGATGAAAATATAATTTCTACACCTCGAGGTAAGTCTAAGGTAACCAGAGCATGGAGAGGTGTCAAGTTCCCTCAGGATGACATGTTGACTGATGCATATATGGTAGGTGGGATGGAGAAGCTACTAAAAGCTCACTCATCCTTGCGGGGAGAAAGTAGCGACACCTGTCACCAGTTATGAGTTGCAAGATTTTGAGGATTCCTCTCCAATAACCTATCTTAATAGGAATATGAGAAAATAGTGGCCTGTAACATATTTGGAAAGATCCATATTAAAATATCAAGGCATACTAGTGTTTCCTTCATGAGATCAAGGTACCATCTCCCATAACCCTCAAGGAACCTATCAAAGTTATGCTTACCAAAACTTTGGACACACACAACAACAGAGCATTCCTATGAGAACCAATGTTCAATTTTGAATGCCAAGAACCAATCCTAATTATCAACCCCCATCCTGTGGAGAACCCATAAACAAGAACCCAACCTTGGAAAGATCATCCATAGGCAGAGGAGTTGGTGTTCATATGAGACATCGAGTTGTCCCTTTTATGCCTATACCACCAGAACCTAGTAGAAGATTGTGAGTGATTCAAATGGCCAAGTATATGAGAAGCCACTATGATGGGGTTGGTGAACCTTACGACCACATAGCCGAATTCAAACAAGTGATTCGCGCTGAACAAGTGGAAGATTTTTCTCGTCCAATATGAGTCATTTGGTTTGACACTCACTCACACCGCTTTAGCTTGGTTCCAACCACTTGAGCCCAATAGTTTCCAAAATATGGAGCATGTGTTCCAGGAAACGATTGAAGAATTCATGAACACTAGCATCGAGAATAATTCTTCATCTCTGATTCACAATTTAAAACAATCACCTACTAAGTCAATTCGTTTGGCAACTAAGAGGTTTAAGCAATATGTGGATAGATGTCCCACAGAGGAAAGGACTACTCAACAAAAAATGATTTCATTATTTTGGAAGGATTAGTCAATGGACCTTTAAGAGCACTAGTCTACGTAAAGAGGTTCCAAACATTGAGTGAGTGTTTGAAGCAGTGTATAGACTTGGAAGACAATCTATCGGAAGACCTGAATATTCCTCAAACCAAGAGCAAGAGCAAGGATGCTTCTATTAGCATCACTAGTTCGAACAACAATGTGGAAGAAATTATGGACTTAATGGCTAAGAAGTCACGAGTGCAAAGACAAAATAATTACCCCAAACGCCCGATGAAGATACCTATGCTTAGGAGATGTGTGCACTGTGGACGGGATCTCCCTTCTCATGTATGCAATAGGGAATTGTCCCACCACCCCTGTATGTTGGAGATAGATGTCTGCGAAAGCACGTGAACAGCACAAGGAAGAAGAAGAAGCTTGGAGCACAAACACACAAGAGTGAATGTATTACTAGAGAATGTACAAAGATAAGTAGCCCATTAGGGCAATAGGTGTATATACAAGCCGGGGGAAAAAAATATCCTAAAGAGGGAAAAAAGTGCCCCGGCGGTCCTAGTGTGTTCACACACATCACTACCTAAATATATCAACAAATCCCCCCTGGGAGTGATGCGGTGAACAAGGAGCTGGCACTCATGTATAAGGAAGTGCCAAGCTATGTGGAAATCACTCCACAAAAGGAAGTAAGCCCAAAGCTTTGCGAAAAGCTTCAAACTTCTCCCTAGGCAGAGCCTTCGTGAAAAGGTCTGCAATGTTCTCCTGCGTGGGCACATATGCCAAGCTGATCTCCCCAGCAGAGAACCTCTCCCTGACATAGTGATAATGCACCTCAATGTGCTTAGTGCGAGCATGGAACACAGGGTTCCTCGCAACTACCAATGCGCTCTGACTGTCACTGAAGATGGTGGTGGCAGAAGACTGGCCAACACCCAAATCAGCCATAAGGCGTCTGAGCCACACACACTCAACAGTCGCTGTGAAAGGTGCCCTATACTCAGCCTCACAACTGGAAGTGGCCACAGTAGGCTGCTTCTTGCTCAGCCAAGATATACATGAGCTACCAAGCATGAAGCAAAAACCACTGGTTGACACACGAGTGTCATAGCAACCAGCCCAATCTGAGTCAGAAAAAGCATGCAAATCTCGCGGTAGTGATGCCCCCTTGGGATAAAACAACCCAAGTAGCCGAGTACCACTCAAGTAGCGAAAGATGCGCTTAACCGCCTTCCAATGCGTGACTCCTGGACAATGCATAAACCTGCTCATCTTTGAGACAACAAACTAAATATCTGGCCGAGTAATGCATAAGTAAATCAAGCATCCAACAGCCTACTGATAGAGAACAACATCAAATGCATCTCCAGCACCATGAAGACTCAATCGTAAACCTCTCTCCATAGGAGTGGCAATAGGCTTACAGTCTTGAAGGCCAAAACGCTGCAATAATGTGTCAATATACATGAAGACTCAATCGTAAACCTCTCTCCATAGGAGTGGCAATAGGCTTACAGTCTTGAAGGCCAAAACGCTACAATAATGTGTCAATATATTTTGTTTGACACAAAGCCATTCCACCATCAACTTGCATAAACTGAATGCCCAAATAGTGATGCAAATGCCCCAAATCAGACATCTCAAATGAGGCATGCAGATCAGCCTTAAAATCAGCAATATGCTTCTCAATAGGACCAATGAGAAGCATGTCATCAACATAGACAACAATGATCAGAAGCACATCATTAGCACACTTAACATATAAGGTGCTTTCAATTCGACTGTTCTCAAAACCATGTGCAATCAGATAGGCATGTATCTTCTCATAGCAAGCACGTGGTGCTTGCTTTAAACCATATAACGACTTCTTTAACCTGCACACCTAGTTTTCATGCCCTTTCTGCACAAAGCCATGGGGCTGAAAAACATACACTTCTTCATGCAAGTCACCATTCAGAAATGTTGTTTTAATGTCCAACTGATGTACATTCCAACCATGATGGGCTGCAAGTGCACAAATGCTCCGAACAGTAGTCATACGGCATGTAGGTGCAAAGGTCTCATAAAAATCAATGCCTCTTTTCTGTGCATAACCCTTTGCAACAAGCCTAGCCTTATACCTGTCAACTGTACCATCAGGTTTACACTCCAGCTTGTATACCCACTTAGTGCAAATGGCCTTCTTGCCAGGAGGCAAGTCACATAAAGACCATGTACCATTCTTCATTATAGCATCATATTCAGATTGCATAGCAGCCATCCAATTTTTTGAATTTTGTGCTTCATCAAAAGAAACAGGCTCATTCTCATCACGGAGGCTAGACGCAGCCATAACATAGCAATCTGATGCAAAGGAGGCACTATGAGAACCTGAACGAGTACGATATGACAAAGGCACATCTAATTTGCTGTCACGCAAAGTCTGCACCAGCCATTTTGGCATACTTTTTGCCTGCTCAATATCAGCTCTCTCATCAACAAGTGCATCATGTAAATCTGCATCAGAAATTGAATGATATGCATCATCATATGAAACCTGCAAAGGCTGAGAAGTTGCCTCATTAGGACCAGCACTAGCCTGTCCACCTGTAAAAAGAGGCATCAAAGTATCATACATGTCTTTAGAGCTAACAGATGTCTCCTTAGTACATGAAAGCAATGGCTGAATAGCATCTTCCACAAAGACAACATCATGGCTAACCAGAATGCGTTTAGTCTGTGGATGATACAGACGATAGCCTTTACTTTCAAAACTGTACCCAACAAAAATACATTTTACTACCTTATCATCCAATTTTCTGCGATGTTGTTCAGGCACTAGTGCATATGCCAAACAACCAAAAACCCGCAGATGAGCAACAGATGGCTTTCGATCATGCCAAGCCTCATATGGAGTGATAGACTGTAGCGCTTTAGTGGGACACCTGTTAAGTACATATGCTGCACACATGACAGCCTCAAGCCAGAAACTATGTGGTAAAGCCTGACTCTTGACCATACACCTCGCCATCTCCATGAGTGACATGTTCTTCCGTTCAGCAACTCCATTCTGTTGAGGTGTATACGGCACTGTACACTGGTGTTTTATCCCACGTTCAGCCAGAAATGCATTAAAATTAGAAGACATATATTCCCCCCCTCGATCAGAACGGAGGGTGCCCATTTTACATGCTGACAGATTTTCAGCCAAAACCAAAAATTGTTTGAAGCACAAAAACACTTCGGACTTTGCCTTTAATGGATATACCCATGAATGCCTGGAAAAATCATCAATGAAAGTCACGAAGTAAAGATAGTTTCCAAAAGAAGGTGTCTGCATAGGACCATAGACATCACTATGTACAAGCTGCAATTTCTGCGTAGCCCAAACTGATCCATCTTTTGGAAAGCAAGAACGCTGCATTTTGCCTAGAATACAGCCTTCACATACATGTTTTCCAGGTGCCTCAAGCTTGGGCAAAGAAGACACCATATCAGATTTCTGCAGGCATAGCAAACTAGCAAAATTCAGATGACCAAAGCGTGCATGCCAAAGCTTTGCATCTGAGATAGCTTGAGAATCATGAACTGCACATGCCGAATCATTCACAAATCTTTCATAGTCTATGAGCTTATACAACCCACGACATAAAATGCCAGAAGCAATAATAACATCGCCATTTGACAGATCATGAACTGTACATCTGTCATCAACAAGTTTCACAACCAAGCCAATCTTGGCTAATGCAGAAACTGATAACAAATTCTTCTTGATCCCTGGCACAAATAAAGCATATGACAAGGTGAAAGAACTACCATCAGCAGTAGTCAGAATGATCTTACCAACTCCCATAACAGGATAAGAGGAGTTGTTGGCGCATGTGACAGTATTCCCTGTAGGGGCAGGCTCGAGTGAAGAGAAGAAACTGCGCTGCGAGTTAATATGTTTGGTCGCCCCACTATCAAAGTACCAAACATCTGAGTACACTGCAGACATGCACTGCTCATGAGAAGATGGGTCAAAATTGCAAACAGTAGTAAACTCCCATTCTTCTTCC
The DNA here is from genome assembly GCA_020310875.1 of Ceratopteris richardii. NCBI lineage: Eukaryota > Viridiplantae > Streptophyta > Polypodiopsida > Polypodiales > Pteridaceae > Ceratopteris > Ceratopteris richardii. The sequence goes on along the minus strand of CM035409.1, from coordinate 37,418,164 downwards.
TGCACAAGATTTGCAGACTCTGTTTTTGGTGTAGAGGCCGCTGCAACAACCATTCCAGCCTCTTTCTTCTTTGCCTCTTTTGCAGTCAGTTTTGGACAGTTCTTTATGATATGATCATTCCCTTTACAATACTTGCAAAACAATTTCTGCTTTTCTGATTTCTTTTCATCTTTATCTTGGTTCTTCGAATGTGCAGCATTTGCAGATTTCTGCTTACTAGTAGAAGAGCTCCATTTTCCTTTGTCCTTCTGACTAGCCAGGAAAGCTTGATCTGCAACACGCATAATGGACCTGTTCTGCCTGGACTGATCTTCCTGCAACAGAACAGAGACTAACTCCTCAAATGATAAGGCATTCGGATTGCCTTTCATCATCAATCGAAGAGTAGAAGCAAAACTCTGATATGAATCAGAAAGACCATTCAGAACGGTCTGCACAAGTGAGCTATCTGGTATAACCTCATCAGCAGAAATCAACTGTTCCTTCAAATCTTTGATCTTTGTTAGGAAACTGTCCATAGAATCACCTTCATTCATGTGCTCACTCTCCAACTGTTTTCGGAGGTAAGCAACACGAGCCTCATTCCTAGCTTGGTACAATGTGGTCAGTGTATCCCAAGCATCCCTAGCTATTCTGCAAGAGCGAATCTGAGGAATAATGGCACGTTTGACAGACAAGGCTATCAATGTATGTGCCTAGGCATCTCTGCCATCCCAACGAATTTGCTATGTAGTAGGTGCAATAGAAACAGCAGCACGAACAGGAATCTGTGGAATATCATCTTCGACACCATCTTCATCAGCGCCAGCACCTGTATTTGCAGTACCTGTAGTTGCAGGTGTAACAGAACGTCTTTCAACACCATGCACAATGTTCCACAGTCCTTTTGCAACCAATACATGTCCCATCATATAAGCCCATAATGGGTAGTTGGTACCATCCAACTTATCCTCAACAACCAACATATGGAACACATCAATGCTTTCAGCCATGGCCGGTGACTAAAATACCTTGATGCAGAAAATTGACTGTATCTCAAAAAGTTGAACAGAACTACCCAGACGAGTTCTGCTAGACTTGTAGCAGACTTTGAGACGCTTAAACTGGCAAACAGAAACTGGTATATACCTTTGGCACAAAAAAAGACGAAATAGCCTGCACAAGCGTTGCGATAATGCGTTCGGAGGCCGAGCTCAGATCGCGATTTCGGCACCACAATGCGAAGCTGTTTTGATCTCGGAAACACGCTGAGTATGATCACCAAAATTCGTGCAATTCTGAGACTGCAAACGGAGGAGTGTCGACGGCACCCTAGATGAAGCGACGACCTGCTCTGATACCAATTGTTGGAGATAGATGTCTGAGGAAGCACGCAAACAACACAAGGAAGAAGAAGAAGCTTGAAGCACAAACACACAATAGTGAATGTATTACTAGAGAATGTACAAAGATAAGTAGCCCATTAGGGCAATAGGCGTATATACCAGCCGGGGGAAAAAAACCTCCTAAAGAGGGAACAAAGTGCCCCGGCGGTCCTAGTGTGTTCACACACATCACTACCTAAATATATCAACATTGTACGCCTATAATAGACAACTAGCTCAGGCCCAAGCTCAGTATTGCGGTACTCATAAAAAATACACTAATCATAACACTGAAAATTACCCTTACAATAGAAAACCTAGACTTGTTCAACCACCATAATTTAGACCATATGGATACCCACCCAGAGAACAAGGAAGAGAAGTTCCTAGATACCCTCAATATTAGAACCCACCACCAATCCAATACACATACAAATACTCATGATACAACCCACCACAACCAGTGTTATGACAACAACCACCCCACCCTCAAAATGTTGTTGCTGTGAAATTTGCCAAAGCAGAAGAGAACGTTGAGAGAGCCTTAGTGTCAACCACTTCATTAATAGGCCCTCACAGTCATAATCAATTCTATGATCAAAATTTGGGAGATTACTATGCATACGAAGCTAACTTGGCAAACTATGAGCAATCATATGAGAAACACCCATATGAACAAGAGGCCTATCATAGCTCATATGGATACGGTGTCGGAAAGATTTTATCCCTCTTAAAATATTATTAAAAAATTAAAGATTAATTGATTAAATTAAGTTTTAGTAATTTATGAAATTTTAACTTAAGTTTGATCTTAAACTTTTGCAGTATAAGAAGTTTTGATGATTTGGAATACAATACAAAGATGGAAAGTATTTAGAAGGAGTTTTCAAATGTAGTTGTGGGTATTTGATTAAAAATAAAGGGTTATTTAAGGGTTTATTTAAGGTTTAAAAGTAAATTAAAGATTATTCAAGGGTCCAACATAGGGTTTGAATATGTTTTATAGGGAAAAAACTTAGTTTCAAGGATAATTAAGGGTTTCGATAAGATATATGAAGGGTCTTGATAGGGTAGAAGCTTAGTTTATGGGTTATTTGAGGGTTTGGATGAGATTTAAAACTAAACGAAAAGGTTTTGATTGGTTAAAACCATGGTTTAAGTGTAGTTTAAGGTAAACCTATGGTGAAGGGCTTAATTAAGTAGGTTTTGTTCTCTAAAGGAGTCTTTCAAGGAGTTAATGTATAGGGCAAAATGTATTAAATGGAAACCTTAACAAATATTTAAATGTAAATGAATAATTAAATATGTTAATTAATAATTGGCATTATTAAGGTTATGGAAAATATATTTAAACCTAATAATTGACAGATTGAATTTAAATAATTCTAAAGTACATAAATAATTGAAAGGTTGAATTTATTTAATTCTAAAAGTTTGATAAAAGTGTGAAAATAAAAAAGGTCAAGTGGATATTTATTTAATGGATATTGTATGTTTTTTTGGAAAAATGAATGGAAGAAAATCCCACACCTTTTTCTTGGTTGAGTTGTGTTGAATGGATGTGGAGTAAATGTGGGATGCATGAATGAGTTAACTTAGGAAATTGTGGGCCATGGTGGGCTACTCACATGTATAAAAGGAGGGGAGTCGTATTCAAGAGATCATGTTATTTTGTAGGTACTTCATTTTACTCTAAACTTTAGGCTTTGATTATTTGTGCACATATTTCCATGTTGTCCTTTCTGGCAGGAGGAGAGAGAAGGCCATCTCTCTTACTTTTGCAGCTCATTGAATGCAAAGCAATATTTTTTTTTGTTTTTTGTTGCAGTCGACGGAGAGAGATGGAGAGAGAAGATTGACTTTTGATTTGTTGATTTCATAAATAAATATTTGTTATGCATATCTAAAGATGTTTTATGTTTTCCAGGATAGTTGAAGAAGGGATTACAAGTAGTCATTTAACCATTTTTCCTCATCTTTTCCAAAAATATTTTCCCTAATTTTATATTTCATTCTTACCTTTCCTAAACTCCTTTAATTAGATTTCATTCTACTCATCCGAATTCTCCATTCCCAATCATTAGGATTCATTTAGCTTTTGATTTTCTCCTATCCAATCAATCTATTCATTTACCTTTTCCTATCCATTAACCTATCTTTTGCAACCCATACTTGTTAGCTTAGACATGTTTAAAGGTTATTTATTATGATACTAAATGTGTATTTAATGCATCGGATTTATATACTCATTAGCATGTATGTATGTTAGTGACTGTATTGTCTGCATGCATGCATGTTAGTAAATGTATGCATAATGAGTGCATGTATATGATAGTGCATGTTAGATGTTTTGCATGTATGCACATTAGGTATGTTTGCATGTATACATGTTAGGTATGCTTGCATGTATTCATGTTAGATGTTAGTGAATGTATGCATAATTAGTGCATGTATATGATAATGCATGTAAAATGTTTTGCATGTATGCATGTTAGGTATGTATGCATGTATGCATGTGAGATATGTATGCATGAATGCATATGAGATATGTATGCATGTGAGATATGTATGTATGAATGCATGTTAGTGTATATATGTTTATGTATATGAATTAGTATATGCATGTGTATGCATGAAAGGTTTGTTTATGTATGTGAAGTTTATACATGTGCATATGATAGGTATATGTGTGCATGAATGAGACATGTATATTAGAATGTGTACATAAGAATGATTGTATGTGCTTATTAGATATATAAGAAAGCTAATTGACTTATGATAGCATGAATTTTAAATATGTTAAGTTTTGAATATTAATACTATAAATGAGTGTTTTATATCTATGAAAGCATACTTATGGTTGTTCATGTTATTTTGCAGATCATATGAAGACAAATTTGATGAAAACATGATTGAACGAAAAATACAAAGCTGGACTTTTGCTGCTTGTTTCTGTTTCTTAGCTTTTGTATAGGACAAATTTTAGTTTCAATCATTATACATCACAGTTAAAATATATATATATATTAATCCATTTATCTTTACATGTTTGAAAAAGCATCTACTAGTAGTACTTCAATTGAACGTGATTTACCTTCTTCTTTGTTTGAAATACTTTTTCCTATTCCATTAGAGGTTAGTGTTTCACAAAATACGGAAAATAATACAATTAATGAAGAATTAGTTAAGGATTGTGTCATAGAAGAAACTTTGTATTCGCTCGATTATGATCGTAGATTGTCTAGAGCGTTACCTTTGTTTTCTATTGTTTTACCCGACCCTGAAAATAGTGAATTTCTGTTTCCTCCACCCGTAAATAGAATTAGTGATTGTTCCCAATTAGACTTAAACGAAACTGAAAGTGTTAAAGATAAAGTACTAGTGAAGAACTGATCCTTCCATCTTATATAGACGTGGTCAATAGGTATAGAAACGCACTGCCTTATGGTCCTTAGTAAAAATACATTCCTTGCCATAGACACCCCGCATGCACCGTTAGCAAGACGGTTGACTTGATCCACCATCCGTAATGAATCGCTCCCACATTTGAACCCGACGTGAAATAACGGCACGACAGGATAGGTATAATTTCTTTCCCTTCTTGCATATGCAATAGTTTTGTTTAGGTTAAGCGGTTGCAGCATCTTGTGGTGGTTCATCTTACAGAAGCAGTAGTCAAAAACCTTGTAATTCCCTGGGTGTTGAGGGCTGGGCTTATGCTTTGAGTGCCTCCACGGGAATAGGCAAGTAGTTCAGCTTTGCTTCGCCACCCCTACCATCAAGAACTTGAAGAATTACGTTTGCAAACACAGCATTTAGTTTTTTGTATTAGACATTTTCTTACTCAACAATGTATACTTGAATTTATCACGTGCACTTTAGCTTCGTCATCAAGCGTCATGTATATTCTATAAGCTTAAAATCTATTTGTTACTATTTTAGTACGACTTTAGGAGAAGAAACTTAAAACATTAGAGTTTTTTTAGCACGACTTTTAGTTTGAAATTTCAAAAAGAACTTTCATTTGAAAGTTATTATCTACTTTACGAGAATTGTTAAAAGGGTTTTAATTTTAGCCAAACTGGAATCAAATAATTTAATTAGCTTGGTAAGAGACCAAAAACAACAGTACAAGAGGAAATTAAAGATCTTGTTAAAAAACTTAAGTCTAATTCTAATATGCAAAAGAAAATGGATGAATTATTTCGAGATATGATGTCTGAAACACAAGGGCAGAAAGTAGTAGAGGCAATGCTTAAAGAAAAAGGGAAGTTCACTGGAGTAAATACGACTAATTATCTAGATACATTTGGACTCAATCAATAGCTCAAAGGAACAAACGGAGGGTGCACCCACCCGACAATGTGTTTGGTGTGACTCTACAGAACACATGTCCTAGGCTTGTGAAGCTTTAAAAGAAGCAAAGGAAAGCAAACTAGTAATAGATATAGATAAAACATTATGTGATTACCGCACCCACCTTCCATTAGCTATAAATTGGGGAAAGGGGGGTATGCAAAAACTATATGAAAATATATCTGAAGCACAAAAAATCTCTTCCGCTGTTAGGTTAGAATGTGATGAGAGTGATCTAGAAGATGAAAACTCTAATGAAACTAAAAATTGTTCAATTGAAGCATTAATAAAAGCCAATGACGATATAATGCATAAAACAGCATGGAACTCACTTGTTGATCATTTCTCTATCTTTTCACATATAGCAAATGTGGAAGAGAAGAGAAAACAGGAAGAAACTCAGGATATAGATGAAACCAATCGAAAGGTAACAAGAAAACAATTAAGGGAAGAAGCTAAAAATGTTCAGTTTAAGGAAAACACAAATTTAGACTCAAATGAACAAAAAACAAGAGAAATAAGGGAGGGGAAACAACCTGAAATATCAAAGCTTAGTGAACAAACAGAACAAAATGAGGAAAAAACAAAGATACCTAAACGAATTCCTAAAGCCATTTTAACCTCATAATTAGAACAGAAAAATGATGCAAAAGAAATACTTTACGACATACTTTTGAAATGTCAAGTGACTATGTCACTTGAACAATTATTTTCTATAGCAAAACTTGAATTTAAAGAAAACTTTATAAAAATGATTAAGAGAAAAAGATTCCCACTTAATACTGATATTGGAATGCAAGAAAATGTAGATGTGTCCCCTATATCAAAAGATCTTCTTTCTTTTGACTCTGATGATGAGGAAGAATGTGAAGGTTATGTCAATAAAAATTTTCTAGGTCCGATTCTTCAAGATAATGTAAATGAACAATCTAAAAGTAATTATAAAAAGGGTTTTTGGGCTAGAGGAGCGGCTGAAATAAAAGTAAACTTAGGAGATATAAAAAAGTCATGTATAGCTTTAGCTTTATTAGATTTAGGGTCTGAAATTAATGTAACCTCAAAAGAATTGTATGATAAATTTAGATGGCCGATAGATAAGCAACATGGGTGGATAATGAGAATGGCATATAATGGATGTGGTGAACTTTTAGGAGCTTGTGCAAACATTCCAATTTTAATAGGAGGAATAATTGAAACTTTTCATTTTTTTATTCAAGATAATTGTGTTGATATATTTAGGTAGTGATGTGTGTGAACACACTAGGACCGCCGGGGCACTTTTTTCCCTCTTTAGGAGGTTTTTTTCCCCCGGCTTGTATATACGCCTATTGCCCTAATGGGCTACTTATCTTTGTACATTCTCTAGTAATACATTCAGTATTGTGTGTTTGTGCTCCAAGCTTCTTCTTCTTCCTTGTGTTGTTCACGTGCTTCCGCAGACGTCTATCTCCAACAATTGGTATCAGAGCAGGTTGTCGCTTCTTCTACGGTGCCGTCGACACTCCTCCGTTTGCAGTCTCAGATTCGCACGAAATTTGGTGAGCATACTCAGGGTGTTTCCGAGATCAAAACTGCTTCGCTCTGTGGTGCCGAAATCACGATCTGAGCTCGTTTCGGCCTCCGAACGCACTATCACAGTGCTTGTGCAGGCTATTTCGTCCTTTTGTGCCAAAGGTATATACCAGTTTTTGTTCGCCAGTTTAAGCGTCTCGAAGTCTGCTACAGGTCTAGCAGAACTCGTCTGGGCAGTTCCGTTCAACTTTTTGAGATACAGTCAATTTTCTGCATCAAGGTATTTTAGTCACCGGCCATGGCTGAAAGCAGTGATGTATTCCGTATGTTGGCTGTTGAGGATAAGTTGGATGGTACCAACTACCCATTATGGGCTTATATGATGCGACATGTACTGGTTGCAAAAGGATTGTGGAACATTGTGCAGGGTGTTGAAAGATGTCATGTTACACCTGTAACGACAGGTACTGCAAATACAGGTGCTGGAGCTGATGAAGATGGTGTCGAGGATGATATTCCGCAGATTCCTGTTTGTGCTGTTGTTTCTGTTGCACCTACTGTAGAGCAGATTCGCTCGGATGGCAGAGATGCCCAGGCACATGCATTGATAGCTTTGTCTGTCAAACGTGCCATTATTCCTCACATTCGCTCTTGTAGAACAGCAAAGGATGCTTGGGATACACTTACCACTTTGTACCAGGCTAGGAATGAGGCTCGTGTTTCTTACCTCCGATACAGTTGGAGAGTGAGCACATGAATGAAGGTGATTCTATGGACAGTTTCCTAACAAAGATCAAAGATTTGAAGGAACAGTTGATTTCTACTGATGAGGTTATACCAGATAGCTCACTTGTGCAGACCGTTCTGAATGGTCTTCCTGATTCATATCAGAGTTTTGCTTCTACTCTTCGGTTGATGATGAAAGGAAATCCAAATGCCTTGTCATTTGAGGAGTTAGTCTCTGTTCTATTGGAGGAAGATCAGTCCAGGCAGATTAGGTCCATTATGCGTGTTGCAGATCAAGCTTTCCTGGCTAGTCAGAAGGGCAAAGGAAAATGGAGCTCTTCTATTAGTAAGCAGAAATCTGCAAATGCTGCAAAATCGAAGAACCAGGATAAAGATGAGAAGAAATCAGAAAAGCAGAAATCGTTTTGCAAGTACTGTAAAGGAAATGATCATATCATAAAGAACTGTTCAAAACTGGCTGCTAAAGAGGCAAAGAAGAAAGAGGCTGGAATGGTTGTTGCAGAGGCCTCTACACCAAAAACAGAGTCTACAAATCTTGTGCAGGAAGAAGAATGGGCGTTTACTACTGTCTGCAGTTTTGACCCATGTTCTCATGATCAGTGCATGTCTACAGTAGACTCAGATGTTTGGTACTTTGACAGTGGGGCGACCAAACATATTACCTCGCAGCACAGTTTCTTCTCTTCACTCGAGCCTACCCCTACAGGGAATACTGTCACATGCGCCAATAACTCCTCTTATCCTGTTATGGGAGTTGGTAAGATCATTCTGACTACTGCTGATGGTAGTTCTTTCACTTTGTCAGATGCTTTATTTGTGCCAGGAGTCCACTTTGTATCCTAAAGTTCAGATGCTCATCATTGACATGCAAGAGGTTTACTGCATACCCAAGAAATCCTGCTCTATCTTGACTAACCTCTGTGCATGCGATTCATCCAGGTCACCATTATATGAACATATGTGTGAATTGACAGGATACGATTGTTTTGCGTAAATATTTTGAAAGATGCATTAATAGTTTTAAAAGATGCGCGGACAAAAAGTATCTATTCAATTCAAGTTCTTGTTCTTACCTTATCTAAAGTAAGAATAAAAACCTGCATGTATATATGTATATATATTTATTTACCTTTTTTAATATATCTTTTTTTGATAAACTTACAGGTTATTATCTAAAAAGTTTTTACCAAGTCAAAATATTCTTCCTACCTCACATGATGAAATGAAGAAGATAATCAACAATCTTGGTATAGATTATCAATGTATACATGCATGTCCTAACGATTGTATTTTATATAGAGGTGAATATGCAGACTCTTTGACATGTCCCAAATGTCAATCTCCTCGATATAAGGGTGAAGAAGGTGAAATCCCGAAAAAGGTATTGAGACATTTTCCATTGGCTCCACGGATTAGACATATGTTTCAAAGCCCCAAATTATCAAAGCTTTTGACTTGGGGACATGATCACAAAAATACTGATGGAATAATCAGAATTCCTCATGATAGTGTTGCTTTTCAGCATATTGATTCTACATGGTCTGAATTTGCACAAAATCCACAGAATCTAAAGTTAGGAGTTGCATTAGATGGGGTTAATCCATTCTCCATGAAATCCAGTAAATGGTCAACATGGCCAGTGGTAGTCATAAACTACAATCTTCCGCCATATCTTAGCATTAAAAAGGAACATTTAATGCTTTCACTTTTAATCCCAGGCAAAAGACAAGTTAAAGATATGAATGTATATCTTGCTCCTCTCATTGACAATCTTCAAGAGTTATGGAGAGGTATTAATGTCATTGATATATCGAAAAGCATCAATGAAAGACATATTACGATTCGTGGTATTGTGGCTTGGACTATTCACGATTTTCCTGGATATGGCATTTGTTTAGGTATTGATGTAATTTTTTTATTCAATATGCATGTAAATAAATATGATTTAATCTAATTATATTTTTATCATTTTCCATGATGCAGGAATATCTACTAAGGGTTATAAAGCTTGTCCATATTGTGGTGATTGGTTGAGATCAATCTATAGTAAGAATCTCAACAAAAATATTTATCTTCGACATCGACGATTCTTGCCTGATGATCATCCATTAAGATCTAAAAGGGAAGCGATACATTTTAATGGAAAGCTTGAAACAGGCCAGTATCCAAAACCTATGACGCCTATGGATTGGTATAAAAAATGGACAAATGGACCTCTGATAGATCCAGAAGCAAAAATCTTCAGTGATGATTCAGATAATTAGTATGTGAACAAAGGTAAAGGGAAATTGGCACTCACAGAGAACATATCAATATGGTATTCTTTGGAGTATTGGAAAGAGTTAAAAGTATGTCATCTTCTTGATCCTATGCATATATTCAAAAATATTGGTTATTCACTATGGCAGCATCTTCTTGGACTAAAAGATACCACAACATCAAGGAATGATTTGAAAGATCAAAAATCCAAACCAAAGTTATGGCCAGTTTTTGATAGACATCGACAAGAAACGACTTATGCATCTGCTCCTTGGGTACTTACAACAAAAGAGATACAGACTATCAACAATAGAATTCAATTGATCAAGACTCCTACAGGATATGGAGCATCGTTTCAAAACATGTTTACTATGGATGATAAGAGCTTATCTGGATTAAAGACCCATGACTGGCATAACTTTTTGAAACATATTTTACCTTTGGTTATCGATGGATGTACAACGAAAGGAGTACGAGATGTGATCTATCGTCTTGGATCACTTATAAGGTAATTATGATACTTTTATATTTAATATGTATGAATATTGGATATCTTTTATTTTTTAATTAACTTCTTTACAATTGTTTTTATGATTCGTATAGGTGGATTACATCCAAAGAGATCGATAAAAATTCGATCCCACAAAAAAAACGTGAATGCAAAGAGCTACTATGTTTGATGGAAAAAGAACTTCCTATTTCATTTTTTGATATTCAAGTTCATTTACTAGTCCATCTTGTAGATGAGATAGAGATTGCTGGTGTTGTCAACACTCGATGGATGTTTTGGGTCGAGCGATTTATGGGAATACTAAAAGGTTACGTGCGACAAAGAGCAAAACCAGAAGGATCCATGGCAAAGGGTTGGATGCTTGAAGAGTGCATGTATTACCTTAGTGAGTACCTTGAAAGAGTTCATGAAGAAGCTCCACGTGCATGGACCAACGAGTCTTCTTCAAAAATAACAGATGAGGTATTATCATGTAAGGGGGTTCCATTCTTATTTACATTTCAAGAAAAAAATGATGTTTCTACTTTTGTAGCATATAATAGCGAATGCATGCAAGCATTCGTTAGCGAGTACGAGGAACTTCAAAGTCTCCAAAGTAAAAGGCGAAAAAACAAAAGATCTAGATGTAATCTCGATAATAATGAGATTACAGATATACCTTCTTTCACGGATTGGCTATATAGTCGTTTGCAACGCGCCAACGCAAATAATGAAGAAATCTCAGATGAGCAAAGAGAGTTAATGATAGGTTGTGAACAAAAGATAATTTTATTAAAATATATGTATGTTAGTTTCTATTTACTAATTGAATTTATTTTGCAGGCTCGAATGTTCACTAATATGTGGGCTTTTGGACAGCATATAGAATCAAAGCCATTGATTCTTTACGTAAAACAGAGGATTCTAGTATTGTTGCTTGTTTCAAGCAACTATCACGTGCTAGCTCAAAAGACACGAACCTTATAGATAGCGAACTTGGTTACGTAGGAACTATTGTTGGTATCTACGAAATTTCATTTTGTACATTCAAACAGGTAGAAAAAAGTTTATATATTTTTTTTAGAGTTAGTTATTTTTTTAAGCACCTAATAATGGGACGTTTTTGTTGTTATATATTTTGATAGGTCATTTTGAAGGTTGACTGGTATCGAGCGGAGTATAAAGGTAGTAATTCTACAATAAGAAAGGAATTATCTGGGTTTTGGGCAATTGATTCTTCCAAGGTAATGCGATCTACTAAAGAACCATATATTCTTCCTAGGCATATTGAACAAGCATTTTTTTATAAAAACCCAGATGCTCATCCTTGGTGGCAAGTCATTCATGTGCAACCTAGAGGTAGGTCATTGTTTGAACAGTTTATTGTTAGAGAGATTGAAGAAAGTCCTCTTGATGATTTAGCATCAGATACTGATACATCAACATCTGGAATAGAAATTAGACTCATTATACGTGATAATGATACTAATCTTTTTGATGAAGAGGATAATTCTCTACATGCTGATTCTACTGATGAGGAAGAGGAATTACCAGAAATAGATATTAATCCACCAATATGTGATGTGATTCATGAGAACATAGATTTAACAATAGAAGAAATAAATGAAATCAATAAGGATAATGAAGATGAGACTATATTGATGTCTTACCAAAATGATGGCAATAATGAAAACATATGAGCAGATTAGATAGTAAATTGAAGCTTCTGAATGGATATCAGATAATAGGTTTTTTTTATTAACTTGAATAACGATGAATCCTACTAGAGAGATGAAATCATGTTCTTCTAAGTTAGAACATGAAGCTCGGGGGTATGCCTAATTATTTTATATATAGCTTTATCTTCGAGGAGTAAATTTTTATCATGTATGTATGCATATGTGTGTGTATTCATGTGTATTATATGTATACATATATTAGTATGCATATATATGTATTTCATGTATATGTATGTGTTTGCATGTGTGTGATATATGTATACATGTGTTAAATATGCATATGTGTATATATGCATATGCATTTATGTGAAGAGAGATGGTGGATGCAATCCAAAGATGAGTAGGTGCCGCTACAACCAGCTTCACACCAGCCAACTGAGACTTCAGAGTTGATTAGTAGACCCTTTGAGCTTCCTAAATCCACCAAAATATCAGCCAAGTACTTTGGAACATGTATCCCAAAAGTTTAAGTCAAGACAGGCTAGTTGCGAAATGACTAGCTCCCAAAACTTGCTATTTTTGGACATACACCTGCTGGAAAAAATGAACAGTGCTCTCAACCTGGAAGGAATTAGAAAAATTCCTTTTGGGCATAGCAAATAGACTTAGCAAGCTTCCTATTCCAAGTTAAAACACTTCAAATGATGGACTGAGCACTGAGAACAAGTTTCATCAAGTTCTGGAACATTCCCACAATTCTCGGGGCTCTGCAGAGATAGACCAGTAAGCAGTAAAATGCAGATATCTCCAAAAGTATAAATCCAATGACCTTGAAAATTTATAGGTAGAAACTAGACAGTGAGAGCTATCCAACGCACTTTAAAACACTGAAAAAGGTTCAGTAAAACTCGAGATATGACCTTCTGAAGTTACTGCTCTGAGTGAGTATAGCAGAGAACAAAACAGAGAGGTAGATGATAATAAATGTATAGATTCACATATGATTACAACCACATTGGCAATGAATCTTTGCACAATGGGAGTAGAATGATAGAGCTATGGAGTAAGCTCTTCAATCTCTACAAAATGACATGAAGTGGTCACGTACAAGGCTTGCTAATCGCCTCTTCCTTCTTGCTCCTTTTATAGCTATTCTTGGAGGGAGTTTTGAATTCGAATTCGAATGGCTCCACCTAAAAGTGATCCCCAAAGTTAGGAGAGATTCCCTCAGCTCAAAAATTCGTGATTTTGGTAGTTGGAGCCACGAATTTGCTTTTACATCATGGATGAGGTAAGCCATCCTTTTACTTTTTTCTTTTTCCATTTACAAGAGATAAAATGTACTCTTTTACAAGAGGTGTTCACATGACTACTCATGTGACTTACAAATGAGGATAATATCAAGCATATCAAGCATGTAGGCTTGGGCAAAATGCACCAACAGCTCCCCCTCAAGCCTAACATGCTTGGCCTCCAAATAAGTCTTCAATTGTCCTTGATTTCCTGCAAACCAATCATCAACTTGAATCTACTTAATTTCGTACCATCAAGAGCTTTCGTCAACATGTCTGCACATTGCATATCTGTAGAGACGTAGGATAGTTGAATATCCTTGCTCATTAGCTTCTCCCTTACATAATGGTAGTGGACTTCAATATGCTTGGTTCTAGCATGGTATACCGGATTAGCTGCTAGATGTAGTGAGCTTGTGTTGTCACCAAAAATGTGAGGTGTTGAAGAATGAAGTCCAAGATCTGTGTACAAAGATTTTAACCACATGATTTCTTGAGTTGCATTAGCCAAACCTCTATATTCAGCTTCAGTAGAAGATAATGCCACGGTTGGTTGCTTCTTCGATGACCAAGAAATGATTTTTGAACCTGCAAATGATATATACCCTGATGTGCTTCTTTTATCATCTTTAGATCCGGCCCAATCTGCATCTGAGTAGACCTTTAGCTCAATATCTGAAGTATATGAATAGAACAAACCTTCATTCATGGTCCCCTTTAGGTACTTGAGGACTCGCTTGGCCGCTTCCATATGTGGTCTTCTCGGCTTATGCATAAACTGACTCAATATGCTAACACTATAGCATATATCCACCCTTGTGAGTGTTGCATAGTTCAAACTTCCAACCAAGCTTTGATAGCTTGTGATGTCTTCAATTGGCTCTCCTTCATAAGCACTAAGCTTATGATTTTGCTCCATAGGTGTACCTGCACACTTTGTATTTTCCATCTTGAACTTGACGAGCATGTCATGGACATACTTCCTTTGTGTGATGTATATACCTGAATCTGTGTAGATCAACTCCAATCCAAGAAAATAAGTGAGTGGTCCGAGGTCACTTATTTTGAACTCCTCCTTCATTTGACTCTTTACCTGTTTGATTCCTTCAAGATCATTGCCTGTGATAATAATATCATCAACATACACACATAAATAGATCACTTCAAATCCATTCCTCTTTATGAACAAAGAGGTATCTGCCTTGCTAGCTTTGAATCCTTGGTCCTGCAAATAAGTAACCAATCTGAAATTCCAAGCTCTTGGAGCTTGCTTCAATCCATACAAAGCTTTCTTTAGTTTGCATACATAGTTAGGATGATGTGCATCCTCATATCCAGGAGGTTGTGCCATATACACTTCCTCAGAAATCCATCCATTCAAGAAGGCATTCTTTACATCAAGTTGATAAAGATTCCAATTTCTAGATGCAGCAAGACTTATGAGAACCCTAATTGTAGGCATTTTTGCAACAGGAGAGAAAGTCTCCTCATAATCAATACCATGGGTTTGAGCAAACCCTTTAGCAACTAACCTTGCTTTGTGTCTATTTATACTTCCATCTGGATTCCTCTTGATTTTGTATATCCATCGAGATCCGATTATCTTCATAGATGGCTTGTTAGGTACAAGCTCCCAAGTGTCATTCTCCTTCAAGGGCTTCCATTTCTTCATCCATTGCATCTCTCCAAGCTTTCTTGCTTTGTGCTTCTTCGAATGTGGTAGGTTCTTCATTGGTTGAATCCTTTGCAATGTAGATTGAGTGCTTGGTGACCAAAGAAGTATCATAACCAAACCTCTCTGGTTTCTTCTTCTCCCTCGAAGACCTTCTAAGTGGTTGATGTGAGCTCTCGGGTCCATATGTAGCATCCTGCATCTTTGCTTTACCTTTGTTCTTCCATAGCTTTAGTCTTTCCAAGTCTTCTAGGTCAATCTCCGAATCACTTTCTTCAATCTGCTTTGGCTCCTTTGGTTGAAGTGATGGAAAATCTTCATCCAAGTCATATGGCAGCTTCACTTTCCTGTCATCATCAAACCATGATTTGTTTTCATCAAAAATTACATCTCTACTCACAGAAAATCCTTTATTGGTTGGATTGTACAATCTATATCCTTTTTGGTTTTGATCATAACCAATGAATACACACTTCTCTGCCTTGGGATCCAATTTCCCTCTTACTTGAGAAGGAATGTGAGCATAGGCTAAGCATCCAAAGATTTTACAATGCTCTAGACTAGGTCTTCTTCCATTCCACACTTCATATGGAGTGGTTCCATCTAGTGACTTAGATGGAAGTCTATTTATGAGATATGTGGCTGTCGACACAGCCTCTGCCCATAGGTAGTTCGGCAATCCCTTTTCATTGAGCATGGACCTTGCAGCTTCGACAATAGCTCTGTTCCTCCTCTCTGCTACACCATTGAGTTCGGGTGTATACCTTGTAGTGACTTCCCTTTTAATGCCTCTTTCATGCAAGAAGGCATCAAATTCAGAAGAGAAGTATTCTCCTCCACCATCTGATCTGAGTCTTTTCAAAGTCCTACCTGTTTGATTTTCAACAAGAGCAATATACTTCTTAAAGCAATTAAACACTTCATCCTTGTGCTTCATGAAAAACAGAATGGTCCACCTGCTACAATCATCTATGAAAGACACATAATATCTTGAGCCTGATATAGATGGCTCCTTACTTGGACCCCACACATCCGTGTGCACTAGATCCAAAGGATTTTGATACATATATCCTTTCTTATTGAAAGGTTGTCTATGAGATATATGTATCAATAAGAAAGGATATATGTATCAAAATCCTTTGGATCTAGTGCACACGGATGTGTGGGGTCCAAGTAAGGAGCCATCTATATCAGGCTCAAGATATTATGTGTCTTTCATAGATGATTGTAGCAGGTGGACCATTCTGTTTTTCATGAAGCACAAGGATGAAGTGTTTAATTGCTTTAAGAAGTATATTGCTCTTGTTGAAAATCAAACAGGTAGGACTTTGAAAAGACTCAGATCAGATGGTGGAGGAGAATACTTCTCTTCTGAATTTGATGCCTTCTTGCATGAAAGAGGCATTAAAAGGGAAGTCACTACAAGGTATACACCCGAACTCAATGGTGTAGCAGAGAGGAGGAATAGAGCTATCGTCGAAGCTGCAAGGTCCATGCTCAACGAAAAGGGATTGCCGAACTACCTATGGGCAGAGGCTGTGTCGACAGCCACATATCTCATAAATAGACTTCCATCTAAGTCACTAGATGGAACCACTCCATATGAAGTGTGGAATGGAAGAAGACCTAGTCTAGAGCATTGTAAAATCTTTGGATGCTTAGCCTATGCTCACATTCCTTCTCAAGTAAGAGGGAAATTGGATCCCAAGGCAGAGAAGTGTGTATTCATTGGTTATGATCAAAACCAAAAAGGATATAGATTGTACAATCCAACCAATAAAGGATTTTCTGTGAGTAGAGATGTAATTTTTGATGAAAACAAATCATGGTTTGATGATGAAAGGAAAGTGAAGCTGCCATATGACTTGGATGAAGATTTTCCATCACTTCAACCAAAGGAGCCAAAGCAGATTGAAGAAAGTGATTCGGAGATTGACCTAGAAGACTTGGAAAGACTAAAGCTATGGAAGAACAAAGGTAAAGCAAAGATGCAGGATGCTACATATGGACTCGAGAGCTCACATCAACCACTTAGAAGGTCTTCGAGGGAGAAGAAGAAACCAGAGAGGTTTGGTTATGATACTTCTTTGGTCACCAAGCACTCAATCTACATTGCAAAGGATTCAACCAATGAAGAACCTACCACATTCGAAGAAGCACAAAGCAAGAAAGCTTGGAGAGATGCAATGGATGAAGAAATGGAAGCCTTGAAGGAGAATGACACTTGGGAGCTTGTACCTAACAAGCCATCTATGAAGATAATCGGATCTCGATGGATATACAAAATCAAGAGGAATCCAGATGGAAGTATAAATAGACACAAAGCAAGGTTAGTTGCTAAAGGGTTTGCTCAAACCCATGGTATTGATTATGAGGAGACTTTCTCTCCTGTTGCAAAAATGCCTACAATTAGGGTTCTCATTAGTCTTGCTGCATCTAGAAATTGGAATCTTTATCAACTTGATGTAAAGAATGCTTTCTTGAATGGATGGATTTCTGAGGAAGTGTATATGGCACAACCTCCTGGATATGAGGATGCACATCATCCTAACTATGTATGCAAACTAAAGAAAGCTTTGTATGGATTGAAGCAAGCTCCAAGAGCTTGGAATTTCAGATTGGTTACTTATTTGCAGGACCAAGGATTCAAAGCTAGCAAGGCGGATACCTCTTTGTTCATAAAGAGGAATGGATATGAAGTGATCTATTTATGTGTGTATGTTGATGATATTATTATCACAGGCAATGATCTTGAAGGAATCAAACAGGTAAAGAGTCAAATGAAGGAGGAGTTCAAAATAAGTGACCTCGGACCACTCACTTATTTTCTTGGATTGGAGTTGATCTACACAGATTCAGGTATATACATCACACAAAGGAAGTATGTCCATGACATGCTCGTCAAGTTCAAGATGGAAAATACCAAGTGTGCAGGTACACCTATGGAGCAAAATCATAAGCTTAGTGCTTATGAAGGAGAGCCAATTGAAGACATCACAAGCTATCAAAGCTTGGTTGGAAGTTTGAACTATGCAACACTCACAAGGGTGGATATATGCTATAGTGTTAGCATATTGAGTCAGTTTATGCATAAGCCGAGAAGACCACATATGGAAGCGGCCAAGCGAGTCCTCAAGTACCTAAAGGGGACCATGAATGAAGGTTTGTTCTATTCATATACTTCAGATATTGAGCTAAAGGTCTACTCAGATGCAGATTGGGCCGGATCTAAAGATGATAGAAGAAGCACATCAGGGTATATATCATTTGCAGGTTCAAAAATCATTTCTTGGTCATCGAAGAAGCAACCAACCGTGGCATTATCTTCTACTGAAGCTGAATATAGAGGTTTGGCTAATGCAACTCAAGAAATCATGTGGTTAAAATCTTTGTACACAGATCTTGGACTTCATTCTTCAACACCTCACATTTTTGGTGACAACACAAGCTCACTACATCTAGCAGCTAATCCGGTATACCATGCTAGAACCAAGCATATTGAAGTCCACTACCATTATGTAAGGGAGAAGCTATTGAGCAAGGATATTCAACTATCCTATGTCTCTACAGATATGCAATGTGCAGACATGTTGACGAAAGCTCTTGATGGTACGAAATTAAGTAGATTCAAGTTGATGATTGGTTTGCAGGAAATCAAGGACAATTGAAGACTTATTTGGAGGCCAAGCATGTTAGGCTTGAGGGGGAGCTGTTGGTGCATTTTGCCCAAGCCTACATGCTTGATATGCTTGATATTATCCTCATTTGTAAGTCACATGAGTAGTCATGTGAACACCTCTTGTAAAAGAGTACATTTTATCTCTTGTAAATGGAAAAAGAAAAAAGTAAAAGGATGGCTTACCTCATCCATGATGTAAAAGCAAATTCGTGGCTCCAACTACCAAAATCACGAATTTTTGAGCTGAGGGAATCTCTCCTAACTTTGGGGATCACTTTTAGGTGGAGCCATTCGAATTCGAATTCAAAACTCCCTCCAAGAATTGCTATAAAAGGAGCAAGAAGGAAGAGGCGATTAGCAAGCCTTGTACGTGACCACTTGATGTCATTTTGTAGAGATTGAAGAGCTTACTCCATAGCTCTATCATTTTACTCCCATTGTGCAAAGATTCATTGCCAATGTGGTTGTAATCATATGTGAATCTATACATTTATTATCATCTACCTCTCTGTTTTGTTCTCTGCTATACTCACTCAGAGCAGTAACTTCAGAAGGTCATATCTCGAGTTTTACTGAACGTTTTTCAGTGTTTTAAAGTGCGTTGGATAGCTCTCACTGTCTAGTTTGTACCTATAAATTTTCAAGGTCATTGGATTTATACTTTTGGAGATATCTGCATTTTACTGCTTACTGGTCTATCTCTGCAGAGCCCCGAGAATTGTGGGAATGTTCCAGAACTTGATGAAACTTGTTCTCAGTGCTCAGTCCATCATTTGAAGTGTTTTAACTTGGAATAGGAAGCTTGCTAAGTCTATTTGCTATGCCCAAAAGCAATTTTTCTAATTCTATCCAGGTTGAGAGCACTGTTCATTTTTTCCAGCAGGTGTATGTCCAAAAATAGCAAGTTTTGGGAGCTAGTCATTTCGCAACTTGTCGGTCTTGACTTAAACTTTTGGGATACATGTTCCAAAGTACTTGGCTGATATTTTGGTGGATTTAGGAAGCTCAAAGGGTCTACTAATCAACTCTGAAGTCTCAGTTGGCTGGTGTGAAGCTGGTTGTAGCGGCACCTACTCATCTTTGGATTGCATCCACCATCTCTCTTCACATATGTGTGTGTGTTTATGAGTGTGTATGTGTTTATGTGTATGTATGTATCTATGTGTGTGTATGTGTCTATGTGTATGCATGTATGTATGCATATGTATGTGTATGCATATGTATGTGTGTGTATGCATTATTATGTGTGTCTATGTATGCATGTGTATGTGTGTATGCATCATTACGTGTGTATGTGTGTGTGTATATGTGTTTGTATGTGTGTATCCATGTGTGTGTGTATGCATGTGTATGTGTATATGTGTATATGTGTATATGTGTATATGTGTATATGTGTATATGTGTGTGTATATATGTGTGTGTATATGTGTGTATGCATGTGTGTGTGTGTATGTGTGTATGCATGTGTGTGTGTATGCATTATTATGTGTGTCTATGTATGCATGTGTATGTGTGTATGCATCATTACGTGTGCATGTGTCTATGTGTGTATGTGTGTATGTGTGTGTATATGTGTGTGTGTGTGTCTATGTGTATGTGTATGTGTCTATGAGTGTGTATGTATTTATGTGTATGTATGTATCTATGTGTGTGTATGTGTATGCATGTATGTATGCATATGTGTGTGTATGCATATGTATGTGTGTGTATGCATAATTATGTGTGTATGTGTGTATGTGTGTGTATACATTATGACAGTGTATGTAAGCATGTGCATTATGTATGCATATAAGTATGTATGTATGCATATGCATATGCATTATGTATGCATCATATGCATATGCAATATGTATGCATGTATGTATATGTGTGTGAATGTGTGTGTGAATGTGTGTGTGAATGTGTGTATGAATGTGTGTGTGAATGTGTGTGTACATGTGTCTGTATGTGTGTATGCATGTGTATGTGTGTGTATGCATCATTATGTGTGTATGTGTGTGTATGTGTGTGTATGTGTGTGTATGTGTGTGTGTCTATATGTATGTGTGTGTATCTATGAGTATGTATGTGTTCATGTGTGTGTGTGTCTATGTGTGTATGTATCTCTGTGTGTGTATGTATCTATGCATGTGCATTATGTATGCATGTAAGTATGTATGTACATTATATGCATATGCATATGCATTATGTATGCAAATGTGTGCATGTATGTGTTTATGTGTGTATGTCTCTCTATGTGTGTGTATGCATATATGTGTGTGTATGTGTGTATATGTGTCTGTATGTGTGTATGCATGTGTATGTGTGTGTATGCATGTGTATGTGTGTATGTGTCTATGTGTGCATGTGTGTGTATATACTATATGTGTGTGTGTCTATGTGTATGTGTGTGTACCTATGAGTGTGTATGTGTTTATGTGTGTATGTGTCTATGTGTGTGTATGTGTTTATGTGTGTATGTGTATGCATGTATGTGTATGTGTGTGTATGTCTCTCTATGTGTGTGTGTATGCATATGTGTGTGTGTATATGTGTGTCTATGTGTGTATGCATGTGTATGTGTGTGGATGCATCATTATGTGTGTATGTGTCTGTGTGTGTATATGTGTGTGTACGTGTGTGCGCGTCTATGTGTGTGTATGTGTGTGCGCGTCTATGTGTATGTGTGTGTGTCTATGAGTGTGTATGTTTGGATGTGTGTGTGTATGAATGTGTGTCTATGAGTGTGTATGTTTGGATGTGTAAGTGTATATGTGTGTCTATGTGTGTATGCATGTGTATGTGTGTGAATGCATCATTATGTGTGTGCATGTATATGTGTGTGCATGTGTATATGTGTGTGCATGTGTATGCATTATGTGTGCATGTGTGTATGTGTATGCATTATGCATTGTGTATGTGTGTGTATTTGTGCGTATGTGTGTGTGTGTCTATGCGTGTATATGTGTGTGTACATATGTATGTGTGTGCATGTGTATGTGTGTGTGCATGTATATGTGTGTGCATGTGTATGCATTATGTGTGCATGTGTGTATGTGTATGCATTATGCATGTGTATGTGTGTGTGCATGTATATGTGTGTGCATGTGTATATGTGTGTGCATGTGTATGCATTATGTGTGTGTGTGTCTATGCGTATGTGTGTGTGTGTGTCTATGCGTGTATATGTGTGTGTACATATGTATGTGTGTGTGCATGTATATGTGTGCGCATGTGTATATGTGTGTGCATGTGTGTATGTGTATGCATTATGCATTGTGTATGTGTGTCTATGTGTGTGTATTTGTGTGTATGTGTGTGTGTGTCTATGCGTATGTGTGTGTGTGTCTATGTGTGTATATGTGTGTGTACATATGTATGTGTGTGTGCATGTGTATGTGTGTGTGCATGTATATGTGTGTGCATGTGTATATGTGTGTGCATGTGTATGCATTATGTGAGTGTGTGTCTATGCGTATGTGTGTGTGTGTCTATGCGTGTATATGTGTGTGTACATATGTATGTGTGTGTGCATGTATATGTGTGTGCATGTGTATATGTGTGTGCATGTGTATGCATTATGTGTGCATGTGTGCATGTGTGTATGTGTATGCATTATGCATTGTGTATGTGTGTGTATTTGTGTGTATGTGTGTATGTGTGTGTGTGTCTATGCGTATGTGTGTGTACATATGTGTGTATGTGCGCGTACCTGTCAATAGTCTCGCTTCTCTCTCTCCCTCTCACGCGCGCTCTTTCTCTCTCTCTCTCTCGGTCTTTGTGTTCTTCCTCGCGTTCAAGGCCCGGCACAAATGTGCCGGGAGAATTGAATTTTTTTTTTTTAACATTCCAGAGCGTCGCATATGCGACGCTTTGCAGTTTGCCAACGTCGTTAAGTGCGTCGCTAACCAGCAACGCTACTAGCGACGCTTCTGGGGTAGCGTCGCTTATGCGACGCTATCGTTGCTTATGCGACGAGGCTCGGCCAAAAACAAAAATCCGAAATTTTTACCGTCGCTTATGCGACGATTTCGTCGCATAAGCGACGATTTTCGTTTTTTTCCCGATTCGGAGGCGTCGCTACGCCCCCCTTTTTCTTGTAGTGGGAAGATTTGACTAATCATGTAGAGGGTAGAGCTCTTCATACTAAAACTACTTATAACATATGTAGATTTTTGTTAGAAGAAGTTATTTCTAAAATTGGCTATGTAGAAAAAATAGTAGCAGATAGGGGCGAGTTAGATGCTCGAGAGGCAAGAGAATTCTTTGACCAGCATGGGATACGTCTATCTCTCACAACTGCTTATAATCCAGAGTCTAATGGTAAGATTGAACGAGGTCATCCATCTATTGTGAATGCAATCTCAAAGGCCTGCAATGGTGATACAAAGCAGTGGCCTAGGTTCCTTCCTTTCGCACTATGGGCAGACAGAATGACGTATACTAGGTCTACAGGATTTATGCCTGTAGAACTAATGTACTGTCAAAAGCCAATTTTTCCTATCTAGACCCAGATTATTTCATGGACAACGCTTCCGTGGAATAATGAGATGACTCGTGAAGATCTGATTTCTGTTAGGATTATGCAGTTAGATCTAGAAAATAAAATGATTGAAGAAGCTGTACAAAAAGTTAGAGAATCACGACTTAAAAATAAAATCTACTTTGATAAAAAACATAGACTTAGGCCTCGTACCATAGAAGTAAATGATTGGGTATTAGTTTACAATAGTACTTTTGATATACAGTATGATGCTAGGAAGAAGTTAATTAAAAGATGGTTTTGTCCGTATGTAGTAGTAACTGTTTTTGATAATGGTACGTTTAAACTTAGGGAATTTGATGGTTCTTTGTTGCGAAATTTGATTGCAGGGAAAAGGATTAAACTGTTCAAGAAACAAAATAATGAAGATTATGAGATTGACGAGATTGATAAAGATGCTGATGAAGATGTCGATGAAGATTAAAGATCTGTTTTAAATCAGGTGAAAAAGTTTTAATTAAGATTTGTTTGATTTTTTTGTGTATATGCACTGCATTCTTGAATGAGTTAAAATGATATGTTCAAACTTTTAAAAAATCAAGTAGAATTTAAGATGTTAAATATCTGATATATTTTATGATTGATGCATGAAAAACTTATATTTATATGAATTAAATCAAATAGTTAAATAGAAACTTTTGGAATTGGAAGCGTGTGGAAGAAATGGTAGACTTATTATGAATACATGTGTATGCTGGAAATTTTATCCATTAGTAAGTGGGATTTTGTATCTTACTATTTATTCCTTATGAGATTTGATCTCTAAATGAATTAAAAGATAAAACTTCATACCCAATTTAGCCTATATGTATGTGTTTGTAGTTGGTGCGCTATGATGCGCTAGTAGGCAGGTGGAATAACCTTGGTTGGGTGATCAAGGCCACGAGCTGACACTAGTTTCATCATAGGCCTAACCTTTATGTTGTCATGCACGTGCATGGGTCGGTAGGCGCGTGGAGTCACTCTCGTCAGGTGGCCAGAGCCATGAGCCGACGTCGATTTCATGTAGGGCTGATGTAGTTTTGTCGTGTGTTATGCTGGGTCGGCAGACAAGTGGAATAAACTTGGTCGGGTGGACAAGTCCAGGAGTCGCACCCAATTTCGGTATAGGCCGATTCGTTAAAAATAAATAAAGAGCTGAGTTGGGATGAAGTAATAAAACAAGAAAAAAATGAAATGAAAAATAAAAAAGAAATGAATGGAGAGCTAGACCATAGGAAATAAAAGTAGGAGTCAAATAATTCTATTAACTGATGAAAAAGTTTTGGTATATGCTGCTATGCAGGATAAGTTACTTAATCCAAGCAAGTTACATGAACAGAAGGACTATATTTACTCCTATAAATGCTTGTTCAAATGTGGATTCAGAGATATGACATGATATTTATATGACTTATATCTACTTTGTTTTTTAGAAGATTTGTACTAATATTTATATTTGCACAAAGTATGAATGCATGATAAAATAAAACTTTTAAAATTAATAATTATTTACAAAGAATTTGATATGTTCCACTTGGATCTGCAGGTTGGCCCATCAAGATGATGTGCAGGTTTAGTAGGCGAGGATGTCGGAAAGATTTTATCCCTCTTAAAATATTATTAAAAAATTAAAGATTAGTTGATTAAATTAAGTTTTAGTAATTTTATGAAATTTTAACTTAAGTTTGATCTTAAAATTTTGCAGGACTTGTTAGCTTAGACATGTTAAAAGGTTATTTGTTGTGATACTAAATGTGTATTTAATGCATCAGATTTATATACTCATTAGCATGTATGTATGTTAGTGAATGTATTGTTTGCATGCATGCATGTTAGTAAATGTATGCATAATTAGTGCATGTATATGATAATGCATGTTAGATGTTTTGCATGTATACATGTTAGGTATGTTTGCATGTATACATGCTAGGTATGCTTGCATGTATTCATGTTAGATGTTAGTGAATTTATGCATAATTAGTGCATGTATATGATAATGCATGTCAAATGTTTTGCATGTTTGCATGTTAGGTATGTATGCATGTATGCATGTGAGATATGTGTGCATGTATGCATATTAGATATGTATGCATGTATGCATGTGAGATATGTATGCATGTTAGTGTATGTATGTTTATGTATATGAATTAGTATATGCATGTGTATGCATGAAAGGTTTGTTTATGTATGTGAAGTTTATACATGTGCATATGATAGGTATATGTGTGCATGAATGAGACATGTATATTAGAATGTGTACATAAGAATGAATGTATGTGCTTATGAGATATATAAGAAAGTTAATTAACTTATGATAGCATGAATTTTAAATATGTTAAGTTTTGAATATTAATTCTATAAATGAGTGTTTTATATCTATGAAAGCATACTTATGGTTGTTCATGTTATTTTGCAAATCATATGAAGACAAATTTGATGAAAACAGGATTGAACGAAAAATACAAAGCTGGACTTTTGCTGCTTGTTTCTGTTTCTTAGCTTTTGTATAGGACAGATTTTAGTTTCAATCATTATACATCACAATTTAAAAAAATATATATTAATCCGTTTATCTTTACATGTCTGAAAAAGCATCTACTAGTACTTCAATTGAACGTGATTTACGTTCTTCTTTGTTTGAAATACTTTTTCCTATTCCATTAGAGGTTAGTGTTTCAAAAAATATGAAAAATAATACAATTAATGAAGAATTAGTTAAGGATTGTGTCGTAGAAGAAACTTTGTATTCGCTCGATTATGATCGTAGATTGTCTAGAGTGTTACCTTTGTTTTCTATTGTTTTACCCGACCCTAAAAATAGTGAATTTCTATTTCCTCCACCCGTAAATAGAATTACTGATTGTTCCCAATTAGACTTAAACGAAACTAAAATTGTTAAAGATAAAGTAACTAGTGAAGAACTGATCCTTCCATCTTATATAGATGCGGTCAATAGGTATAGAACGCACTGCCTTATGGTCCTTAGTAAAAATACGTGCCCTGCCATAGACACCCCACGTGCGCTGTTAGCAAGACGGTTGACTTAATCCACTAGCCATCACGAATCGCTCCCACAACGGATCCGAATATGCCACCCTAATGTATAGAACTCCTAGAGCACCTTCTAGAACCATGGTTAGACCCCCAATCCCTAGAGGACCCTATTATTGCTATGGAGGAGATCATTTCATTAGGGAATGCGCACTGCTCTATCAACCACCTCCTAGGGTGTGGGAAGGATATTGTAGTGATTGAGGAAAAGGAGCATTCGTTTAGAAATTCTCCTAAAACCCAAATAAGACAACTCAAACTACTCAAATAAATGTAGTAGAAGTGGTAGATTCTTCTATACGTGACAAGGAGTATATGGTGCCATTAAAGGCAATTACTAAAGCGAGAGGAAAGGAAAGTCTGGGATTGCTAAATTTGACTATGCACCAAACTAATGAACGTGAAACACCGACACTGCAAATAGTGGCAGATTCAGAAGAGTTTGAAGGAAATTCAAAAGCCAAGAGAACTCAAAGATGGAAAACTCAACGAGAGAAAAAGAGTAACAAGTGGATACAAAAGAAGGTGGAAGAGAAGAGCAAAGAAGAGCCAAATACACCTAAGAATCTTACAATTACTAAGGATTCGACCAAAGAGGAGAAAGAAAAGCAGAAACAACAAGGAGGATCTGTTCTAGCTGATCCAATGCCTGAGGATCTAGCCATGTGGATACAAGCATATCAATGTAGGATCAAAGCAGGACCAAGTATAGAACAACACAAATTAAGTTATTTGAGAGGGGATTTAGAGAAAGAAAGGTGTAGAGGAGGTACTGGGGTATCCGCTTTTAACAAGGGTAGAGAATGAAGATTAAACACGTCCAGTACGTCACCTACTCAAGGGGGGTTCTCTTTAGGGAAGTATACCCTTTAACATTTCTGTGAGCAGGCCGACAACGAGAATTTTACAGAATGGTAAATGCTTCAGAAAATATGGACAACCAATAACCAAGGAAGACTGTACTCTGCCTGATTCAAATCAGATGATTACAAAGTTGGGCAAATGATAGATGATGCTCACAAGTGTAAACTTAGGTCTAACAAGCCACAAGCTTAGGGCTAACAAGCCACCCGAAAAGTAATTCACTTCAGTACATCAGATTCTACTCATCAACATAAGGGCCAATGATATGCAGAATAACTCAGAACAATACAAAGGGTAAGATCTTCTCAAGAGAATAGAACACAATCCACCACACTGACTCACGGAAACGAAGAAGAATCCAAGCTACTCTTTTACACTATAGTGCTCATAGCCCTTCACTGAGAAGCCTCCCCTCTGTATACACGACAGAGTAGCTTCCACAGTAGACTTGAAACCACCAAGTGCAAGAGAGAACTTCCGCACGTACGCACGAAACCACTGTATCTACCAAATTGTTGTGTGAACATATATCCTCAGTGTACCCAAATGAGCACAAATCCATTGCTTTTATAGGCCTCAATAGGCCAAGAGAGCCTTGCCGAATCTTCACGTCCACTGATCATGTGCCGGTTAATTGCCCAAGATTGGAGGGGTAGGTCAAATATTCCACTTGATTTGAATTAGATCCCTAAAGATAGGTAGTTACCGTGACTGGTTGGTGGCAGCTTTACTTTTTAATAATCACCTTTTACCTTTTCACTTGCAAAGATTCACCTCTTCCGGACCTCTCCATGACTAGTCTGAGTCCTTCCTCCACTTCGAAGTTTCCAAATATGCCACAAGCTTCAATATACATGCATAAGTGAACTCCATTGGTGAAATGTTTTCGGCTTCCATCTCTTTAAAGCAGTCCAAGGCCTCCCTGCAGAGTCCATGTTCCACATAACCTTGCTGCTCCATATGAAGTTTTTAGTCAAGGCCCACTCTAGCAATTGCATGATGAATCTCACGATCCTTCCTTAATTTTCTTTATCACACTTTGCATAAATATCAAGTAGAGTGTTTCCCAAAGATGGTTCACACTCACAACCCTCAAGAACAAGAGAAGTGTGTACTTCCCTGCAGAGCTCAGGATCTACAAGCCGAGAGATTGCTCTGAGAATGCCCAAATATGTGTGTGTGGGTGTGTATGTGTGAGTGAATATATGTAGGTGAGTGTGTATGTATGGTTGTGTGCATGTGTGCGTGCATGTGGGTGTGTATATATGTGAATGTGTGCGTGTGTGTGTGCCGGTGTGTGTGGGTATGAAGGGGGAGTGAAAGTGTGTTTGTGTAAGTGTGGGTGTGTGGGCAGGTAGAGGAGAGGAGGGGAGGCGGGTGGGTAGAGGAGGAGGAGGCGGAGGCGGGTGGGTAGAGGAGGAGGAGGCGGAGGCGGGTGGGTAGAGGAGGAGGAGGCGGAGGCGGGTGGGTAGAGGAGGAGGAGGCGGAGGCGGGTGGGTAGAGGAGGAGGAGGCGGAGGCGGGTGGGTAGAGGAGGAGGAGGCGGAGGCGGGTGGGTAGAGGAGGAGGAGGCGGAGGCGGGTGGGTAGAGGAGGAGGAGGCGGATGCGGGTGGGTTGAGGAGGAGGAGGCGGAGGCGGGTGGGTAGAGGAGGAGGAGGCGGAGGCGGTTGGGTAGAGGAGGAGGAGGCGGAGGCGGGTGGGTAGAGGAGGAGGAGGCGGGTGGGTAGAGGAGGAGGAGGCGGAGGCGGGTGGGTAGAGGAGGAGGAGGCGGAGGCGGGTGGGTAGAGGAGGAGGAGGCGGAGGCGGGTGGGTAGAGGAGGAGGAGGCGGAGGCGGGTGGGTAGAGGAGGAGGAGGCGGAGGCGGGTGGGTAGAGGAGGAGGAGGCGGAGGCGGGTGGGTAGAGGAGGAGGAGGCGGATGCGGGTGGGTTGAGGAGGAGGAGGCGGAGGCGGGTGGGTAGAGGAGGAGGAGGCGGAGGCGGGTGGGTAGAGGAGGAGGAGGCGGAGGCGGGTGGGTAGAGGAGGAGGAGGCGGAGGCGGGTGGGTAGAGGAGGAGGAGGCGGAGGCGGGTGGGTAGAGGAGGAGGAGGCGGAGGCGGGTGGGTAGAGGAGGAGGAGGCGGAGGCGGGTGGGTAGAGGAGGAGGAGGCGGATGCGGGTGGGTTGCGGAGGAGGAGGCGGAGGCGGGTGGGTAGAGGAGGAGGAGGCGGAGGCGGGTGGGTAGAGGAGGAGGAGGCGGAGGCGGGTGGGTAGAGGAGGAGGAGGCGGAGGGGGGTGGGTAGAGGAGGAGGAGGCGGAGGCGGGTGGGTAGACGAGGAGGAGGCGGATGCGGGTGGGTTGAGTGGGGCGGAGAGGCTAGGTGGGGGGCGGGTTGAGGAGCTAGGTGGGTGGGTTGAGTGGGGCGGAGAGGCTAGGTGGGGGGGGCTTGGCGGGACTAGGCGGGTGGGAATGGCGGGTGCAGGTGGGAGGGGGTGCGGGGAAAGCGGGCGGGGTGTGGAGGCGGGGCCATGAGGGGCGGGGGGCGGAGGAGGAGAGGATGGCGGGGCGGAGGGGTGCGGGATGGCGGGTGAGGAGAGTGAGAAGGGAGGGGGGAGAGAGAGGGGAAGAGAGAGGGAGATAGAAAGGGAGAGAGAGAGAGAGAACGAGAAAGAAGAGAGAGTGGGGGGTTGAAAGAGAGAGGGGAATTGAGAGAGAGAGAGAAGAAAGGGAGAGAGAGGGACCGAGAGAGAAAGAGAAAGATAGCGAGAGGGGGAGAGAAAGAGGGAGAGAGAGAAGGGACGGGAAGGCTGAGAGAGAGAGAGAGAGAGCGAGAGAGAGGAAGAGAGAACGAGAGAGAGAGATAAAGAGAGAAAGGAAAATAGATGGGAAAGTGAGAGGCCGAGAGATAAAACAAATCAACTGAAATGAAAGCAACCATCCGCCCGAAATACCGCAAGCACCAACTTCAATCTGAAAGCACCAACTGCCCAGACACAATTATGTTCAAGAAATAGAATGGAACATTCCCTGAAACTGCATCTGAGAGCTTTCCTCCACATCAGAATGCCAAGAGCTCTGACCTCTACAGACCCCCACATCAAGCTTTTGCACCGTCCCTGGTGCAATTTCTTCCTTATTCTACTCGTTTCAATGAGATCTAGTTATTTGGTAATCACTGAAAAGAAGCATGGTATGTACAAGGGTGGAATGCTTCCATTTTGACCTAGTTCAGATACTTCTTCACCCTGGAGATGTTAACGAGGGGAATCCTTTTGCCTTGCAGATCCTCCAGCTGCACTGCACCATGAGGGAGTACCGTTATTACCTTATAAGGCCCTATCCATTTAGGTGCCAACTTGGTGGTTGTCGACGGGATTTGATGCACCAGGACCAAAGATCCTTCCTGTACCTCATTAGTCCTCAAATACCTGTCATGCAGCCTTTTGCGTTCCTCTTTCTTTACCTGTAGTTTCTTCATTTCTGCTTCCCTACATTCTTCCAATGCCACAAGTCTTCTGATTGGAGGTTCAATACCCATGGTTCTGGCTCCGATTTCCTTCTTGATAATAAATTCGAAAGGTGCCAATGCCTCTTTACCATAGACTAGGCGGAATGGACTTTCACCAGTGGTTCCCCTTCTAGTAGTTCGGAAGGCCCACATTGCACCGATTAGTGCCTGTGGCCAAGAACTTTGATGATCAAAGGCTAATTTGCGTAAGAGCCCAATCAAAATTTTGTTAGAGCTTTCTGCTTGGCCATTCGCCCTGGGATAGTAAGCACATGACTTCCTGTGAAAGATTTTATACCTGTCAAAGATGAATTGAAGCAACTGATTCACAAAGTGAGTGCCCCTGTCACTAGTAACTTCAAGTGGGCAACCGAATCTGGAAAAAATATGTTGAAACAAAAACTTAGCCACTGTCAAGGCCGTGCAATCCATAGTGGCTTTAGCCTCTACCCACTTAGTTGCATAACACGTGGCCATTAGAATATATCTCTTTCTTCCAGGTTGACCCATTGGACTGATCGGACCAATAAAGTCAAGACCCCATCGTTCAAAAGGTAGCCATCCAGTGGAGACGACTAATGGCTAGAAACTCATCTTGGTTGGCTTAGGAGCACATCTCTGACAGATATCGCACTCCTTGGCAAATTTGATTGCATCTTTGTATATCTGAGGCCACCATAATCCTCGGTGGATAATCTTGCGAGCCAACTCTTCTCCCTTCATATGCCCTTCGTTGTGTGCTACCTCAAGCAAAAAGTTTACTTCTTCTGGAAAAACACACTTTCTTAAGATACTGTCATGACAATATTTATATAAATTTCCATCTATGAGCGAGTAAGATTTGGACTTAAAGAGTAATTTCCTCTTCTCTAATGCTGTCAGATGTTTGGGAAATTCTCCGATGGAGAGGAACTCAAGAATTTCATTATACCAATCAGTCTGCATTGTAACCAGAAAAAGAGTACTATCTACCAATTCATCATCAATACCTGTTGCTTGTTCACTCAGAGCAGTTCTTGATACCTGATCTGCCATATAGTGTTCTTTCCCTGGCTTAATATGAATATCGAAATCAAATTCTTGAAATAACAATAGCCATCGCCAAACCCTTCCAGCTACTCTGGGCTTGTTAATCAGGTACTTCAAAGGCTGATGATCAGTTATGACAATAAAATGCACACCTAAGAGGTAATGCCGAAATTTTTGAAGAGCGAACACGATGGCCAAACCTTCCCTTTCGGTAGTGCTGTAGTTTCTTTCTGCTTTGGTAAGCAATCTGCTAGCATAGACGATAGGTTGGTCTACCTTATGTGATGATGGTTGAGCCAAGACTGCTCCAACTGCATGAAGACTGGCATCTGTATGTACATGGAACTCTAATGACCAATTATGAACAGTTAAAAGTGGGGCAGTACATAGTCTTAACTTTAATTCACAAAATGCTTTCTCAGCTTCAGGAGTCCATGAGAAAGGGACGTTCTTACTTGTAAGCCTGGATAAAGGCTTAGCTATTTCCGAATACATTCTGATAAATCGTCTATGATATCCTGCATGGCCTAAAAAGCTTTGTACCTCCTTTGGAGTTCGAGGAATCGGCATGGAGAGAATAGCAGTGATCTTTGTCGGATCAACAGTTATCCCTTCTACTGAGACTATGTGGCCAAGGAGAGTGCCTTTAGTGACCAAAAAATGACATTTCACAGGGTTTAATTTCAAACCTGTTTTGAGACACTGCTCAAAGATTTCTTTTAAATTCTCCAAATGGTTATTGAAATCTTGAACTATTGCCCTCTTGTCTGTTCCTGAAAATACTGAAAAATCATCCATAAAAATGCACAGAAATGAGGTTAACCATTTCCCTAGTATGAGATACATGGTCCTATTAAAGGATGCTGGTGCATTTTTCAAGCCAAAGGCCATACGGGTATAGACATATGTGCCCCATGTTGGAGCAAGTCTATGACAAGCCTAAGTATTGGCTTGAGTCTCACAAAGTCATTAAAGAAGCTTCAAAATGAAGACTATGTAAAGTTCACTTGTGAACTACCTCTTGTAACTTTTGAAGAGTTTACTTAATGTAAAAGTAAGAGAATCTTAAGTGGTTGAGCCCACATGGTCAAGAATGGAAAGAGGAGCCACGAATTCGTGATTTGTGGTAGGTAGAGAATCAAATCAATCATTGATTGATTGGAGAGTGATTGAGGGAAGTTAGCCTCCCAAACTCAACTATAAATAGATGGCAGTTTTAGTCGTGGTTAGAGAGACCTATGTGAAGACCTCCAAGAGCTGAGCTTTATGCCATATCAAGGTGTGATTACAAGGCACACATATGTATCAGTAAGTCATTTTATTGTACAAGCAATATACTTTTATTTTCATGATTATTTGAATTCATCTTTCCATGTTCTTGTGATGTGTACTACTCATTGCCATTACTTCAGTTTTTCTCAGTCAGCTTGCAGAGATTGTTTCTCTGCACTTGGTTCATCATTTTCAGTGATTGAACTTGGTAAAGTTAGCTCTATAAGTCTACTATATGCTCACAAATTTTCATGTCATTTGGATGTTGTAATCTTCAGTTATCTTCATTTGAAGTCAACAGGGTATGTTCATCTTCACTTCTCTGTCAGGTACCCGACTTTTTCAGTCATCTTGTCAGAGTCATTTCTCAGTGTTTACTCATCCAAATTCAGTGATTTTAAGCTTGTTGGATTCAGCTTACTGTCTAGTATAAGCATAAAAATTTTCATGATCATTGGATTCTTACATCTTGAGTTATGTTAATTTTTCTACTCACTGGTCTATTTCTGTAGCAGCCCGTGAAAATCGGGATGATGTCATCACTTGTTAAAAGTCATTCTCAGTGTGTGGTTTGTTATTTTTGATGAGATTACTCTCTAAAGTTAGCTCTTTAAGCTACCTAGCCTTCCCCAAGAGGAATTAATCTAATTGCTGCTGTGCTCAGAGAATTGTGTAAAACACTGGACAGGTGTATCAACCAAGAATAGCAAGTTTTCACCTCTGAGCTAACTCCAACTTATCTGTTTTGATCTATCTTTTTGAGAGTGATCTTCCAAGGTACATAGGGTGTCTAATACATCCATTGGCAAGCTAAAAGGGCCCACCATCTACTCCTGGAGTTCATTTGGCTGGTGTAGAGCAAAGATTTTGCAACACCTCTTCATCTTCAACACATACCTATCCATCTCTTCACAGTGGTATCAGAGCAAGGTTGGACAACATGGCAGATGGATTTCCTTCATCAATTGACAAATTGGACAGAGGTAACTACTCAGCTTGGTCATTAAAAATGGAAGCTTATCTCCAAGGTAGAAGTTTATATGGTTATGTGGCTGGAGATGAAGTTATGCCAAGTTTCAGGAACAAAAGTCAACCAACACAAGAAGAGCAAGAAAGATTGAGCACATGGTGCTCCAAGGATGCACTTGCAAGGTCTTATCTCCTCAACTCTATCTCAGATTTTTTGTTGCCTCACATTAGAAGTTGTAAGACATCTCAGGAAGTGTGGGATGCACTTGAAGCTTTCTTTTCTTCAAGTACCAAAGCCAGGAAGCATCAACTATGGCTGGAGTTCACAACTCTCAAGAAGGCTCCCAAACAAAATGTGACTGATTTTGTCACAAAGCTCAAGGACATAGCGGATCAATTGGGAAGCATTGGAGAGGTAATAGATGAAGAGCAAATTGTAAGGCAGGTCATCAATGGCTTGAAGGCAGATGATAAGTGGGAAGCATTCATCACAGCTATGGATTTGTACATGGACATGCATGTACCTGATTTCAACACACTCATTGGACAATTACTTACTCAAGAGGCAAAGCTTATCAAAAATGGAGAAAGCTCTAAAGGTAATCAATCTTCAGCTTTATACACGGATAAAAGCAAGTCTAAAGATAACAAAGGAAAGGCAAAGAAAGTGGATGATGAAGCAGGTACATATCAAGCTAACTATGCAGGTAGAGGAAGACATGGCAGAGGTAGAGGAAGAGGAGGTAGACAAGGCAGGGGGAGATCCCAAGACTCCAACTCATGTTCTATTTGTGGATTAACTAATCATACAACTGAAAATTGCTTTAGGAATTCCACGAATCAAAGAGGCAGAGGATACAATAGAGGAAGTTATGGCTACTCAAGAGGAAGGTTCAACAACTACCATGGCAACTACAACAACTACAATCATTCAAACTATCAAGGAGGCTACAAAGGAAGGAGAGACTACAATAACTACACAGAAGACTCAAACAAAGAGGATTCATTATTGATCATGAACATGGCTATGCCACAAGGTAAATCTGATGAGCATATTTTCTACATAGATTCAGGTTGTTCAAATCATGTGGCAGGAAATGTGGCACTCCTATCAGATTTAGAAGATCCAAGGAATAAGCATGAGGTACAAACAGGAGATGATACAAAACATCCTGTGGAGAAAATAGGCAATGTCAAAGCACCTGATGGAAACATCAACCTACTCAGTAAGGTACTCTATGTCCCTACCATTACAAAGAATTTGATAAGTGTTGGGCAGATAGTAGAGAAAGGGTTGCAAGTCAGGTTCACAAAGGCAGGAGCATTTGTTGAAGATCCAAGTCAAGGATTCAGAAGAATTGCAAAAGGTGAAAAGACAGGTAGATTGTTCACATTTGAATTACAGGACACTAGAAACATTGCTCTCTTTAATTATGGCAGTCAGACACTCACAGAATTGGAAGTATGGCACAAAAGGTTAGCACATATTGGTGAAAGGTCATTAAAGCAAATTTGCAGGGACCAAAGTGTACTTGGACTCCCTAACTTGTCAAAACAACATATGATTTATAAGTGTAGTGCATGTCAGTTTGGAAAGTCTCACAGGTTACCATTCATGAAGAAAGGTTATATGCATGGAGATCTCTTGGAGTTGGTTCATACAGATGTATGGGGACCAAGCAAGGAAGCTTCAATATCAGGATCAAGGTATTATGTTTCCTTTATTGATGATTGAAGCAGATGGACTATCCTATTCTTTATGAAACACAAAGATGAAGTTTTTTCATGTTTCAAAAGATATTTGGCTCTTGTGGAGAATCAAACAGGTAAATCACTAAAAAGGCTAAGGTCAGATGGAGGGGGAGAATACTTCTCCCATGAGTTTGATTCTTTTCTTCAAGAAAGAGGAATCAAAAGAGAGGTAAGTACAAGGTACACTCCTGAGCAAAATGGAGTGGCAGAAAGGAGGAATAGGACAATTGTTGAAGCTGCAAGGTCTATGTTAAATGAAAAGCATTTACCTAATTACTTATGGGCTGAGGCTGTATCTACAGCCACTTACTTGATTAACAGGTTGCCTTCAAAATCCCTTGATGGGATGACTCCATATGAGGCTTGGAATGGAAGAAGGCCAAGCTTAGATCATTGTAAAATTTTTGGATGTATTGCTTTTGCTCATGTTCCTTCACAGGTTAGAGGCAAGATGGATCCAAAAGCAGAAAGGTGTGTATTTATTGGATATGACAACAATCAAAAGGGCTACAGGTTATACAACCCTACCAACAAAGGATTCTTGGTAAGCAGAGATGTAGTTTTTTATGAGAACAATTCATGGTATGAAGATTCATGCAGGAAGGTCAATTTACCATATGATCTTGAAGAAGATTTTCCAAAGCTTGGTAGAGAACAATCAAAGATTGAAGAACAAGACACCTCAGAGGATGATGAAGAATGTCAGATGGAAAAGATCAAAGCATGGAAGTCTAAAGGTAAAGCAAAATTGCAAGAACTTGGACATGAGGCAGAATCATCAAATCATGGCTTAAGAAGATCTATGAGGGAAAAGAAAAAACCAGAAAGGTATGGGTTTGACACCTCATTAGTAACTAAACATTCTATCTACATAGCACAGGACATAAACCAAGAGGAGCCATCATCATTTGAAAAGGCCAAAGCAAAAACAGAATGGAAGCATGCAATGAAGGAAGAGATTGAAGCACTCGAGGAAAACAACACTTGGGATTTGGTGCCCAAGACTTCATCCATGAAGGTAATAGGCTCAAGATGGGTCTATAAACTCAAGAAGAATTCTGATGGTTCCATTAACAGGTACAAGGCAAGGCTTGTAGCAAAAGGCTTTGCACAAACTCAGGGAATTGATTATGAGGAGACATTCTCTCCTGTGGCAAAGATGCCTACTATTAGGGTTTTGCTTAGTATTGCCTCTTCCAAGAATTGGAAGATACTTCAACTAGATGTGAAGAATGCATTCTTGAATGGTTGGATAACAGAAGAGGTATATATGGCACAACCACCTGGTTTTGAGAGTCAAGTTTATCCTGATTATGTGTGTAAACTTAACAAAGCATTGTATGGTCTCAAGCAAGCTCCAAGAGCTTGGAATTTCAGGCTTGTTTCATTCTTGCAGGACAAAGGCTTTCAACCAAGCAAAGCAGATCCTTCACTCTTTATTAAAAAGAGTAATTCCGAGGTCATCTACCTATGTGTATATGTAGATGATATTATATTGACAGGAAATGATGCAGATGGTATGAAGAAGATCAAAGATCAGATGAGAGAAGAGTTCAAGATAAGTGATTTGGGTTCACTTACCTACTTCCTAGGTTTGGAAGTTGTCTACAAAGATCATGGTTTGTTTCTCACTCAAAGAAAGTACATTAAGGACATGTTGGCAAAATTCAAGATGCAAGATTGTAAGATTGCAGGTACTCCAATGGAGGTTAATCACAAATTGAGCTCACATGAAGGTGAACTCATAGAGGACATCACATCATATCAAAGTCTAGTGGGTAGTCTCAACTATGCCACATTGACAAGAGTAGATATATGTTACAGTGTGAGTGTGCTAAGCCAATTTATGCACACACCAAGGAAACCACATATGGATGCTGCCAAAAGGATACTCAAATATCTCAAAGGAACCATAAATGAAGGACTTTACTATCCTTATGTATCTGATTTAGGTTTGAAGCTATTTTCTGATGCAG
Organism: Ceratopteris richardii; assembly: GCA_020310875.1. Lineage (NCBI taxonomy): Eukaryota > Viridiplantae > Streptophyta > Polypodiopsida > Polypodiales > Pteridaceae > Ceratopteris > Ceratopteris richardii. The sequence goes on along the minus strand of CM035409.1, from coordinate 37,380,214 downwards.
ATTGGGCTGGCTCCAAGGAAGATAGAAGGAGCACTTCAGGTTATCTTACCTTTGCAGGTTCAAAGCTTATTTCATGGTCATCCAAGAAGCAACCCACAGTTGCTCTCTCTTCTACTGAAGCTGAATATAGAGTTCTTTCCATAGCTACACAAGAAGCTATGTGGATGAAGACATTGTTCAAAGATCTTGGATTGGAGTTTGGAACTCCAACTATTTTTGGTGACAATATGAGTTCTATTCACTTGGCTGCTAATCCTATTTTTCATGCAAGGACTAAACATATTGAAGTTCATTATCATTATGTACGAGAGAAGATCCTAAGAAAGGAGATTCAAATATCATATGTGTCCACTCATCAACAATGTGCAGATATTCTAACTAAAGCATTGGATGGTACAAAGCTTTGCAAATTCAAGGCTATGATTGGTTTGCAGGTAATCTTGGAAGATTGAAGACCTCAAGCATACTTGGCTTGAGGGGGAGCTGTTGGAGCAAGTCTATGACAAGCCTAAGTATTGGCTTGAGTCTCACAAAGTCATTAAAGAAGCTTCAAAATGAAGACTATGTAAAGTTCACTTGTGAACTACCTCTTGTAACTTTTGAAGAGTTTACTTAATGTAAAAGTAAGAGAATCTTAAGTGGTTGAGCCCACATGATCAAGAATGGAAAGAGGAGCCACGAATTCGTGATTTGTGGTAGGTAGAGAATCAAATCAATCATTGATTGATTGGAGAGTGATTGAGGGAAGTTAGCCTCCCAAACTCAACTATAAATAGATGGCAGTTTTAGTCGTGGTTAGAGAGACCTATGTGAAGACCTCCAAGAGCTGAGCTTTATGCCATATCAAGGTGTGATTACAAGGCACACATATGTATCAGTAAGTCATTGTATTGTACAAGCAATATACTTTTATTTTCATGATTATTTGAATTCATCTTTCCATGTTCTTGTGATGTGTACTACTCATTGCCATTACTTCAGTTTTTCTCAGTCAGCTTGCAGAGATTGTTTCTCTGCACTTGGTTCATCATTTTCAGTGATTTAACTTGGTAAAGTTAGCTCTATAAGTCTACTATATGCTCACAAATTTTCATGTCATTTGGATGTTGGAATCTTCAGTTATCTTCATTTGAAGTCAACAGGGTATGTTCATCTTCACTTCTCTGTCAGGTACTCGACTTTTTCAGTCATCTTGTCAGAGTCATTTCTCAGTGTTTACTCATCCAAATTCAGTGATTTTAAGCTTGTTGGATTCAGCTTACTGTCTAGTATAAGCATAAAAATTTTCATGATCATTGGATTCTTACATCTTGAGTTATGTTAATTTTTCTACTCACTGGTCTATTTCTGTAGCAGCCCGTGAAAATCGGGATGATGTCATCACTTGTTAAAAGTCATTCTCAGTGTGTGGTTTGTTATTTTTGATGAGATTACTCTCTAAAGTTAGCTCTTTAAGCTACCTAGCCTTCCCCAAGAGGAATTAATCTAATTGCTGGTGTGCTCAGAGAATTATGTAAAACACTGGACATGTGTATCAACCAAGAATAGCAAGTTTTCACCTCTGAGCTAACTCCAACTTATCTGTTTTGATCTATCTTTTTGAGAGTGATCTTCCAAGGTACATAGGGTGTCTAATACATCCATTGGCAAGCTAAAAGGGCCCACCATCTACTCCTGGAGTTCATTTGGCTGGTGTAGAGCAAAGATTTTGCAACACCTCTTCATCTTCAACACATACCTATCCATCTCTTCACACCCCATGGTGTAACAAAAGCCGTCTTGTCTCTATCTTCAGGATGAATGGCTATCTGATTGTAGCCACTGAACCCATCAAGAAAACTGTATAGAGAGTGTCCAGCTACTTCTTCAAGCACCTGCTCTGTGAATGGCTGAGGAAAGCCATCTTGAATAGTTACCTTATTCAAGGCACGAAAATCAACGCATACTCTTATTTTGCCGTTTTTCTTTGGTACAATGACCATGGAAGAAAGCCACCGTGAGTGTTCTACAGGAACAATAATGCCTGCCTCCTCCAATTTTGTTATTTCTAGCTTTACTGCTTCTGCATACTTTGGATTAAGTCGGTAAGGCCTACTTCTTGCAGGTGAAGCTCCTTCTACTAAGGGTATTCGGTGTAATCCAAGCTCCTCTGGTATCCCTGTTAAGTCTTTATAGGACCATGCAAAGACATTTTTATAGGCAAAAAGTAGGGAGGTTACCTTCTGCAATAAAGAGGGATAGTGCCATAACCAAGCAGCCAAGTGAACTATCTAAGGATTCTCTTCATCACCAAGATTTACTTCTTGAACAAACTTTTGAGAATTGGACTCACTTGAAAATTCATCTCCATTGTATGCAGGAGCAGAGTTCAATTTATGATCCACAATCTGTTCCTTGATCCATCCTAAAGGTATATTTGAGAATGGAAGTTCTTGAAGGTCACACTTAGCTTCCTCCGATGCAGGCACAACTTTGTCACTTTCTGATCCTGCAAGCATAAAATCATCTGATTCCTCATGTTTACCTGCCTTTTCCTTACATACCATCTTAGTGGCGCTAAGTGTTGAATTTTGATTATTTGACTTAATTAGAGGTTTTTGTCCTTCGAGAGGTGCCTGCAAAAGATAAGCTCGACTTCCTTGCTTACTCTTTTCTATACTGTTTAAGTGAAGAACATCAGTTTTTCCCTCTTCCCGTCCTCCTTGTGTTGCTTCTGCAAAATCTTCATTTACCTCACATATCTCCACTGTGCAGCATTCTGCACTTCCCATCATCCAACTTAATAGGGCATCATCTTCTGAAGGCATTACCTGAGTTTCCATTGCATACCCAGTAGCCTTGTTGATGTCTGATCCTTCTTCCAAATGTAACTGTAAATGATTGTTAGTACATGTGGAAATCCATAACTTGTTCTTTCCCCAATCCTGTAGAGCCTTTGCTTGCCTTAACCACGGCCTTCCCAAGAGTAGAGGGTATGAGGTCTCCTGTGGCAGGGCTATAACGACAAAGTCTAAAACAAAATGACAACCCTGCACTATCATAAGTACCTTTTCGACAATGCCCAGTGGTGCAACCCGACGTTGATCTGCTAATGTGACTGTGAAGGGTGCTGCCTTTGTGGGATTGAGCCTTAGTTTCTTCATAGTGAAATCAGGCATCAAATTGATGCCGGAACCTCCATCTATAATAACACCTGTGAGAGCTTCATCCTTGATAAAAACAGATAATCTTGAGCTTTGATAATCAGCCAGGGGTGCAGGAGGAAAGTCCACCATAAAACCATCTATGCTAGGAGGTGGGCACAAGCATGCAGAATGTATAATCTTCAGCAGATCACTTCTTACTTTAGAATCCATCTTTATGAGTTGGTACAGACTAATCTTATGGTGAATACCTTTCAAGATTTCCTCAATGTTCACTTCTTGCGTGTCTTCAGGAGTACTTGTTGGTCGATCTTTTAGCAAATTGGTCACCCTCTCATAAGCCTCTTCCATGTCTTCTTGGTCCTTCCATCCCACCCTCTTTTCTGCATCTCTATCTTTGGGTCCTTGTTGTTCCTCCTTATGGGCTACTGCCGCTTGCCTGGCTCTAGTCATCATTGGCATGGATGAAGATGAAACAACATAAGATTGAGCGGTCATACCTTCTTCTTTTGGAGAGACTGAAACATGTGGATTGGAGTAGGACGACCTCTTGGGCAATCTCTGGTATAATGATCCTTTGCCTCCGGACAATGTTGACAAGGAGGTGCATCTTCTGGAAGAGAACACCTATTCTGCATATGGCCGTACTCACCACAACGGTAGCACATCAAAGGTCTATTGTATCTAGGCTTCGCAGGTCGATTCTCTTCTCTATTAGCTGTATGTGAAGTACTAGCATAATATGAATCCAAAGCTTGATGGTTACCTCGTTATTGTGCTCCCTTGAGGTAGTAGCAGTCTCTAGCCTCATGACCATTTTTGCCACAGAATTGACAACTGACCTTGTTAGGACAATCAACATTGGAATGTCCACTATTGCTACATATTGTACACCAAACCTGTCTTCGTATGTCCTGTGTGGTTCGCAAATCTTCGAGCTCACGACGAAGTTGAGCTACTTCATCAACAGTGTGGGGCGGGGGTAGCGACACAACCTTCTCTTCTTGGCGACTTCGCTGCATTCTTAAGGCTTCCAACTCCTTCCTGAGTTGCTCGATGGGATCCAAGTCTGATGCATAATTTGGTTGGGCCTCCCCTTCAAAATGTAGTCTAGCCTCCTCAATGCGCGATGCAGTTGCAACAAAATCATCAAGTGTTGCATCCAATCTCAGAGATTCACGAAGCTTCTGCTTAGATGACTTGGGCAAAGCTTTCTCTATCCATTTTTTTACTAAGAAATCACCTGGAGCATGTGGCAGACGTGAAACAAGTGCTTTTGTTCTAGTGTGAAGTTCATGGAAAGATTCACCTGATCTCAATTTTAGGTTCTCCAGCTGATCTAGAGCTCTTTCAGAGGAGTTGCTTGGTCGGAATGTCTGCAAGAATGCCGTCTTCAGTGCCTCCCATGTAGTGAAGTGTCCATCTGCATATTGACTATACCATTTGTCTGCAAGGCCTTCTAATGTAGATGGGAAGAGTACCAACATTGCATCCTCTCGGTTCTGCAATCCTCGTCCGCGGCATAATGAGACGAATCTCCTCACGTGGTCATCCGCATCCTCATAAGCCAATCCCTTAAATGTAGGGAACTTGATGTTCAACCTAGAGAGTAAATGAGAAAGTTCCTCCATGGGCACTGGTGCTTCTTCTGAAGTATCAGAGGAAAAATCCAACGTCCTCCTCAGTTTCTCTTTTGAAAGCGGGGTTGAAGCCAAATCGATGGACAAATTTAAGGGTAGAGGGGTACTAGCCGAAGGTAGAGCTAGCTTCTTGAGGCTCTTTTGTACACGAAAAGGGGCTCTCTGTCTACTCGAGTGTGGGTCATGTACCCACTCGTAGAATGCAAAAAATCAAGAAATTAATGCAATGACAATTATATAGTGCACACTAGATACCTCCCACAAAAATGCAAGGTCCCACCGGGCGTGCCAAACTGTAGAGGAGGTACTGGGGTATCCGCTTTTAACAAGGGTAGAGAATGAAGATTAAACACGTCCAGTACGTCACCTACTCAAGGGGGGTTCTCTTTAGGGAAGTATACCCTTTAACATTTCTGTGAGCAGGCCGACAACGAGAATTTTACAGAATGGTAAATGCTTCAGAAAATATGGACAACCAATAACCAAGGAAGACTGTACTCTGCCTGATTCAAATCAGATGATTACAAAGTTGGGCAAATGATAGATGATGCTCACAAGTGTAAACTTAGCTCTAACAAGCCACAAGCTTAGGGCTAATAAGCCACCCGAAAAGTAATTCACTTCAGTACATCAGATTCTACTCATCAACATAAGGGCCAATGATATGCAGAATAACTCAGAACAATACAAAGGGTAAGATCTTCTCAAGAGAATAGAACACAATCCACCACACTGACTCACGGAAACGAAGAAGAATCCAAGCTACTCTTTTACACTATAGTGCTCATAGCCCTTCACTGAGAAGCCTCCCCTCTGTATACACGACAGAGTAGCTTCCACAGTAGACTTGAAACCACCAAGTGCAAGAGAGAACTTCCGCACGTACGCACGAAACCACTGTATCTACCAAATTGTTGTGTGAACATATATCCTCAGTGTACCCAAATGAGCACAAATCCATTGCTTTTATAGGCCTCAATAGGCCAAGAGAGCCTTGCCGAATCTTCACGTCCACTGATCATGCGCCGGTTAATTGCCCAAGATTGGAGGGGTAGGTCAAATATTCCACTTGATTTGAATTAGATCCCTAAAGATAGGTAGTTACCGTGACTGGTTGGTGGCAGCTTTACTTTTTAATAATCACCTTTTACCTTTTCACTTGCAAAGATTCACCTCTTCCGGACCTCTCCATGACTAGTCTGAGTCCTTCCTCCACTTCGAAGTTTCCAAATATGCCACAAGCTTCAATATACATGCATAAGTGAACTCCATTGGTGAAATGTTTTCGGCTTCCATCTCTTTAAAGCAGTCCAAGGCCTCCCTGCAGAGTCCATGTTCCACATAACCTTGCTGCTCCATATGAAGTTTTTAGTCAAGGCCCACTCTAGCAATTGCATGATGAATCTCACGATCCTTCCTTAATTTTCTTTATCACACTTTGCATAAATATCAAGTAGAGTGTTTCCCAAAGACGGTTCACACTCACAACCCTCAAGAACAAGAGAAGTGTGTACTTCCCTGCAGAGCTCAGGATCTACAAGCCGAGAGATTGCTCTGAGAATGCCCAAATATGTGTGTGTGGATGTGTATGTGTGAGTGAATATATGTAGGTGAGTGTGTATGTATGGTTGTGTGCATGTGTGCGTGCATGTGGGTGTGTATATATGTGAATGTGTGCGTGTGTGTGTGCCGGTGTGTGTGGGTATGAAGGGGGAGTGAAAGTGTGTTTGTGTAAGTGTGGGTGTGTGGGCAGGTAGAGGAGAGGAGGGGAGGCGGGTGGGTAGAGGAGGAGGAGGCGGAGGCGGGTGGGTAGAGGAGGAGGAGGCGGAGGCGGGTGGGTAGAGGAGGAGGAGGCGGAGGCGGGTGGGTAGAGGAGGAGGAGGCGGAGGCGGGTGGGTAGAGGAGGAGGAGGCGGAGGCGGGTGGGTAGAGGAGGAGGAGGCGGAGGCGGGTGGGTAGAGGAGGAGGAGGCGGAGGCGGGTGGGTAGAGGAGGAGGAGGCGGAGGCGGGTGGGTAGAGGAGGAGGAGGCGGAGGCGGGTGGGTAGAGGAGGAGGAGGCGGATGCGGGTGGGTTGAGGAGGAGGAGGCGGAGGCGGGTGGGTAGAGGAGGAGGAGGCGGAGGTGGGTGGGTAGAGGAGGAGGAGGCGGAGGCGGAGGCGGGTGGGTAGAGGAGGAGGAGGCGGAGGCGGAGGCGGGTGGGTAGAGGAGGAGGAGGCGGAGGCGGGTGGGTAGAGGAGGAGGAGGCGGAGGCGGGTGGGTAGAGGAGGAGGAGGCGGAGGCGGGTGGGTAGAGGAGGAGGAGGCGGAGGCGGGTGGGTAGAGGAGGAGGAGGCGGAGGCGGGTGGGTAGAGGAGGAGGAGGCGGGTGGGTAGAGGAGGAGGAGGCGGAGGCGGGTGGGTAGAGGAGGAGGAGGCGGAGGCGGGTGGGTAGAGGAGGAGGAGGCGGATGCGGGTGGGTTGAGGAGGAGGAGGCGGAGGCGGGTGGGTAGAGGAGGAGGAGGCGGAGGCGGGTGGGTAGAGGAGGAGGAGGCGGAGGCGGGTGGGTAGAGGAGGAGGAGGCGGAGGCGGGTGGGTAGAGGAGGAGGAGGCGGAGGCGGGTGGGTAGAGGAGGAGGAGGCGGAGGCGGGTGGGTAGAGGAGGAGGAGGCGGATGCAGGTGGGTTGAGTGGGGCGGAGAGGCTAGGTGGGGGGCGGGTTGAGGAGCTAGGTGGGTGGGTTGAGTGGGGCGGAGAGGCTAGGTGGGGGGGGCTTGGCAGGACTAGGCGGGTGGGAATGGCGGGTGCAGGTGGGAGGGGGTGCGGGGAAAGCGGGCGGGGTGCGGAGGCGGGGCCATGAGGGGCGGGGGCGGAGGCGGAATGAGGGGCGGGGGGCGGAGGAGGAGATGATGGCGGGGCGGAGGGGTGCTGGATGGCGGGTGAGGAGAGTGAGAAGGGAGGGGGGAGAGAGAGGGGAAGAGAGAGGGAGATAGAAAGAGAGAGAGAGAGAACGAGAAAGAAGAGAGAGGGGGGGTTGAAAGAGAGAGGGGAATTGAGAGAGAGAGAGAGAAGAAAGGGAGAGAGAGGGACCGAGAGAGAAAGAGAAAGATAGCGAGAGGGGGAGAGAAAGAGGGAGAGAGAGAGAAGGGACGGGAAGGCTGAGAGAGAGAGAGAGCGAGAGAGAGGAAGAGAGAACGAGAGAGAGAGATAAAGAGAGAAAGGAAAATAGATGGGAAAGTGAGAGGCCGAGAGATAAAACAAATCAATTGAAATGAAAGCAACCATCCGCCCGAAATACCGCAAGCACCAACTTCAATATGAAAGCACCAACTGCCCAGACACAATTATGTTCAAGAAATAGAACGGAACATTCCCTGAAACTGCATCTGAGAGCTTTCCTCCACATCAGAATGCCAAGAGCTCTGACCTCTACAAAAGGTTAGAGATCTAAGAAATTGATTGACATTGCCCAAAATACATTAGAAAACCCTATACAAAATATTCCCAAAACAAGAATATCAAAAAGAGAATTTCAAGAATTTATAATAGGTCATGAACCTCCTGAAGAAAGAATCTTTGACAGGAACACTGAAAGCACACCTATAGAGGACCATGAGAGAAGTTCTTTGATCCCGGAAGTCGAAGCTAATTGTCCTGAGAATCTATGGGCTAGATTTCAACAAGAAAGATGGAGGAGAACCCAAAGAATTGATCCACCTTTTGAAGAGTTAGACACATCCAAGAATCCCGGATGATGGATCAAGAGATAAACTATGAGGAATGTTCGGAACTTGATAAAAATGAGGAATTGGAAAGCATAAATACTCTACTTAACTACATGGAAGAGCATGAGCGGAATTCAAAGCTTTATCATGCTCCAACCATGAGAACGAATGGAAAAGAGACATCAAGCAAAACATCAGATATAGCATGAAAAGTAAAGGAGAAAAAAGTACACTAATCCATAACCTTGGAGGAGCTATTAAAAATCAAACCACAATTATGGATGAAATTGGCTAAACAAATGGAGCAAAAGGAAGCAAAGATAGTTAACATGAAAGTCAATGAAGATGTGCCTACAATCCAAATCCTGATAGACAAAGTAGGGGATTTCAGTGAGGGAGACGAAGGTAATACATGTCTACCCATTACATTCCAAGGTTATACAACGAAATCCATCCTAAACACAAGAGCTGGAGTAGGAATAACACCAAAAGAAATATGGGAAAAGCGGGGTAAACCAGCTCTACAACCGACGAGGATGAAACTACAATTAGCTGATAGTCATATTGAAAGACCTATGGGTCTATTAGAGAATGTTGTCCTTACAACATCTCGACTAGAGTTTGAGCACATCTTGTTCATCTGTCAATTGGAAAAGGTGAGTAATTACGAGATGATATTGTGAAGACCTTTCATGAGATAGCTAAAGGCAGTGCAAGACTGGGGAAGAGATGCAGTGTACCTTCAACATAGGGGTACGACCAATAGGATAAACCTCCATACTTATGCTTACCAAGATGTTCCACCTCTACAATGGAACACGTCAAATGCACTTCGAGTATGCATGATAGGGCCCATTACAAGGCCATGCATTCAACACACCAGTTTCTCTATATCAACAATAGTGCATATTGCCCTCCATGGGAATAGGAAATACCTTGTAAAATACACTAATAATAATAAACCAAAATGAACATTGCTTTGGCTATGACACTAACTTTTCTGTTTTCCTTTCAGCAAAAAGTACTTATGAAAAGATTAGGTACTATGTTCCTTTGCACTCTATGAGTGGGGACTTGACGCATGGAGTGGAATACTTCACCATGATAGTAAATGAAATTGATTACAAGTTTGATACTAATCAATTTGATCCTTCAAGTGCAGATGGCTTCCTCTGATTCCAAAGCTACGCATGGGGATTCCTTCAATTTTGAAGCTACTCACGAGGCGAAAATGCTTGAGTTTCCCCTTTAATCTCCAAATAAGGCAGGTGGACATTGGTTCTGTGATGATCAACTAGCAAGAGAGCATTTGTTCCTTATTACGATCAAAATCATGGAAAAAGATCATCAATTTCCAGTGATGACTCACGACTTTAGAATATTGCATGAAATGCCAAGACAATAGAAATATGGACACAAGCTGGAATAGAAGCATATTTAAAGCTTCCCATTTACAAATCGTACTTTCAAAGCTGTATGCAGGTGATGAATACTCTACATCTAGCACTTGACAAGCCATCCATCCCAAAAGCTATTGTGTTAGACAGAAATGGAGAGTCACAAACAATTAGATGCACTCATGAGTTGATCAAGGCAGCATTTGGATGGACAAAGGATGGTATAACTAATATGAAAGATCAAAGCCATGAGGGTAATAAAATAACATTCTTGGACATCAATAGAATCGACAGCGAGATGAAGTACGATTGATACACCAACATTTTTGCTTCCCGAATATGCATAGATATACTTGATTGATAATACTTTTGTTGTTGGCTTGATTGATAATATTGTTGACTTTTGCGTGCTTGTGTGGACTTTTGTTGTTGACTTGATTATCAATACTGAGTTGTTTAAACCCAATTCTTTATATCGGTCTAATGTGTCTCGCTCTTGGGATGCTTCGTTATCATAGCTTGAGTTGTTTAAACCCAATTCTTTATACTGGTCTAATTTTGGTATACTTTTGCCTGGTTGTGTGGACTTTTGTTGTTGACTTGATTGATAATACAAGGTTCACCTGACCTTGAGTGTAAGCATGCGTCGCTTCTAGTGCAATAGAGAGGTCTCATTGAGTAATGGTGGGAGGTTTTTCAAAGGATGTCTTTGGAAGTACGTGTATTCTTTTTTATTGTGGGGTGTCGGATACCACCTCTGCTCGAGCATGTTTTGTGTCTCACATTGTACTTTTGGAGCTACTAACAACCTCTTCCCCTATAGTAATGCCTTTCTTTTTCTTGGGTACGCTGGTGGAGTTTACATTTTTTACCATTCCGGTAGTGGAAGGCATGATTCGTAAACACTCCTTCATGCTTAAAGCATATTTTTTGCCATTTCGATAGTGGAAGGCATATTTTTCCTTCAGTAAGGTCAGAGTAGAGCTACCATTTAGAAACTTCTTACGGCCCCATTGCTTTTTTGCTTTGAATATCCACTCTTGAACATATGGGGTCAAATTTATTTGATTGTGGATCTGTTTGACTCCATGGGACAACAATTACACTACCACTTTTTGTAGGGTTGTGTATCTATGCATATTCGGGAAGCAAAAAAGCAATCAAGTCAACAATATTATCAATCAAGTCAACAACAAAAGTATTATCAATCAAGTGATAATACCTCACCAGTATTATCAATCAAGTCAACAACAAAAGTCCACACAAGCAGGCAAAAGTATATTGAAATTAGACCAGTATCAAGAATTGGGTTTAAACAACTCAAGCTCTGACGACGAAGCATCCCAAGACCGAGACAAATTAAATACTAACATACACACAAACGATCATGTTGATGAAGAATGGGATGAGTTAAACCAAGTTTAGAATCAAGTTGAAAACGAGAGTATGCAGGGAGACCAAACTCAACAGATTCAAGAAGAGCAACCGAAGAAGGTGCACACCATTGAATTGAATGTCCAAACAAGGATAACGCTCAAAGAGGTGTCGCATTTCAAGTCCAAAACATTCATGCATCCAAAACAACAACAAAATCATGAGGAAGTACAAGAAGAACAAGGACCTACCATACCCATTTGAGTGGTTTCCGAACCATCACCCTTGGATGTGGTAGCTAATTCTTAAAAAGTGCAATCTAAGGAATCTGAAGCACAAGAAACAACAAAAATAACTGATGAAGCTAAGCCAAGAGTGCAACTCCATATCAGGCACCCTAATCAAGACACACTACATGTTTCTCAAGGCAAACATGTGCGAACGGGCAAAGAACCCATTATATCAAAGACATGGCTTAATGTAGATGTGAATCACTTGAAGCCACTAGTCCAAAATATGATTGGCATCGCCATGATGGCACAAAACATATTGATGGAAGAAGATACAAAAAAAAGCCGAAATATTTGAGGCCAAAGATCGACTTCAAATCATGAGCAAAGAGCTCTCTGCCAAAAGCATAAGTACTCAACAGGAACTCACACAGAAGATAGCTAAATTGGAAGCCAATCATGAAGATTTAAATAAGGTAAAAAAGGAAAACTTGACGATCAAATAAAAACTAGAAGAAGCCACACAATCTATATCCACTCTTGAGCACGAAGTTACGAAATTGAAAAAGCAACAGGCAATATATGAAGTGGAAAAAGTGTGCATGACATACTGAAGAAAATTATTAGAAAGTCAAATCAAAGTCTATATGGACGAAGCCGACAACCTACATACCAAGAACAAAGAATTAATGAACTCCATTTTGTTAAACTAAACTATCGACAGAACCATCACAGATGGTGAAGGAATACAAGAAATGAAAACAAATTTGTTAGAAATGGAAGATGAGCTAAAACAAGAGCAAAGAAAACATGTTGAGTTAGAAAATAAATATACATCGGACATGAAAGAACTCGAACTTAAGTGGAAACATGCAGTGCAAAAGTACATAAAGCAATGTATTCAACATGCAGATTAGGTAAGGATCATCTGCAAAGCTAAAGCTATAGTAGAAGATGAGCTCAAGGCAAGTAAGTCACAACATGAAGAGAAAGATTACATCATTGCAAAGCTCAAAGCACAATTAGAACAAGCCAAAAACTTGGGGACACTAGTAGTGCAACCATCCAACATGACTACTGACCAGACTGAGACTTAAGTCGCAATCTTACGAAGAATTTTGAAAACAAAGTGGTGAAAGTCATGAAGGATGCTAAGATCAAAAGCAAACATTTAGATCAGATCATGAAACCCTTCAACTTACCTTATGGAATCATGAAAGAGCAGACTAGAAGGTACATCAAGAAGAATACGTGAAAGGATCCGGATGAGCAACTCAACTTCATGGCAAACACTTTTAATTATACTCAACTGGAGTTCAAAGCCGCCAATCCTATTTGGAGAAGAAAGTTTTTGGAGAAAAATCCAACCTTGCGAGTGCACTGGCAAGAGGCACCATATTTATTACAAGTCAATCCATTTTTGTCCTGTGCCACATTGATGATACTGGCTAGAGTTTTGGGATTTGCAATGCCGAGGTAAAATAAATAAAAAGTGGCTCAATTTTCCTTTACTACCAAGCCCGTTGCATAGTTACCTCCCCAGCAAAGAATACATGGTGAAAAAAGAATTTTGGTTATCCAGATATGCTATGGTCTCTGACCTCACCATAAAATTAACCAAGAAAATACTAAGTATCATCCTCACAGTACTAAAAGTCTTCAAGCATGCAGAATACACATTTTTGAGCTTCATCGACATAAATCAAGGCATGCATATATTGGTGTTCGACCTTTTAGTTATGCCCTGCCGACTTACCATCATGGCCTATTATTCAAGATTAATGTTTTTGCCAAGTACATGCATGCAAAATTTTGAAAAAGCATTTTTCATAGGCTTGTTCCAGATAGATTCCAAAATATTTCTAAAAATGTCTTCCAATTTAAATGCAAGGCTTGTGGCATATGAATTTAGATTTTTTGCCAACCACAGACAAGCACCGCACGACGGAGTTAAGTCTGAAGAGTGGAAGCAGTTAATGATACGTGAAGTAGATTTGCTCAATGCGAATGAGCAAAAGGTATACAAGACGTACTCCCATCGCATGAGCAAAAGGTATACATGAAGTAAATTTTCTCAATGCGAATGAGCAAAAGGTATCGCATTCCAAAGCCTATTGGGGATGACAAAGTTAACGATGGGTGGTGTGTGGAAGGAGAGACCAACAAAAGAAAAATTAAGAAGAAAATCAAAGAAAAAGATTCATTAAAATGATAAATGTTAATACCTAGCTCTACAGAAAGCCCCACAGGGGCACACAACACATTTCGTTGCACCAAGCCCCGTAGGGGCATGCATCAAGCTTTAACAAGAAATAGGGAGGACCCAAAAATAGTGAACAAGAAATAAAAGTTGATCCCAACTGGATGTTGAAGCACTATAATGACGTCGAAGAACTCTAATGAAACATGACCAATATCAAAGTCACTCTAACCACTAGGTGCATGCAAAGAAAATAAATAAACAAGCTTGAGCAATACAACTGGACCCGAATCAATGAACAAAGAAATAAAGGCTCAACCCATGTGGATGTTGAGAGAAGCAGAAGAAGGCCCCTAAAATTTTTCAAAATTTGGGCATATGTTTTTGTCAAATATCCATCTTGTAATATATTCTACTCATGTAAATGCACTAGAGGAGTCCTCAAGATGCGTATCCAAAGAGATTTGTAACTTTGCCCTTGTAAAATAGTAGGAATTTAGGCTTTTTTAATAAAGTGTTGGTCTCTTGTGTGAAAGGACCAATTTTAGGGCACATGTATATAAGTCATTTTTTGACTCTTTGTAAAGACTTTTTGCCATTGTGAGAATAGAGAGTTCAGATTTTCGAATTTGCCTCTTCTTCCTCCTATATCTCCTCGCTTGTGAGCTTGCATGTGTGTTTGTAGCTTGAATTGAGTGCATGGAAGTGTTGTCTATCCATTTCATTGCTTTTTGGAAGAGTGCAATGTGTATGTGAAGCTTGCTATTGTTTCGAGTATCACGACACCATTTTCACTCGTGAGGATGATGTATGTGACTGATTGCACTCAATTGTATGTGACCATTGTGTAAGTGCACCTCTGCATGCACTCGATTATGTTTAAGATACTTGTGGGATTGATAAATTAAATGTGTGAAAATCCCCACTATATACACTTGTTGGTGATTGAGGTATAGTCTCTTTCATCACAAGTCCCTAAGTCCTTGCTTAAGTACACAGGATCCATCTGAACCCCATCGATCGAGACCACATGACCTAGATACTCTATCCTCAAAAGAAACATTTGAGGGAGCTCTAGAGCCTTCTAACTCAAGTTAACATAAATTGACTTGAGTCTAGGGAGACTTAACTCAAGTGGCAAGTACACCAACCACTCGTGGACTCTAGTGGAAGGTATTAAAGTAGTGGTCGAGATAACTCCAACCACTAGTAGACTCTAGAGGAAGATATTAAAGGAGTGGAGGATATTGCACATGCACTCTAGTTACATTTGTGGTCCTCGTTGATTCAAGCAGCTATATATACAGGCATAAGGTTGGGAGGAGAGTCATCTCTCTAGCACGTGGTGGTCGTAATTCTTAGTTTCTTGTGTTGGTATCAGAGCTATAAACAAACTTTCATGGAAACCTTGCTAGGCTCGTCATCTTGATCAAAGTTCCATGGTGACCTTGATGGCTTCATCACTCGTGATTTGTGCATGTGCTTATTTAGTTCGTGAACACATCTTTACATCCTGATGAGTGTTTCTCTTTGGCATTCAAATAATCTACTATACAGACTAGTAGAATTGCATGTTATATTAGCTCGACAGGGCATGGGAGTTTAACTCCCAACCTCTGCAAAGAGGATAGTTATCGTATCCATTCCATCTGCTTTTTGGATGTAGGATCAAAGGTAGGCTAGTGCATAGCAAGCGATCATTTTGTTAGGCCAGTGCATAGCAAGTGATCATTTCCATCCATCGAACCACTACCACTCCCACAAGAGTTTTACATAGCAAAAGGCACACTTTAGTAAATTTTGTAGATCGACGATCGTGAGACTTGATCGCAGTACTTCGTGATGTCCTTCATGTTGTTGTAGCCAATATAGCCGTCAGTTTTTTATCCAAAAAATATGTTGTTGTCATAATTGAAATCAGAGCAAAAGTGCAACATATATTGCACCCATTGGAGATGCACACCTGGCAAATCGAATAGACATGCCTACCTGATATGACCACCGTCATATTCGCCTAACCAGTCACTGAACAGAGTAGAGATTAAGCATTATAGATTTTAAAAATCTTGCACAATGAAAGAGAAGCAATAAGATATATATTGCTACGGTTTCAAATGCAACACTTGTCGAGAATGAAGTTTTGAGCCATTCATGACTCTAGACAGTGAGCATAAACTTATTCATTTATTTACTCTAGGTTTGTAGACATCGATGTGAAGGATAGATTCAAACCATGGATATCCTGGAAAAAGTGTTTATGGTTTACCAACATCACCCTCTCATGCTATAGGAGTCAAAAGATTCATCGGATTATAAGTTTTATGCATTAGTTTATTTTAAAATTGGATTGATTTTGAGCTAGGTCACCTTCTCACTCGGATTAAAGCATGAGGATCATTGAGGACATCATTGGAACCATTGATCCTTTGAGTACTTGAAGAGCAAAGATATGAGCATGAAGCATGAATAAAAGTTAATGAGGAGAGCACCTCTTCTCTTGGACAGTGGAAGGATGTAGCTTGATCTCGAGATAAGTATTTTCTAAGTTGATGTTTTCATTTCAATACTTGCTTTATTCGTCACTTTCATGTATCTTGCATCTAGATATTATTGAAGCATGGTAGTGCTCTTTATTTTTTATAATGATTATGCAAATGTTACGAATTCAATGAAAGCTAAATGGACATAGAAGTATTGGGAAATACATCAAGCACTTGCATGCATCTAAAAGTTCATGCCAAAAAAAGAAATCATTATTGGTGCATTTCTCCTTTCAAAAAAGTGTTTTCATGCACAACACACATTTTCTTCTTGCTTGAAAAAGGTATAAAATCCCTTCCTTGATAAATGAGAGATTTCTTGTTGCCACTCCTTAGTTAAAGAGTTTTCAGGTGTAGACAATGATGCCAATGATCAAGGAAGCCATGGGTGCTAGGGAAGCCAAAGATGCCAAAGTTATATGCTTTAATCGACATCAAAGGAGTAAATTGTAGGCATAAACTATATGCATAGACTGTAGGTTTAGGTTTAGGAAATGGAACTAATAGAGAAACCAAAAACTAAAATAGGAACAAAAACCAAAAACCTAAATATAAACTAGAACTATAAACAAAAATGAAAACCGAATTTGAAAACAAAAAACCAAATGGAAATCAGAAATGAAAACAAGAAACAGGAACAAGAATTGAAATTGAAATTGTATGCGTAACTATAGGAGTAGATTATAGGTTTGGTCTCAAGAACTAGAAGTTAAATAGAAACCAAAAACTAAAAGAAGAAAACAAAAACAAAAACCAAAACAAGAACTGGAATTGAAAACAAAAATAAAAATTGAAACTAAAAGAAAACTTGAACCAAAATTGAAAACAAAAACAGGAATAGGAGTTGGAATCAGAATCATTAGAAAATATAATTTCTCTTATTTATGTACAAATACATATGAATAAGTCTAGATCCATCCATGCTCTCATGAACCTTCAATTGCTATATCAAAACACAAAGCACATCAAAATCCTAATAAATTAAACTCCAAAATTCAAAATTGGTAAGTGATAACACTTACTAGATTCCTTTACACTTTTGTGGATGATTTTTTTAATTTCTCTTGCCATGATGAGATGATGTAAAGGAAGAGTTTAATGTGCACATAAGACACTTGAAAGTAATTCTTTGAAAGATGTACTATAGTAGTTCTAAAGTTCAATCTTACCAAATGCAACCTACTTGTCACTCTTAGGCCACGTAATATCTTCCAACGTTCTTATTGTTGATCATTCAAAATTGTGATAAATATACACGTACAATAGATTTTATAAGAGTACCCTAATGATGCTGAAAATCCACACTGTATGTAATTTGTAAGATGTCTTCATATCCATTATAGTTTTATTTGCATTGCTATAAGTATAAAAGTGGATGCAAAACTACCTGACAATATGCAAAAGTTGAAATCCAAACTTCTATCAACACAAGTTCATATATATGCATAATACTCCAAAAGGCCACTAAAAGAGGATGTTTTAGTGAGATTCAACCAAGCATATATGTGATATACATGTCAAGACATTGGGCATGCACTTGGGCACATGAACACAACAATATCATATTAATACAAGAATATACAATATATAGAAAGTAGGATTGAAAACTAATATTATGAAGGCAAGGAGAGAGTTGTATAATCGTTCCAAACATTCCACTGAATAAAATAGGACATTCGGTTTCATCTTAACATAATAAAAACTAAGCATCCTTGTTTACATTTCCACTACATGCTAATATATGTAGAACAAAGTAACATGTGTAGAAATCCACATGGCACTACAAAGATTGCCTTAAATACCACTCTTCAAAAAAAAAATCAAAACAAACAAAATATCTATGTATTTCCCACAAGGAGATATCAGTTGAGGCAATATACGCTTGTTCTACTTTTTCTTAATCTTCCTATTGCATCATCAAATGAGAGTTCTCTCTCTAGAATCTGAGATTAAGCACACTCACCAGTTGTTGGACCAGGTGGCTCCTTACTCATGACTCAAGACTTGCTACTCAAGCCTTAGTATCTAGATAGAGACTTCAATGCACCAAACTCCTACTCACTCCATATATTAGAAACTCATTCATCCATGAACTATAGTATGTGAACATCGAACAATGAAGAGTCAAGATTCATGAATTGAGTAGTTCATAATAGTGGTATTCGTGTTTCAGCCAAAAACGTGCTCCAAGCATCTCTTATGTTGTTCGCGTGCTTCCATAGACCTCGAACTTCAACAATTGGTATCATCACAGGTCACCACTTCGTCTATGGCATCATCATCACCCCTCTGGTCACAGTCTCAAAATCACACAAAATTTGGTGAGAATACTCAAGGTGATTAGGAGATCAAAACTGCTTAATTCTGTCGGGCCAAAATCATGATCTGAGCTCATTTCGACCTCCGAACACACTATCGCAATGCTTGTGCAAGCTATTTCATCTTTTTGTGCCAAAGATATATATAGGTTTCAGTTCACGAGTATAAGCATCTCAAAGTCTGCTACATGTTTAACAGAACTCGACAGGGTACTTTTGTTCAACATTTTTAGATATAATAATTTTTTTGCATCAGGGTATTTTAGTGAGTAGCCATGGTTGAAAGCAGTGATGTATTTCATATGTTGGCTGTTGAGGATAAGTTGGGTGGTACAAATTACCCATTGTGGGCTTATATGATGTGTCATTTATTGGTAAAAAAAGGACTGTGGAATATTGTGCAAGGTGTTGAAAAACATCCTATTACACCTGCAAATACAAGTACTTAAGCTGATGCAGATGGTGTCGGAGATGGTGATATTCTACAGATTCTTGTTTGTGTTGTGGTTCTTGTTGCACCTACTGCAGAGCAAATTTGTTGGGATGGCAGAGATGCTCAGACACATGCATTGATAGCCATGTCTATCAAACATGCCATTATTCCTCACATCCGCTCTTGTAGAACAGTTAAGGAATCCTGGGATACACTTATCACATTGTACGAGGCTAGGAATGAGGCTCTTGTTGCTTACCTCTGAAAACAATTGGAGCATGAGCATATGAATGAAGGTGATTCTATAAACAATTTTCTAACAAATATCAAATATTTGAAGGAACTGTTAATTTTGTTGATGAAGTCTTGCCTGACAGTTCACTTGTGTGGATTGTTGTGAATTGTCTTCCCGATTCATACCAAAGTTTTGCTTCTACTCTTTGTTTGATTATGAAAGGCAATCCAAATGCCTTAACATTTGAGGAGTTAGTCTCTGTTCTATTGCAAGAAGATCAGTCTAGGTAGAACAAGTACATTATAGATGTTGCAGATCAAGCTTTCCTCGCTAGTTAGAAGGGTAAAAGTAAATGGAGCTGTTCTACTACTAAGAAAAAATCTGTTAATTATGCATAATCAAAGAAGGGTGATAAAGACGACAAGAAAATTGAAAAGCTGAAATTATTTTGCAAATACAGTAAATGAATTATCATATCATTAAGAGCTATCCAAAACCGGCTACAAAAGAGGCAAAGAAGAAAGAGGTCGGGATGGTTGTTGCAGAGGCCTCTACACCGAAAACAGAGTCTACTAATCTTGTGCAGAATGAAGAATGGGTGTTTACTACTGTTTGCAATTTTGACCCATCTTCTCATGAGCAGTGTAGGCATAAACTATGCCAAAATGGCTGGTGGACTTTGCATGACAACAAATTAGATGCACCTTTGTCATATCATACTCGTTTAGGCTCTGATAGTGCCTCTTTTCCATCAGATTGCTATGATATGGCTGCCTCTAGTCTCCGTGATGAGAATGAGCCTGCTTCGTTTGATGAAGCACAAAATTCTGAAAATTGGATGGCTGCTATGCAATCAAAATATGATGCTGTCATGAAAAATGGTACCTCGTTTTTATGTGATTTGACTCCAAGAAAGAATGCCATTGGCACTAAGTAGGTATACAAGTTGAAGCATAAGCCTGATGGAACAATTGATAGGTATAAGGCTAGGCTTGTTGCAAAGGTTTATGCATAGAAAAGAGGCATTGATTTTGATGAGACCTTTGCTCCTACATGACGCATGACTACTGTTCATAACATATGTGCACTTTCAGCTCCTCATGGTTGAAATGTACATCAGTTGGACATTAAAACTGCATTTTTGAATGGTGACTTGCATGAAGAAGTGTATGTTTTTCAACCTTGTGGCTTTGTGGAGAAAGGGCATGAAAACCAGGTGTGCAGGTTGAAAAAGGCTTTATATGGTTTGAAACAAGTACCACGTGCTTGGTATGAAAAGATACATGCCTATCTAATTATACATGGTTTTGAGAACAATCCAACTAGAAGCACCTTATACGCTAAGTGTGCAAATGATGTGCTTCTGATCATTGTGGTCTACGTTGATGACATGGTGCTCATTGGTCTTATTAAGAAGCATATTGCTGATTTTAAGGCTGATTTGCATGCCTCATTTGAGATGTTAGATTTGGGGTACTTGCATCATTATTTGGGCATTCAATTTATGCAAGTTGATGGCGGAACAGCTTTGTCTCAAACGAAGTATATTAACACATTATTGCAGCGTCTTGGCCTTGAGGATTGTAATCCTATTTCCACTTCTATGGAGATATGTTTACAATTGAGTCTTCATAATGTTGGAGATGCATTTGATGTTGTTCTCTATCAGCAGGCTTTTGGATGTTTGAATTACTTATGCATTACTCGACTAGATATTTAGTTTGTTGTCTCACAGATGAGCAAGTTTATGCATTGCCCATGTGTCATGCATTGGCAAACCGTGCATCTTTCGCTAGTTGAGTGGTACCTGACTACTTGGATTGTTTTATCCCAAGGGGGGATCACTACTGTCAGATTTACATGCTTTTTCTAACTCTCATTGGGTTGGTTGTAATGACACTTGTGTGTCCACCAGTGGTTTTTGATTCATGCTTGGTAGCTCATGCATATCTTGGTTGAGCAAGAAGCAGCCTACTATGGCCACTTGTAGTTGTGAGGTTGAGTATAGGGTAGCTTTCACAATGACTGTTGAGTGTGTGTGGTTCAGATGCCTTATGGATCATTTGGGTGTTGGTTAGTCTTCTACCACCACCATCTTCACTGACGGTCAGGGTGCATTGGAAGTTGCGAGGAACCCTGTGTTCCATGCTCGCATAAAGCATATTGAGGTGCATTATCATTATGCCAGGGAGAGGTTCTCTACTAGAGAGATCAGCTTGGCATATGTGCCCACGCAGCAGAACATTGCAGACCTTTTCATGAAGGCTCTGCCTAAGGAGAAGTTTGAAGCTTTCTACAAAGCTTTGGGCTTAGTTCCTTTTGTGGATTGATTTCACATAGCTTGGCACTTCCTTGTACATGAGTGCTAGCTCCTTGTTCACTGCATCACCCCTAGGGGGGATTTGTTGATATATTTAGGTAGTGATGTGTGTGAACACACTAAGACCTCCGAGACACTTTTTCTCCTCTTTAAAAGGTTTTTTTCCCCCGTTTTGTATATACCCCTACTACCCTAACGGGTTGCTTATCTTTGTACATTCTAGTGGTAATACATTCAATATTGTGTGTTTTGCTCCAAGCTTCTTCTTCTTCCTTGTGTTGTTCGCGTGCTTCCGTAAACCTCGAACTCCAACAATCATAATAGGTAGACCAACACAATAAGATGTAATCATTCTCATTGCACTTGTCTAGGGTGGAAAGCCACGAGCAAAACATTCTTATCAAGTTATAAGCCATGAGCAAAACATTTTTATCAAGTTAACTCTAATTCATACAAATCTATTAGGACATTGGGGATTCGTTTAACACTATAGAGAAACTATTTGCTTGTATTTCCCTTTCTTATAGGATAGACAAAAGTCCTCCCCTCCCTCAGCATTATTATGCATACAACTTCATTCATGAACCATATTATATATGTTTTGAAGAATGTAATAAGAGGTACATGCAATAACAAGAGGTACATGCAATATCCGTGTAATAACAAAGAAGACAGTTGGGAATCCGTGTTCAAAATTTGTCAATCGATATTAATTTTTCACTCATTTTTAATTCATATCATGATTCTATAAAGTACATATTAGTAGCCATATATCTTTATGTTTTCAACGACAATCAATGGTCACACACAGTGTGTCACCTCATGGGCAAGGAAACTTAAGAACGTCAAGGGTATGTCTATGTAGGAGACTCCCACTAATCATGCATTGTAAAGAAGTTCAAATGCATAGCCATAATTTTTCAAAGGTATGCACTGCAATTAAAATAAGAAGAACAATAACTGACCAAAGCTAAGTGCAATTTATGTCACCTTCATCCTCAACGATAAGTTAATGACAAGATACATGCATGAATCCAAAAGTAAAAAAGTTGAATTGAAGCATTCTCACACAACCATTAAGGTAACGAATATTAATCCATCCTACCTTCACATGCTTGACGATACCGAAAAAAAAATCAAGGCACAAAAAGTGAGTTGCTCTAAAGAAAAGACTTCAATTATTGTTAACAGTAGGAATTTGTTGGGTAGAAAAAGGAAATCTCACCTTTTGTGCAATCATCAAGCCTTGGGATCCCATTTTTGCCTATGCGTAATCCATATAAATAATTCAGAAAAGGTATTTTCCAACATCAAAAAATATGAAATTCTCTATTCATGAGACCTTCACATATGTTGTTGATTAAATATGCAGGATATTCATGCGCACTATTGGAGTTTGAGGCATGTGGAAGCACGCAAACAACACAAGAAAGAAGAAGAAGCTTGGAGCACAACACACAATACTCTCTGTATTACCAAGAGAATGTACAAAGATTAGTAACCCATTAAGATTATAGGCGTATATACAAGCCAGGGGAAAAAGCCTCCTAAAGAGGAAAAAAGTGCCTGACGGTCCTATTGTGTTCATGCACATGACTGTTGAAATATATCAACAAATCCCCCTTAAGGAGCTTGCACTGATGTATAAGAAAGTGCCAAGCTATGTGGAACCAATCCACAAAAGAGAGTAAGCCCAAAGATTTGCATAAAGTTTCAAACTTCTCCCTAGGCAAAGCCTTTATGGAAAAGGTCTACAATGTTCTCCTGTGTGGGCACATATGCCAAACTGATCTCTCTAGCAAAGAACCTCTCCCTAACATAATGATAGTGCACCTCAATGTGCTTAGTGTGAGCATGGAACACAGGGTTCCTCACAACTGCCAATGCGCTCTAACTATTAGTGAAGATAGTGGTGGCAGAAGATTGACCAATACCCAAATTAGCCGTAAGGCATCTGAGCCACACACACTCAACAATCGTTGTGAAATCTACCCTATAGACTGCTTCTTGCTCAACCAAGATATGCATGAGCTACCAAGCATGAAGCAAAAACCACTGGAGGACACATGAGTGCCATAACAACTAGCCCGGTCAGAGTCATTTGGCGATAGTGATCCCCACTTTGGACAAAACAATCCAAGTGGTCGGGTACCACTCAAGTAGCTAAAGATGTGCTTAACTACTTTCCAATGCTTGACACCTCAGTAATGCAAAAACCTGCTCATCTGTGAGACAACAAACTAAATATCTAACTGAGTAATGCATACATAAATCAAGCATCCAATAGCCTTCTCATAGAGAACAACACCAAATGCATCTCCAACATCATGAAGACTCAACCGCAAACCTGTTTCCATAGAAGTGGCAATAGGTTTGCAATCTTCAAGCCCAAAATATTTCAATAATGTGTCAATATATTTTGTTTAACACAAAGTTATTATGCAATCAACTTGCATAGACTAAATGCCCAAATAATGATGCAAATGCCCCAAATCTGACATCTCAAATGAGGCATGCAAGTAAGCCTTAAAATCAGTAATATGCTTCTCATTAGGACCAGTGAGCTGCATGTCATCAACATAGACAAGAATGATCATAAGCACATCATTTGCATGCTTAACATATAAGGTGATCTTAGTTGGACTATTCTCAAAACCATGTGCTTTCAAGTAGGCATGTATCTTTTCATACCAAGCACATGGTGCTTGCTATCTTGCAAAGGTTACACCAACCATTTAGACATAGTTTTTGCCTCCTCTGTATCAGAACTCTCATCAACAAGTGCATCATGTAAATCTGCATAAAAAATGGAATAATTTGCATCATCATGTGGAACCTATAAAGGTTGAGAAATCGCCTCATTTGGACCAGCACTAGACTGACCACCTGTAAAAAGAGGAAGCAAAGTGTTATACATATCTTTGCAGCTAAAGGATGTCTCCTTAGTACATGAAGTAATGGTTGAATTGTATCTTCCACAAAAATAACGTCATGGCTAAACAAAATGCGTTTAGTCTATGGATGATACAAAGATAGCCTTCACATTCAGAATTATACCCAACAAAAATACATTTCACTACTTTTTGATCCAATTTCCTACGTTGTTGTTCAGACTCTAATGCATATGCGAGACAGCCAAAAACATACCAATGAGCGATAGATGGCCTACCACCATGCCAAGTCTCATATGGAGTGATAAACTATAATGATTTAGTGTGACACTTGTTAATTACGTATGCTGCACACATGACAACCTCAAGCCAAAAACTATGTGGTAAAGCCTAACTCTTGACCATACACCTCACCATCTCCATGAGTGACTTCTTCTTCCTAGTTGCAACTCCATTCTATTAAGATGTATATGGCGCTCTACACTGATTTTATCCCACATTTAGCTAGAAATGCATTAAAATCAAAAGAGAAATACCCCCCCGATCAGAATAAAGGGTGCCCATTTTACATGGTGATAGATTTTGAGCCAAAAAGTGTTTGAATCACATAAACACTTCGGACTTTGCTTTCAATGGATATACCCATGCATGCATGGAAAAATCATCAATGAAAGTCACAAGGTAAAGATAGTTTTCAAAAGAAGGTGTTTGCATAGGACCACAAACATCACTATGGAGAAGTTGCAATTTCAAAGTAGCTCGTACTGAACCATCTTTTGGGAAGGAGGAATCCTACATTTTGCCCAAAATACAACCTTCACAGACATGTTTACTAGGTGCCTCAAGTTTGGGCAGAGAGGACACCGTTTCAGATTTCTGCAGGCATAACAAACTAATTCAAATGACCAAAGCGTGCATGCCAAAGTTTTGCATCTGACATAGCTTGAGAATCTTGAACTGCGCATGCTGAATCATTCACATATTTTGCATAATCTATGAGCTTATATAGCCCATGACATAAAATGCAAGAAGCAATAATGATGTCGCCATTTGAGAAATCATGAATTGTATATCTATCATCAACAAATTTCACAACCAAGCTGAGCTTGGTGAATGCTGAAATTGATAATAGATTTTTCTTGATCCCTAGCACAAATAAAGCATTTGACAATGTAAAAGAACTACCACCACTAATAGTCAGAATGATCTTACCAGCTCCCATGATAGGATAAGAGGAGTTGTTGGTGCATGTGACAATATTCTATGTAGGGGAAGGATCAAGTGAAGTGAAGAAACTGCAGTGCAAGGTAATATGTTTGGTTGCCCCACTGTCAAAGTACCAAACATCTAAGCCTACTACAGACATATAGTACTCATGAGAAGATGGTTCATAACTATAAACAATAGCGAATGATCATTCTTCATTCAAGACAAGATTTGCAGATTCTGATTTGGGTGTAAAGGCCTCTCCAACAACCATTCCAACCTCTTTTTTCTTTGCCTCTTTTGTAGCCAGTTTTGGACAACTGTTTATGACATGATAATTTCCTTTACAATATATTGCAAAACAGTTTTTACTTTTTTGTTTTCTTCTCGTTTTTGTCATCCTTCTTTGATTGTTCAGAATTTGTAGGTTTTTGCTTACTAGTGGATAAGCTCCATTTACCTTTGCCCTTCTAACTAGCCAAGAAACCTTGATCTGCAACACACATAATGGACTTGTTCTACCTAGACTGATCTTCTTGCAATAGAACAGAGACTAACCCGCAAATATTAAGGCATTTTGATTGCCTTTCATCATAAATTGAAGAGTAGAAGCAAAACTCTGGTATGAATCTGGAAGACCATTTAGAATAGTCTACACAAGTGAGTTGTCTGACAAGAATTCATCGGCAAAAATCAACTTCTCTTTGAAATATTTGAACTTTGTTAAAAAAAACTTTCCATAATATCTCTTTCATTCATGTGCTTGCTCTCCAATTGTTTTCAAAGGTAAGCAACACGATCCTCATTCCTTGCTTGGTATAAAGTGGTAAGTGTATCCCAAGCACCCTTTGTTGTTTTGCAGGGGTGAATGTGAGGAATAATGTCACATTTGATAAACAAGGCTATCAATGCACATGCCCGAGCATCTCTGCCATCCCAACAAATTTGCTATGTAGTAGGTGGAGTAGGAAGCAAAGCACGAATAGGAACTTTAAGAACATCATCTTCAACACCATCCACATCACCTTAAATAATTGTATTTGTAGTTGTAGTAGGACGTTTTTCAACACCTCGGAAAATATTCCAGAGTCTTTTTACAACTAATACATGACACATCATATATGTTCATAATGGGTAATTAGTACCATCCAACTTATCCTCAACAACCAACATACATAATACATCACTACTTTTAGCCATGGCCACTGAGCAAAATACCCTGATGCAAAAAAATGATTGTATCTCAAAAAGTTGAACAAAACTACCCTGTTGAGTTTTGCTAAACATGTAGTAGACTTCAAGCCACTTATACTAGTGAACCGAAACTTTTATATGTGTTTGTCATAAAAAGACAAAATGGTATGCATAGGTGCTATGATAATGCGCTCGGAGGCTGAAATGAGCTCATATCGTGATTTCAACACCACATAGCAAAGCTGTTTTGAAGTCAGAATCTCCTTGAGCATGCTCATCAATTTTTGTGCGATTATGAGATTGTGACTGGAGGGGTGTCGACTATGCCCTAGATAAAGCGATGACCTGCTATGATACCAATTGTTGGAGTTTGAGGTCTGTGAAAGTACGCGAACAACACAAGGAAGAAGAAGAAGCTTGGAGCACAACACACAATACTCTATGTATTACCAAGAGAATGTACAAAAATCAATAACTTGTTAGGGTTATAGGCTTACATAAGCCGAGGGAAAGAACCTCCTAAAGAGGGAAAAAATGCCCCAACGATCAAAACAAGTGAAAAAACGCCTGCACACAAACGATCAAAACAAGTGAAAAAAATTTGAGCTTGGAATAGAAACCTCCAACTCCATGAATGCATAAAAGAAAGGGCAAAAGAAAACAAAAAGACTTATTTGTTGAGGTAGCCATTTGGTTACAACCTTCTAGCCTCGAGGCGAAGAGATGCTCCGCATGCTAAAGCTCGCCTCTTTCTCAATTTATACAACTCAAGTTTCAACACAAGGGCATCATGAATTAGACACATTGCTCAACTGTCAAGCCTCGTCGAAGCCTTGTCAAAGTTGTCGATTGTTGAAGCTTGCTCAATGCTCATTGGTATCTTGTCGATGACTGCTCAATTCTTTCTGGCTCAAGTTGGTGGTGAAGTTGGCTCAATTGGACATTGGAAGACCTTAACCCTCAAGAGTTAAGACTTAATCATTGCACAAAATGACACCCAATGGCAATGGCCCACGTGCTCACACTCACTTGACTCATGAGTGTTAGGGGTAATAGAAGTAGCTTAATCAATATAATTCAGTATATGATATATAATATCTACTATAGTTTATATTATTATATTTTATATAATAAGCACTAATTTCTTGTTACTCCATATGTGGAAGGGAGCGTTTCCTCTTGTTAGCTATACAAAAGGGAGTGTTTCCTTTTGAAAACACTCTCAAGAGGAAATTCTCCCCTTCAACATTAGCTTAGTGGGGAGGTTTCTTTTCCCATCATTTTAAAATTTATATTTTTTTCCCTTTGGACCTAAGTAAAAGAGGGGATTTGGACTTCACAAACGGCACCAATATAAGCGTAGTGTAGCATTTTCAAGAACATTGTTCAAAGCCATTGAAGTTCAAGTAGGAGTGTTCTTTTGAAGATTTGAATCTATGTACTTTTGGAGAACTTTGAATATATGGCACAAATTCAGGAGAGAGAGAGAGAGAGAGAGAGAGAGAGAGAGAGAGAGAGAGAGAGAGAGATTCTTCTTCTCCATGTGCACTTGAGTGATCTATACATGCTTTTTTATTTGCAAGGATTCTTATGTACCTAAAAGTGCTTTATTTTTATTTTTTCCTTTCTTTCTTATAGAGCGACCCTTCTTTTAAAAGAGGCAATCTTTTTCTTACATACAATGTTATGCTATGCAATGACCTTCCCCAAAAATATGTTAACGTCCACACTCTTTTGATTTTTCAAAGAGTGGACCTTCATGTGTTTTAGTCGTCCACATGCGTTTCAACTTCAAGGCTTAGCAACTTTTGGTAAGGAGACTTCAGGTGTTTACTCGTCTACATGCGTTTCAACTTCAAGACTAACGAGGCCAAACTTCTCAAAAAAAAAATAAAATAAAAGGGAAAGAGAAAACACACACACAAGAGGAAGTTCGGCTTAAGGAGACCAGTGGCAGTCACCAAACTGGTTTTGCTGTTTTTCGTCTGCTATGATTGGAGAAACGTGTTCTTATCTCTGATTTCGAGGTGAAATGTCCTTTTACCGCTTTTCAGTTGTAGCGTGTCGATGAGGATTTTGAACAAAGGGACGCGGAGCTACAACAGAGCGAAATTCACAACACCCGCCATGTTCTGGTCAGGGGCATTGGGGGTTGTGTATGTAATGTGAGGTAGAGAGTAGACAGTAGAGTGTACGTGGAAGTAAGGATCGAAATGCGCAGCTTGCAGCTTTGCTTTGCCGAGGCAGAATCGTCAACTGCTACAGCTCGAGCAGAAAGGACTATCATTTTTTGGAGTGCTTCTATTGATCCCTACCAGCAGATGCACCAGAGAAAGCCTGCTGTTCCCCTTGTTGTCGAGGGGTCCTCATGCTTGAGTAAATGAATTTGCTGAAGAGCTGTGCTCGTATTCGTTACCGACTCTTTATCATGGGAGGAACTCAGAAACGATGTTAACACTACGGCTGACATAATCGGGTTGGCTACTGAAATCCGTGGAGCACGATGAAGGCCAGAGGTCTTATTACTGTAACCGACAAGAAATGGAGGTTTCCTTTTCTGGCAAGCACTTTAGTATCGTTTACCTTAATTCTGGCTGCAATTTTGAGCTCGAATAAGTCAAGGAGAATGGATCAATCCCTGTATGACCATCTAATCAAGTTTCGACAAACTCATGATGAAAATTCTCAAACTTCGACTGTAAATCAACTAGTGGTATCACCCACTCCATCGATACCTATAGCTCCAAAACTAGCTTACTTGTTATCTGGAACTAAAGGAGATAGTCATAGGATGAAGAGGGTCTTGCAAGCTATTTATCATCCTAACAATCACTACATCCTTCATTTGGATCTGGAGGCACCACCAAAGGAGCGCATCGATTTGGCCAGATACGTAAAACTTGACCCGACGTTCATAGAGGTTGGGAATGTAGACGTAATTGGAAAAGCGAATCTTGTCACATACCGGGGGCCCACCATGACAGCGTGCACACTTCATGCGGCTGCAATTTTGCTAAAGAAGGGCTCTGATTGGGACTGGTTTATCAACCTTAGTGCTTCAGATTATCCTTTAATTACACAAGATGGTATGAATCTTCTCTGTTATGATTTAAATATTAAATGTAAAAGGGCACATATGCTTTTGATCCTTATGTCAGTGCCAATGCCCACAGAAGAATGACTATTCTGTGTCTTATTCTGTTTTTTCCTTGAACACATAGCTAGCAACCTGCGTATTTAAGTTCAGATGGCTGAATTCAGTTCTGGAAATACTTGCTACTCTGCAGACAAAGCGTTATTGAAATATTTAGCACTGTCATTGGCTAAGTAATTTATTTGATGGGGTTTTCCAGACCTTCTTCACGTTCTCACATACCTGCCACGGGATCTCAATTTTTTAGAGCATACGAGTGAGCTTCGTTGGAAGGAGTATGTACAATCTTGAGGCCATTTTTAGTACTGCAAATCAAGATGGGTTCTCTTTTATTTTTCAAACGTTTGTTTCTGTTTTTTATTTTAGGCACCAGAGAATAAGGCCAATCATAATCGATCCTGGCCTTTACATGTCAAAGAAATCAGATATATTCTGGGCATCTCAAAAACGGCCTGTACCTAATGCTTTCAAAGTATTTCTAGGTATCTTTCAATCTAAGCAGTGTTGTTTGTTTAAAATATTTGCAAATCTAGAGTGATTGATTGAGCATTCAAAACATTGTGCTTATTTTTACCGTAACATCTCAATAGTCCCATGCGGCCTTCAATTTGCATAAATTGCAACAGACACTTTTGACTAGGCTTTGCTGTATCACATGTTTTACATGTTTAAGCTATCTACTCAACCGAAACAATAATGCTGGCATTTATTTCAAATGCCGTCATCCTTGGAATTCATTCACTTGAGTGTTTATCCCCAAATATTGTAAACAGTAGAAGAGTTTGCACAAAAGACTCAATCATGACTTACATTAATGCTTTGCTTGTAGCACCCTTGTATTGTTGTGCTTATAAGACTGGAAATTCTGGCTTTAGGCATAGATGAATTCTTTTATCACCGAAGGGAGCAGCATAGAAAGTACCTAATAATCTCTAAACAGTAAATATGTGAGTAAATTTAATTTTTCCCTATTTCAGATAAGAATGCAGCACCAAATAATCTCAGAAGTTTTAATGTCACGAGATCTCTAGGCTTTGGCCAAATGAACCACTGCATTCAAGTTTCAGTTGGCTGCTTTACACAAGGTTCATCACATAAATTTCCTTATAACAAGTCTAGTTTACACATCGTCAAATGATTCCCATTGGAATATATATTTGGAGACAAGCTACAAAAGCCACCTTCCTATACACACATTGTCAAATGATTGCCATTGAATCTTGTTTTCATAAAATTGCTATAAAAGCCATCTACCTATACACACATCTATATACATATATACTTACATTATTATGTAGCCATCTACCTATACACATACATACATACTTATATATATGCAAACATACACACGTGTGCTTATACACACACACACATACATACATACATACATACATACATACATACATACATACATACATACATACATACATACATACATACATACATACATACATACATACATACATACATACATACATACATAGATACATACATACATACATACGTACGTACGTACGTACATGAATACATGCATACACACACATACATTCATCCATGCACGTATGTATGCATGTCTATATTCTCACTTTATTTCATTAAGAAAAGAATTTTGTACAAGAGTATGCAAGAAGAGCATCAGCTCCTAGTTTCCATAGAGTTCCCAAAAGCTTGATCTACAAGAGTTTTCTGTGTAAGTGTAAGCTCTTATCTTCCACATATGCAGCAATTTAGATTCTTTTTTTGTCAAAAAAAAGACAATGTATATCCAGCTGTATAATCACATTGTGCCCGACATATGCAACAAATTAGATTCCCTGTCACCAGAAAGATAATGTATATCCAGCTGTATTTTTGCTTCTACATATTTCGCAAGTAAGAGGAGGTGTATGGTTACATCATGTCCAACATAGGGAGCAATTTAAATTTCGTGCAACCAAAAGACAATGTATATCCAGCTTTGTTTTTCTTCTACATATCTCCCAAGTAAGAGGAGGGGAGGATAGGCAATAAGGATAAGGACCCTTGTTTTTGTACTTCCAAATATGCCACAGTAGATGGAAAACACACTTGTGCATGAACCATAGCATGTTTTTGTCTTGGGTTTGGAAATCTAGAAATGTGCATCTTAACTTAGTAGGCTTTTCCCTCCATATTCGATCCAAGAAGAATATTCAAGCTCTTCATACTGTCAAACAAAGTCAAAATGCATGCATCATGTTCTTTCTTGGAGATGCACATCAAGGACATGTTGCGAGTGTATTCTTTGCCTGGCTAAGAAGGCTGCTAGTGTGGAATGCCTAGTAA
This sequence comes from Ceratopteris richardii, assembly GCA_020310875.1. Taxonomy (NCBI): domain Eukaryota; kingdom Viridiplantae; phylum Streptophyta; class Polypodiopsida; order Polypodiales; family Pteridaceae; genus Ceratopteris; species Ceratopteris richardii. Next base: position 37,347,939 of record CM035409.1, on the reverse strand, counting down.
ATACACTTGATGTGAATATTTTAATGCAAAAAATCAATTTGAGGTCCACAAAGTCGAATACCTATTCAGCCACCTGCTCATGCTTTTTTGCATCCATTTGTGGCTACTTTGACCGGACATATTGTCTTTGAGTAGCAAATGCACATAGAATAATTTAGATTTTCTTCCTCAGCTTCTTGTATGTTTTGCAAAGAAGCTATCTACATATGAATCATCACCATGTCTTAAAAAAACAATACCCTTATTGTTGAAATATCGAGAAGAAGCTCCTAATTTGAATGCAAGAGGAAGATGTGAGAGGATAAAAAAAGAGCAATACGATGAGAGCAAAGCAAATGAATTACCCTTATACCTTTGTCTTCTTTTCTAGGCAGATTGTGGGGCCATAGCTTTCAAGTTGGAGATTAATAGATTCAATGTGGTACTAGAGGAGTTAAATGGAGTGTAAGAAAAGAATTTGTTCCATTTATCCAAGGTCCATTTTCCATTGAAGTTTATGCATGCATGGCCAAACTAGATACCAAAAAACATCATACCACAATGGATTAGACCCACGTATATGGACGAGATGCCACTCTGCATAGTGTGCTTCTATGAATTTTGTACACCTAACCTACTAGATTTTGTGGGTTTGCATACATATTTCCCGGCAGATTAGAACATTGGTATGTCTTAATCATGAGTCCAAATTTCGTAAAATGGCGATCTCTCCAATGAACAAGCAATGCTATATGATTTGTGGAGACATAAAAGTTTGAAGAATTTTGAGGAAGATATGCGAGGGCCATTCAAAGCATGTCCATAGTTAAATTTTACTGAAGCTCACCTCATAACCCATTGAATTTGATATTTATTGGAGACATGCACACCAAGAGGGTATCCCAAGTAGTTGAAAATTTCTTTGTTGGATCATTCTCCCATTCCAAGGCAAAGAATGAAAATTTGGCCAAGGTACATCGATAAGGGAAGACTTCTTAGCATATATGTATTATGTATATATATAAGATATTGAACTAAACCACAAAGTCAATGAAAAAATGTACTGAATATTGCTTGTTGTCCCTTCAGCGAAAATGAGTGTATCATTAGTCAATCCAATTGCAATTTTATGTAGACCTAGAAATCTAATGCCTTGAATAGAATTATGCTTCACTTTGTAATCTAAGTTCTAACATATGCGATAGTAACTCGAAGCGATAGCAAAGATCAATGGATTCAAAGGGCATACTTGATGTATTGATTTTTTATTGAGAAGGGATATGATAGATTCCCATTGATAGCTGTATGGGCAATGCTATCATTTGCTAGCCCATTATATACATAACGGCTGAAATGGAATCCCATCTTACACGATCAAATGTTTTTTTTCAAAATCCAGCTCCATGAGGACTATGTTTCTTAGTATATTTTGGTATTGATGGATAAGAATGCACCTAGGATAGGTCGTTGCTTCCTCAAACACATCGTCAGAACACACTCACTCATTTTGTTTCATTGCTATGAAACATGGGGATGATTATTAGGGCGATATATACCTCAAAATAATGTGAAAGGTTATGTGCAACTCAAAATTTGATTTGAGTCCATTTTGGCCTTTGAAAGCACTATTGCAATGACTACACAAGCAATTTTGTTTTTTTGTGTGAATTTTGTTCACTAATACAAGCACTACAAAGTCTTCTGTGGGAGTAATAGAGCTCCATAAGATACTTCTTATTGACCTTTTCAAGAAACAATCAATTTTTCACATTAGGGTGGTCACTGACCATAGATGAAAACAATGATGTATTCCATACGTTGGTTATTGAGGATAAGTTGGATGGTTCCATCTAACCATTATGCGCATACATGTTGCACCATGTATTGCGTCCTATATTAATATAAATGCTCAAAATATAGCTGATGTATGCAATATTGAGGACGTTGCAGGTTTTAGTTCTAATGCAATTCTTATTTCTAGTCCTCTTGGCAACCTCTATTTTGGCTACGTTAGTTACTTCACCATCACTAGGATAGAAGAGATGCACAAGGAGATGCCTTGACTTTGTTGTTTGTCAAGCATGCCATATTCCTCATATTCGCTCATGCAAAGTAGCGAAGGACACTTGGGATATGCTTGCCACATTGCATTAAGTAAGAAATGTGGCTCGTGTTACCTCTAAAACAATTGGATAGTGTGCACAAGAATGAAGGTGATTCTATGGACAACTTTCTTACAAAGATCAAAGATTTGAAGGGACAATTGATTGCTGTAGATAAAATTTTCGTGGGTGAAAATGTTGCTCAACATAGATAATATTTATAACAAAATAAGAGAAGAAAAAAGTTCTTTTTACAAAGATTGAATGACATCTTGCTAAAAAGTTTGGTCGTGTACACTGCTCTCAATGGGCTTCCTAATTCTTATCAAAATTGCTTCTACTCTTTGGTTGATGATGAAAGGCAATCCAAATGCTTTAACACAAGTGTTAGTTTTTGTTTTGTTGCAGGAAGATCAATCCATACGCAAACTAGGTCCATTATGTGTGTAACATATCAAGCCTTTGTTGCTAGTCAGAAGGGCAAGGGTAAAGATGGCTCTTCCTCTAGTAAGCAAATGTTTGTAAATGATCTTCAATGAAAAGAAGACAAAGATGAGAGAAAATGTAGATAAGAGAAAATAGCTTGTAAGGCAAATGATAATATTATAAAGAACTTTCCTAAACTTGTTGCGAAGGATGCAAAGAAGAAATAGGTAGTGTAGAAGGGAATCTTGATCCCTACACAACTACCTCCTCTTCACCGACATCCCCTAGGTGATTGGATACTCCAACAAGGCTTGGGTGACACCATATGCACCTTGGGCAACCTATACTGAGAGGTGGGCGAGTCTCATGTGTATGGTGTGAGCAACACATGGTTGTGGGCAACCTCCATACATATGACAACCTTTAGGACATGGAAAGAGCAAATGATAAGAAGGGCAGCGCTCGATGCATATGACAAGATCTGCATGACCTTAGGTTACTTTGGATAACTTTCATGAGCCTTTGTGCAACTAAAAGGTGCTTTGAGCGAGTTTTGTGTGGACTTGGGCGACCTCGAACTCTTGGGACTTTCTTGTGTGCAAGTCCTGTGCCTGTTGGGCGAGTTCCACTTTGCGTAGGGCGAGTTCCACTTGCGTGGGGCAGGTTAACACGTATGTAGAGCGAGTAGCATGCCGCTTGGGTGAGCTCCACTTGCCTAGGGAGGGTTAGCATGTATGTAGGGCAAGTCCCATGTCTTCTTGACATGTTCCACTTTCCATGGACGAGCTACTATGCGCCGTGGGCAAGTTGCAAGTGTATGCGGCTGGGAGACCAAGCTGCTGATAGGTAAGTCTTCTCCATAAGTAAGAGTGTGAGCACACTCTTCTCCAAGAAGAACTCCATGGCTTCTCCTCTCTGTAGCTACACAAAGTGTACCATGGCTGCCCCATGAGTGCTAGAGCACCACCACCTCAAGCTCCACCATGAGCTAGCGTTGGAATTCTAATGGTATATGACATGAAGTCATCAAAGATAAGATTTGAGAGAGCTTTCTTATGGTATATGACATGAAGGTTTTGGTGTACTTCAAAGACATTGGATGGAGCTTAACATAAGATTGCATCTTATGTTCATTATTCAGGTACATATTCTCTTTATGCACACATGTACTACTTGGAGCTTATGGAGGCAGTGGCATCCATATCTTGAGGAGTCTTATTCTGCATACATAAAGGAGAATGAGTACATGCATGCTACATGCGTTCAGATGAGGTGTTAGAGAAGGTGTTTCCATATGAGTATGAGGATTTTTGTCAGCAACATGTTAGCATTCTATGCTAAGTCTGTAAGTATGTGATCTTTCATACACACATCTGATTTAGGGTCTTCCATAGCCTAAAATTAGATTAGGGTTTGCTGAATATCAGTTTCAAAGTGATCTTTCCTCTTTCTGTCACTCATATTTATTCTTCTACAACCTATGAGGTCATACATCTCATACATATTCAGATTTCTGTCCCTACATCTGAATATTCTTGTAAATTGTGTACCTATACTCTTCCATCTATTTCTGTTCACATAGAGTGGTTGAGATTTTGACTCCCACATTGTAAATTGACATTTGTATATATGATGGTGCGAGTAAGCAGTGGCTTACGTAACACTTTGAACATGTTGTCTAATCTCTCTCTATCTTTGTCTCATCATTGTATGATTAAGTGTTTTGACATATGACATACACACTTAATCTAGATGATTAGAGATTTGACAATTAGACAATTTAGTCACATGTTGATTTATCAATATGGAGAATGAAGTTGATGATCTGTTAGCAGCTAAATACTTTTGGAAGAGTAAAGATACTTTACAAAAGTATTTCATGAAGACCAAGACTCGATGAAGAGAAGGCTACTTCAAATTCAAGGAAAAACAATGGTTTGGAGAAGATGAAGGAACCAGATCAACATCAAATCACAGGTATTTGTCATATCTTAGAAGAGCAGTTATGAAGAGATTTGAAGGATTGAAGAAGTGCTTTTAAGCACTTTCATTAATTTGAAAGTTAAAAGCATTAGCTACATCAAAACAGGTATCTAGAGGTTGCTCTTAACAGTTTTGATAGAAGATCTCTTTCATGGCAAGAAAGCTCATCTAAGAAGACAAATCTGGAGATCAGATCAGTTTTGTTTTCAGCCAACACAGGGTTGAAAGTTTTTGTACCTAGAGAGGTAATTCAATATTCAACATATGAGGAGATGGATCTTAGTTGGTAAAACATGATTCTATGTTCACTTCCATTTATATACCATGTTTATTTTGTCTCTTACTCTTAGCACTAGAGAAAGAGAAAAATTCATTTGAAGAAGTTAAGAGTGCTTGCTACTTCAAGATGAAGAGAACAAAAGGTATGGAAGAGAAGTTTGAAGATGTTGACATCATTAGGTGAAAGAAAGATGAAAAAGAAGAAGATCCAACAATTCCAAAGGGAAAGTAAGACTTCTTTTTCTCTTATATTTTTCATATACTTTCACTACTTTTATCCTCTACATCCAAAGAAAAGTCTACGTGAACATCTTGTGTGAAGAAGATAGTTTAAAGAAGAAGCAGTTTCTTGTTTTGCATTATACTTGGTCATGTTTTAGAAGGTTTTGACAAAGAATTACATTGAGAGAAAGAATAGCAGGCAGCTTATATGTTCCCTCAAAGAATTCTTGGAGTGTCAATTCAGAGCTAATTGGTATATGACAAGTTGCAGAGAAGTATATTTCTTCTTTACCTAACTCTTGAGGTAAAAGAGTATTTATAGCAGATGTTGGAGACTTGGAGTGAGGATGAAAATTCAAAAAATTCAGTATATTCAAAAAATTCAGAGTTTTTCAGGATGAAAATTCAGAATTTCAGTATTTTCAGAAAATTCAGAATTTCAGTATTTTCAAAAAATTCAAAATTTCAGTATTTTCAGAAAATTCAGAATTTCAGTGTTTTCAGTAAAATTCAGAAAAAAATCAGATTTTTTTAATGTACCAGTCAGTTGGAGAATCTACTTTCTATGATTGTCTTGATTTTTGGATACATGCTTGTATTCAAAAAGGTGTTCCATAGATCCTATCACTTGATTGAGAAGTGGAGATAGCCAAAAGAAAGTCAAGCAGATACTATCACATTTCACCCGGGAAGAATATGAAGATATGAAGTATCAACTTGCAGCTTTTGGAGTTCTCAAGGTGAGAGTTTGTCCACTTATGTTCGAGTAGAAGTTCCAGATTTTGGGAAGGATCTAGTTGAAGAAAAGTTTTACAACTTTATATTAAAAGCATGGACACTTAAAGGCATTCAGGTAGCAAATCAAACATTCAATCGTGAAGTTTTGAAAAGAGCAGATTCTACATAGGTATTTTATTGCAGAGATGATAGATGTTGTATGATCTTGAAGATCTTGAGTATTTATGAGTCAATTGTCTATCTTTTGTTTGTCAAGTTCTTAACATCGAAAGAAGTAAGTCAAAGATTCATATTCTATTATTAAAAATAAAGCTAAATTAAAATCGATCTCTAATTTTAAGCAAAAAGCAAAAACCAATCTCTATTTTTTGCGATGAAGGCTTTTATGACTTGCGAAGTGATTTTTTCGTAAAAATTATGATGGAGCTTTATTGGGAGGCTACAATACTGTATAAGGAGCATGACACACTCTTGGACACAATTCACAAGCCAGCTCTTGGAGTTCTCAAGCTTTGGAGGTGAAGATTTGGTGAAGGAGAGGCTACTCTCTTGGAGCAAGAAGTCTTCTGCAAGGTGGTGGTAGCTATCTTTTGTAAGTTAGCCTTATATTCTGTTTTTAGGGTTTCTGTACCCTAATTTCAGAATTAGGGTTTGCTGATTTTCAGATTTGTTGCACTATTTTGTGAGAATTAGGTTCGCTTCGTTGCTCATTCGCTTCACATACACTCAGATTATAACAACATAATCTGAATTATGTATCATCGTCTTCTTGACTATTCTTCCATTAGTGAGTGCATCACATCATATGGTTGAGTAGTACTCCCATGTCGTAATTTGACATCTATTTTTTAGTGAGTAAGCATCCAGCTTACGTTCCCTATCCTTGTCTCAAGATCTCTTTCTTTCTATCTCTCACTTATCATCTTAATTAATTAAGTGTGTATGCTCAAAAGGTTTTGGTATTGGAACGAACTTGGGGCCCCAAATTCCAACACTTGGTATCAGAGCATAATTGACATACACACTTAGTTAAGATGAGTGAGATTAGAATTGAGATTGAGGACAAGTTGGATGGATCTTCTAATTATCCCATGTGGCATGATGATGAATTTGTTAGTGACAAAGGATTTATGGAGTATTGTCAATGGATCCTTAACAAGACCAAGACGAGAATGTGAAGATGGGGCTACAACAGCTTCAAGAGGTACTGGAGTTACTATCACATAACCAACTGAAGAAGAGGTAACCACTTCTACATCCAGAGTCACAGGTAGATCTTTACCTACAGTTCCTCCTTCTGAAGATCAGGCAAGATGGGATGCTAGAGATGCTTTAGCACTCTCATACATAGCAATGAGTGTCAAAAAGCATATTCTACAACAGATCAGATCTTGCAGAAGTTCTAGACAAGCTTTGTTGAAGCTTGAAAATCTTTTTCGGAGCAGAAATCCTGCTAGGAAAGCTCATTTGAGGAGATAACTAGCAAATACAAGGATGAAGGCTGGTTAGTCAATTCAAACCCACATTACGAGACTCGTTGACTTAAGAGATCAACTTCTAAATGTAGGAGTTGAAATATCTCATGAAGAAATGGTAAATACGCTGATTAATTCACTTCCTATCTCATATCGGTCTTTCATAACCACTCTTATTCTTACCACAAGAGATAGAGAGGTTACATTTGAAGAATTAGAGTTCTTGTCACTTCAAGATGAAGATCAGTTGAAGGGAATGGAAGAGAATGAAGAAGCACTTTTATCTTCATCAAAGGATAAAAAGAAGAAGAAGGAGAAGAAGGAAAAACAATCCAAGATGGAAAGTAAGTCCCTTTCACCTTCTACTTCAGATTCTGTTTCTACTACATCTAAAGAGAAGTCTTCTAAGAAGAAGGAAGTAATATGTTATTATTGCAAGAAACTTGGACATTTTAAGTCAGCATGTTATAAAAGGATTATAGAAAAGAAAAAGGCATCAGGTAATGTTGCAGAAGATGATAAAAAAGGGAAATCTCAAGGTGATTCTTATGCCTGTATCACCATTGAGGAAGTAGCTTTTGATCAGGTAGCTTTACAAATTCTTTCAGCATGTCCTTGGATATTTGACTCAGGTGCTACAAAGCATATGACAGGTTGCAGAGGTGTGTTTTTTTCTCTTTCCTATTCTATAGGTAGAAGAATTACTATTGCAGATGGCAATGATTTGGATGTTGTGGGAATAGGTACAGTAACCCTAAAGTCAAGAGAAGGTGGTAATTTTCAAATTTCAGGTGTTTTATATGTACCTAAAATGAAGAAGAATCTGCTATCTATATCTGCATTTTTAGGTAATGGTTTTAAAGTTGTATTTGAGAGAGATCTTTGTAAGATCTTATCACACAAAGAAGACAAGTGTATTTTGCAAGGTGAGCATAGAGGAGGGATTTTTGTTTTGTCAAAAATCAGTCAGGCATATGCAGTCAAATCTTTGTCACCGATGGAAGATATGAAACTATGGCATGAAAGATTTGAACATATTAGTTTTGGAGCTCTCAAGAGTATCAAAGACAGAGGTATGGTTGAGAGTTTACCCTCATTCGAGCTACAAGATGATTCAGATATATGTGAAGGTTGTCTTGAAGGTAAGATGCATAAACTACCTTTCAAGAAACATGGTCATATTATAGCTACCAAGAAATTGTAGATTATTCATTCAGATGTGAATGGACCTATGAGAAAAGACTCTATTTAGGGTTTCAGGTATTTTGCTCTATTTGTTGATGATTTTACGAGATACTCATGGATCTATGGTCTTAAGTTGAAGTCAGAAGTCTTTCCTATGTTTAAGAAGTTTATAGCTATGGTTGAAAATGAAAGTGAGGAAACTATCCAGATTCTCAGAAGTGATAGAGGTGGAGAATACTTGTCAAATGAGTTCCAGACATTTCTTGATGAGAAAGGTATTACTCGACACCTTACTATTGCTTATACTCCTCAGTAGAATGGTGTTGCAGAAAGAAAGAATAGAGTACTTGTTGAGATGATGCGGAGCATGATGGCATCCAAAAAGCTTTCACCAAAATTCTAGTTTGATGCATTACATACAGCTAGTCACATTTTGAGCGGGTCATCTACAAAAGCTGTAAAGGTAATTACACCTTATGAAGCTTATTTTGGTAGAAAACCTAATGTGAGTTACTTCAGAGTGTTTGGATCACTTTCTTATGTACATGTTGAGAAAAAGGATCGAGGCAAACTATATGTAAAGGCAAAGAAAGCTGTTTTTATTGGATATCCTATTGAGAGCAAAGGATACAGATTTTATGTTCCAGAGACAGGTGAAGTTATTCTTTCACAACAATGCTTATATTGCTGAAAATAAGGTTCATGATAAAGGAGCAGAAATTCCAGAGTTCATTAGTGAAAATGACTATGGGTTTTTTAGAAGGAATTTGGATCTACATGTTCAGCCATATCAGGGGGGAGTTAAAATTCCTAGGATTCAAGAAAGAGTTGAAGAAAGAGAAATTTCACAACCTTCTACAGAGTCAGTTCCACATGAGACTTTGGTTCCAGAAATGGAAGAAGTTAGAGTTCCAGAAAGTCCTAGTACCTCAGAAGGACAAGTTCCAGAACCTGTGGAAGCTGAAGGGTCAGAAAGAGTTTCACCACTGTTTAAGGATACACCTACATGGTTATATTAGACTTGGAAAGATAGTGGTATAAAGACTTTTACAGGAAGAACAAGGAGTCAGACGAGACAACAACAACAAAAAGATCATGTAAGTTTTGCTGAAGATTCATGATATTTTGGCACTAACGACAGTTGAAGATAACCTACATGTGTTAAAGATGCACTTAACATTCCTATTTGGTGAAAAGCTATGCAAAAAGAGATTGATTCTATTCATAAGAATCAAACTTGGGAGCTATGTGAGTTACCAGAAGGAAAGAAAGCTATAGGTATAAAATGGATCTTCAAAATTAAAAGGAAAGTAGGTGGTACTATTGACAGGTACAAAGCAAGATTGGTTGTCAAAGGATATGCACAACAAAAAGGTATTGATTATGATTAGACGTTTGCTCCTCCGTCTAGGATGACTGTCATTAGGTCAATTCTTGCTTTAGCAGCACATTTTGGTTGGCATATATATCAACTTGACATAAAGACTGCTTTTCTAAATGGTGATTTACATGAGGATGTGTATACTTAGCAGCTAGAAGGTTTTGAAGAGAGAGGTAAAGAACATTTGGTATGTAAGCTTATAAAAGCTTTGTATGGTTTAAAACAGGTACCTAGAGCATGGTATGAAAAGATACATACATATCTTTTGTCCATTGATTTCCATAACTCAGATGCAGCTCTTACTCTTTATGTCAAAGCTGAACTAGGTATGATGATTATAGCAATCATTTATGTGGATGATATTATAGTCACATGTCCTAGAAATGAAGATTTGCAGATGTTCAAAGAACAATTGAAGCAAACATTTGATGTGAATGATTTGGGACTCTTGCATTATTATCTTCGGATTCAGTTTTTGTTTCAAGATGAGTGTATTTATGTGACACAACAGAAGTACATCGAGAAACTTTTGGAAAGGTTTCAGATGAGTGATTCTAAACATATGCAAACACTTATGGATCAGAATGCGTCTTTACAAGAAGATGCGGAGTCATTTGATGCTACTTTATACAGTCAAGCAATTGGATGCTTGATATATCTTTGTAATACACGTCCTGATATACAGTTTGTAGTTTCTCAAGTATCAAGGTTCATGCAGAATCCGACAGTGTTACATTGGAAAGCAGTAAAGCGGATCTTCCGATATTTGAAGGGAACTTCAAATTATGCTATGGTATTTTCGAAATCTACACATTTGTTACTAAAAGGATTTTCAGGTTTTGATTGGGCAGGTGATAGAGACACAAGAAGAAGTACTAGTGGATTTTGTTTTTATCTTGGAGATTGTCTTATTCATGGCTTTCAAAAAGACAACCCACTATTGCAACTTCATCATGTGAAGCTGAATATCGTGCAACATTTACAACTACTCTAGAGTCAGTTTGGTTGCAGAAGATTTTCAGTTATCTAGATGTGAGAGTACATGAACCCATTCAGATATTTTCAGATATCCAGAGTGCTATAGCTATAGCAAAGAATCCAGTGCATCATGCAAGGACAAAGCATATAGAGGTACACTACCACTATATTCGAGAGCAGATAGCTAAAAAGCACATTGAGTTGGTTTATGTTCCTTCTAGTGAGAATGTTGCATACATTTTTACCAAAGCATTGACTAGAGATAGTCATGAGAAGATTTGCAGGTTACTGAAGCTTGTACCAATATGACATTGAAGGAGGGATTGTTGGAAGTCAATGTACATATGGCCCACATTCCAACAATTCTACATTTTGGACTCAGCATTTTTTATACAGTTTGGGTAAAACTTTTTTAGGCTAGATAGATAGAGCTTGGTGAGAGCTATCTAGTGGTATGCTTCATTTCTTCATCAGAGGTCAGAACAACAGGGAGATAATACAAACCCTAATTTAGCCAAAAATGGAGGAAAAGCGGTTCATAAGGTCCAAACTTTAAATTAGCTAGGTCATATGATAAATTTGTCCAAAAGCAAGTAGTTTTAGCGATCCAATTTAAAAATAAAGCTAAATTAAAATCGATCGCTATATTTAAGCAAAAAGCAAAAACCAATCGCTATTTTTGCGATGAAGGCTTTTATGACTTGCGAAGTGATTTTTTCGTAAAAACTATGATGGAGCTTTATTAGGAAGCTACAATACTATATAAGGAGCATAAGGCACACTCTTGGACACAATTCACAAGCCAGCTCTTGGAGTTCTGAAGCTTTGGAGGTGAAGATTTGGTGAAGGAGAGGCTACTCTCTTGGAGCAAGAAGTCTTCTACAAGGTGGTGGCAGCTATCTTTTGTAAGTTAGCCTTATATTCTGTTTTTAGGGTTTCTGTACCCTAATTTCAGAATTAGGGTTTGCTGATTGCCAAAAATGAAAGTACCAAAATTAGGGTTTCTGCCCTAATAGGATTTTGGACTGATGTGACATTGTTTTCCAGCGAGAGAGAGAGAGAGAGAGAGAGAGAGAGAGAGAGAGAGAGAGAGAGAGAGAGAGAGAGAGAGAGAGAGAGAGAGAGAGAGAGAGAGAGAGAGAGAGAGGGAGGGAGGGAGGGAGGGAGGGAGGGAGGGAGGGAGGGAGGGGGGGGGGGAGGGGGAGGGGGAGGGAGAGAGAGGGAGAGAGAGGGAGAGAGAGGGAGAGAGAGGGAGAGAGAGAGAGAGAGAGAGAGAGAGAGAGAGAGAGAGAGAGAGAGAGAGAGAGAGAGAGAGAGAGAGAGAGAGAGAGAGAGAGAGAGAGAGAGAGAGAGAGAGAGAGAGAGAGAGAGAGAGAGAGAGAGAGAGAGAGAGAGAGATTTTTCATTTTTGATCTGCTTGTTTTTTTTGCAGGGTCTGCCTGGGTGGTTTTGTCAAGGAGCTTTGTAGAATATTGTATCTGGGGTTGGGATAATATACCTCGGACTATTCTGATGTACTATGCAAATGTCGTTTCATCTCCTGAAGCCTATTTTCATACAGTCATGTGCAATTCAAGGGTGTTCCGGAATACAACAGTCAATCATGATCTGCATTATATTGTATGGGACAGGCCACCTAAGCAGCATCCACATATTCTGGGTTTGAAAGATTTTGGCAAGATGATGAACAGTGGTGCCCCATTTGCAAGAAAATTCGAAAGGGATGATGCCGTGCTTGATAAGATTGACAGAGATCTCCTTGGACGGCACCATGGTCGGTTCACACCTGGAGGCTGGTGCATTGGTAGCAGTGATAATAGAAACGATCCATGTACAGAGAGAGGGGATCCAAATGTTTTGAAACCAGGGTCAGGTGCCAAAAGGTTTGAGAAGCTAACACTGAAGCTGCTGGCGCCTGAGAAATTTCGGGAGAATCAATGCATTTGAAAGTAAAACTCTCTTCCGGGATAGTGATTTGTAGTGGATTTTGAAACATCATCTTCATAAACTTATTACAGCAATAGGGGCCATCCATACCCAGTGTTACAGGACAGTCAATCCATTCACCTCACTGTACCATTCAAGCGTAGAAGTGTTGCTATAACAGATCATTATTTTTTGTGTACATAAGAATCTATGATGAGTTACACTCGGCTTCTTGTATCATTTTTATTACAATAATTTTGCTTCTGTATCAATTCAAGAGAGATTTGAATTCTCTTAAGACTCTAAAAGAAAATATTGGCAGGTAATTTACAAAGCAGTCCAACCATTGTATTCCAAATGTTGCTCTATCACCGATTTCTCTTTCAAAACAGAGGCTATATGCTGCTGGAAAATGGTTACCTATGCACGCTTGTGGGCCACTTCTACTATTGTACTGATTGCACAGTTAATCAACAGAATTACCCTAGCATTATTTTTGTACTGGTAGAAAGTACTTGTAATTGAGCATGTATAATTAATTTAGTGCTGATCGACAACAGGACTCAATGATCAGGGATATGTTTATGAATTCTAGTGACAGTGATATTTGAGCACCTGTACTAGTAATATTTTTACTGGATGCCACTGAGGTAGATCTATTTGATGTTTGATGGATTTGGCTGAATCTCTTATTTCAAGCTCTAGGTCATCCTCCTCAACTATTTGGCCTTATTTTCAGTTCAAGTTTTTGTAATTTTGGGTTTTCCCAGAAGGATAGTATGATGAGTCACGAATCATTAGCTCAGATCATTAGTAGGTCAGGTGCCCAAATCGTAGCAGCATTTAAGAGTGACAAGATGATCATTGTGTCGAAGAGCCACCCCTGAGTGCGAGGCTCCTGGAAGGTGGCTTGGTGACACTGTCACTCTAGTAAGGAAAATGATGCATATCCTTTCGTCAATCTGTTTCTCACAGCCTGTGTCATAGAAATTCCACCTGTCCATGCAGTAAAGGTAGCCCTCAGGTATACATACAAGCCACTGCCTCAACTGTGTGAGAGAGATATACGCCCCTCTGTTCAAAGCATGTAGATGTGACTCCAGTCCCACGTTGGACTTGGATGGTGGAACTACGCGATCAGCATGTAGCTGAATATATATCCAAGTGTCTGCTAGCATAGAACCACTGCCTCCGTCTCAAGATGAAGTGTGTAACCTCATTAATGGAAATACCAAGGAGTGTGGATGGAGTGGGCATCCTTGCTTCACCTCATCCTCAAATATGCACATGAGTAGTGAACATGGCTAGATACTTGCTCATTTAGTGCATGTATATCAGAAATAATCTATCTCGAACCTTTAGACTGCAGCATCTGAAAGAGAATCTTCTTGTGGATTGTTTGAAGGCTTTGTGGAAATTTATGAATCAACAAGAGTGTCTCTGGTGTCATGATGATATCCATCACTTTACTTTGAAGTAAACATTGAATATTCCAATAAGAAGTTTGAAGAATGATGCATGAAGGGCAACAAGAATTCATCATTAGAATTTTCTTTTGGCATCAACATAGGATTTGTAATATAAATCAGAGGATTTGTTTGAGAAATAGTCCTGATTCTCAAGTGATTACCCTTTTACACGAAGATTGAGAGATTGAGTGAAGAAGGGAGATTAGGTCATTGATCTCATTAGGAACAGATATGCAAATGGCTTTAGGTGAAGGACGTCAATAGAGATGAAGAGATTTCAGTTCTAAGAGTTCCTGCCGCTTCTAAGGTCCATGAAAAGCCCATTGTGTATATAATTTATTCCATGTACTGCACTGAAAAATTGATCACACAGTTCATAGCTGTATATGGAGTTGAATTGGAGATGTGCCAGTAATTATTGGAGCACTATACTCCATTGCATCACTATTACAAGTGATGGAGTTGGGAGTCGTGCTATGAATAAAGTTACTGGTCAACTTGCAGATTAAGAGATGGTTTATTGTTCCAAAATTTTACTTAGTTTTTCTAAATGCCACGTCAACATCTGCTCTGTTTTTGCGGAACAGCATTGTAAATCAGGAATAGTGAGGAGTTTCCGTGAAGAGTTTTTTTTTATAAAATTGTTGTAAGAAAAAAACAAAAATCGGGCTTTTGCCTAATACATTAGACATCTCAAGCTGAGAATGTAATTAATAGCAGAGAAGCCTTGCCTGAAACCAGCTTGCCTGGGTTCTTGGAGTTATTGCTCTTTCGATGTAGTCAGTAACTTCTGACTCCATAACTGTCCCATAGATCTTGGCCAAAACATGGCGATTGTGATGGTCTTGTAGGTGCCGAGGTCCGCAGATTTGTCAAGGAAGTTGTCCTTTTGCTCTTATCAAACAAACCGTGAGTGCCATACGACATTTTTTGTGTAGGAAATCATGATTGCTTGAGAAATCGTGGTTTAAATCATGATTTTCCATCCACAAGAAATCGTGACTTCAAGTCCGGGAGAGTAGGCAGGCCGAACTTCCTTTATTTAAAAAAACTCGCGACTTCCCATTCATAAGAAATCATGTTTTCAAGAAAATTTTTATTTACTTTCCACTCATAAATCATTCTTGGAGAAATTGCAGGTAGAGAAATCGGGATTTCGTATCTCAAAAATTGTAGTTTCAGAAATCGGTGGTTTCCCTCATATCTTGAGAAATCAAGATTTCCAAAAAATATGTAAAGTTGGGAACTTGTAGTCTTTAATGAAAAATTTAATGTGCGTAGACTTATCTTGAACTATTTTAAGGCTTTGTGGTGAGAAAATAGAACTTGAAGAGCCTCGAGTAGGAAAATCAAGCACTCGAAGCTTAGATCAAGGGGCTTCGAGTGAAGCTACCTACGAGTGAAGCTACCTACTAGAAGACCAACAAAGTGGGGATTTGAGGTTAAAATTGGAGGTTTAAACAACAAACCCACTTGCGATCAGGATGAATGATAGGACTTGAGAAAAGAAACATAGTTTCATCTTTTTGGAGGAGAGTGTGATTCCAATTGCCACTAAGACTCAGATATTTGATTGACCAAGAGGTGATTGCTACATCTATGGACCTACAAATACCAATTAAGGATGAAGCAATCTTATCAAGAATGAGGTGAGTATCACCTTACAATACATATACATCGATTCTCTTGGAGTATATAATTAGATTTAGGATCTCGATGAGTACTCTACAAGAATCCGATATTTGAATCCATAGGTGGACATTACCTAGACAAACAAACCATTATCTATGTAGTTAATGACCTACCTAACAAGAACAATGATCTTAGAGAGATAGTACATGAGAATCAAGACCTAGATGGATAGGACGAAGAATTGGTGACTACACCACGCTGAAAATTTGTTCTCACTCGTATCTTACAAGTAGCCATGATTCCTCTGGAATACATGCTCACATAAATATGCATGACAAAGAGGACATATCATATATTGTCAACATTTACACCTATGGTAAGGGACCAACATATGTGATTATATAAGAAATAAAAGATCCAAAAGCTGAGTTTCTCATGACATACATTGATAGAATCTAGAGAGAATATTGGAAACTAATTGAAAATGATAAAATTAAGTACATATACTTTATACAATCCATTTTTCCATTAAAAAGACAAGAAATCGAGGGAAAACTTAATGAGGAATCAACACAAACAAAGAAGACACGTGTCAACACCAAGAGGGGACCCATTCAATGAGGATGACACATATTCCTCTAATATAGTACCCATGGGACCCCTCTTATCCCACAAGAACAGGAGTTTACATAGCTGGGTTAGACTGCGGTCACAACTACCGTGGGGCAGGACAAACGGTGGCACATCAGCCAGAAGATACAACTTTCCAGGTTAAACATGTCTCTTACATGGTGCCGGTGGGAGTTGAACCCTCGCCCCCGCCTCAAGAGGCACCAACCACCCAGACAAGCGGCCTGGGATTGAACAATCATTGGTTGGTTAGTGCATCTCCCGTTGCTTTTACAGAGAGCCAAGAAACAAATGCGAACGGTACAGTGAAGCCTCTATGTGTGGGAGTTAGATAGCCCTCACACATGGAGAAATTCAGGGTACTTTGGGTGATTTTTCCACTTTTTTGGTGACCTAAAATTGCTGAAGCAAACACATTGGTGCCCTTGAGCAAAATTATAATATAAATTTTATCTTAAAATATAGAAACTAAATGTCCTATTTTTTGTCTTTTTCTGAGACATGTGCAAAAAGAAATTGCACTAGGTATGTTTATCTATTTGTAGTTTATTTTTTGTCTTTCTTTTGTTTTATTTATATGTATATAATGTTAATGAATAAAAATTCAATAAAAGCACTTGACATCCGGTGGCCTTACTATCATGTGTGCTTAAATCCGGTGATCGGATGTACGATAAGGTAATCAAAAATTCAGTCACCGGATTATCATGTGCACTCGATGCACTTTTCGGGTCACCCAAAAAGCAAAAGCTGGTCACCCAAAAGTGAATCCATGTGCTACCTCTAAGAGAGAGCGAGAAGACGAAGTACATCTCTTACAGGGGGGCACATGCATACTCCGACCACCCTAAATGTTGTGAAAAAGAAACTTTTTGCCACATCGTCATTATTGTCATTAGATGTGTGATTTCTCTATCTACATGTAAGGTTAGCGGTTAAGGCATCATATTGTTCGGGTCAGTAAGGGAACCAATTGTAGTATGTAAAGCTCACATAATTATTGAAGGGAGTTTTTTAATGTGAACGGTTTTACATGTTTGCATTGTTAATTTCACATTACTACATGTTATGCGTATAAACATGATATATATTATATATTGGGATCCTAGAAATATGAGGTTAGGAGCTTACTGAACTTGCACATCTCTGCAATTGGTCTTTTCCATTAAAATGTTAATATGGTATTGACTTGAAAAGTACTTTTTTGCATGTGGGCTTAGTTCTTACAATGTTTTAAATCTTTCACGAGCTATTTAACATGCATCTATGTGATTGTTTTGGGGACATATGTGTTGGGATGATGTTTGATTCTTTCACAATGGACATCGGTATTTATTCCTTATCTTCTTTAATATATGGTATGTATGGGAGATGATTAAATGATTCTATTCAATATGAGAATTATTAGAATATGTTTATATTGAAGAACCGACTAATTTGGGTAGTAGGATCCTAGCTAGACTTTTGGAGCCCTAGGATCATCTATGATTATATCAAATAATCTAAAGTAATAAAAGCCTTTGCTTTTAAAGAAATACATTTCATTTCTCACTTACATATAGAATAATGGACTCATCTGTTAGGAAATGCATAGGTACTCACAAAAATTTAAGTACATGTTGGTTTTTTAGTAAGAGTGCTGGAACATCAAGCTTACACTATGCTTGAGGTGGATTTGATGTACATAAAAAATCTATCATTTGGATTATGTCAAAAATATCCATTGAAGAGTTTTTTTTACTTAAAGTTTGATGGTTTGCTCTCAATACTCAAATTAGACCTCAACCACTAAACGTTTGAAGAATTCAGTGCCTACTCATGGAGGAGGAGCTCCAACTAAAGGCAAAAATAGGCGACAACAAAGGAGATGTTTCATTCACAACAAATGCCAAAGGAGGCAAAGTGAACTCTTCAAAAGATGGAGACAAAAAGAAGAATGAAAAAAAGAAGTTCAAGGGAGAGTGCTTCTACTGCAAGAAGAAAGGCCATAAAATTCAATATTTTCACATTAAGGACGTAGAAGAGAAGAATGGCTCTTCAAAAGGTGGCAAGGGCAAGGAGTCTATCAACACTATAGAAAAGAGCTTGATTTATTTGTTATGATAGAGGAGGAATGACTCATGGGTGTTGGACAATGGTGCATCTCATCACATGATGAGTAGAAAAGGCCTTTATAGTTCCTTAGAGCCTCTAAAGTAACCGATGATAGTAAAGGTAGGCAACAATGCAAGATGTCCTGGAGAGGGTGAAGGTACAATTTCTTTTATTAAATCTAATGGGGATGTCAAAAAAGCTTTCAAATGTGTTGTATGTTCCACAAATCAAACGAAATCTATTTGCAGTAGCTTCTCAATGTTGTTGGGACTTGCATAAGGAGGAACAACATGTATGAGTTGTTTGCTCTTACAACCACTACAACTGTGGGCACAAGTAAGCTATGACATGAGAGATTTGGTCACATTGAATACCTTGTACTAAAAGAGATGCATTATAGGGGTATGGTTGCACACCTACCATTGATTACAGAAATGAAGGAACCATGTGAAGCTTGTATGATGGCCAAGCAATAGAGGAAGGCGTTTCCACAAGAAAGCAAGAACAAAGCAAGATATCCTCTAGAGTTGGTGCATGCTGGCTTGTGCGAAAAAATGCATTAGGATGAAAAACACCCGAAAAGGGATTTTTTGCTAATGACAGATTAATAAAATTGATAAATAGGATCTTTCCACATGTACAAAAATATAACATTCTTGTCTCCTTGAATCCTACAAATAAATGCTTTTTTTTTTATATAAAATATGCTCTAAAAGCACCGCTAACGTGATGGAATTTCTCGTATTCATTGAGCAATTTTTTGTTATGGAAACCTCTTTCTGTGCATCAACTAAATGATTAGGTGACACTAGTTGTAGAGGTGCCCATAGACTGAACTAAGTTAAAAGAGACAACAGAAAAAACCATTGGAAAGGTCGTATTCTCAGTTTCAAATTAAAGAGACATGGCTAGTTTGCAAGAGTTCAACATGTGTACACTCCTAAAGATATGGTGCTAAACAATCATCTGCAATTCCCGTCATACTATAAGTGAAGATAAACAATGCTCTTTTATAATGTTCAATTGTTTTTGTATTACGAACTATCTTTTTTTGTTTTGCAGATATTTTTCCTTCCAATGTTCAAGAATGGCAACCTATTGAATATTTATCAGGGACATTTAAAGTTCTTCATTAGGATTATGTAGAACTTTTGTATGCAAACAAATCTATTCCATTTTTCAATAGCATTCAATTATTTTTCTATTTTGCAGATTATGAGGTACCATCAGGGAGGAGTGCTTATGCATATCTGATACATCTGTCTGCTCCTTGTATATGTTCATTAGATTGGGATTCTCCTGATCAATCCACAGTTTCAAATTTTCTGTACAAAATGAAATATGACATTCAAAGGGCAATGTCACCAAGCCGAATTTCATGAAGGATAAAGATTCAATAGTTTTTTCTTATTCATGTTTTTGTAGCATGTTTTAAAAACATGGTATTACAAAAAACAAAAACATCATTGTTGAATAGGAGAGTTTCAATTTTAGATATTGATGATGTTTTAGGTACGGAACGGGATAGCAAAGAAGTTCAAAAGCTATGAGACATCATTTTATGTAAAGTTAGTCCAAATTCTCTTTAAATTTCATATCAGATATCTTGACAATCTCTTGTTTTAGGATATGAATACATAAGGTGCAAAAAAAGCTTGGAATCTGGATACCCTTGGATTCAAGGGAGAACTATCTAGAACTTGAGTTAGAATTATTGATGCATCCAGAGTTTCAACCTAGGAAAATAGTCTTCACTGCAAATTGGAAACTCAAAAATGTAAGAGAGCTCCTAGAGTTCCTTGATGAGGTTTCTCCATAGTTGAGATTCTCAATTGATGCTGCAATAATAAACATAAGATCAGAGAACACATTATCTTGCATTACTTGTGTGCCACCCAAGGTGATCAAGTTCCAACCCTTAAGAATGTAACATTTACTATCAAGAGGTTATCATAGATACACAAAGCTATACATTTACTTTTTCTTTTTATTCTTCCCCTTTCTGTGCTTATTCTTTGGGACATGCTTCAATGGAGAGTGAAAAGGAGGCCCTTTCTTCTTATCTTCAGTCTTCTTATCCGATGGAGGTGGCGGAGGAGAGTTTGGATCATATGGACAAATAACGTATTTGAAGATGGAATGGATTGCTTTTTCTCTATCCAAAAGGAATCATGCATGTGGATAATAAGATAAATTAAGATCAGGACTATAAAATCTATTCTCTAAGAACCTTATTGCATTAGCAACTACTCTCCATCGACATGATGTACTATCTTTTTGTATTGGCACAAGAATTTGCATATATACAATTTTTTTCTCTTCATTCAGTTTGCAAATTCATGCATACTTCTGATCAATGTGCATTTTCAAAACCTTCACAACACTACAAAGCTATAAAATAATCAGAATGCATGTCAATGGTGATACATAAGAGCATTGGAAGAGTACCAGAACTTACAATTTGCAATTGGCATGTGGTGATTGGAGAGATATCATAATAAAGTCTTGATATTCATTAAAATCAATAATAATAAGACTCCAATGACCCCTATAAATGTAACTCACACTTGTAAATAAAACTTCAACCTTATGAAAAGAATGAATTTATATGGAATATATAAATGAAAACTTACTTTTCAATATATGGATAAATTATATATTCTATCTCATCACTAAAACCGGTAAGAAAATAACCAATTTCTCCATGCTTGAATAGTATACATTGAGTCACAAGGGAACCCAGGATAAGGACCTTCCTTGAGACTAACTCTTCACATTGCTGGAGTAGGACCCTACAATATAAAATGGAGACCAAATGCATCAAGGAGGGTTACTGAAAAAATGATGAGCATATTATGGCCATAAGACAATACCTGAGAGTCATGTTGACTATGTTGGAGTTAGATGTCTGTAGAAGCATGCGAACAACACAAGGAAGAAGAAGAAGCTTGGAGCACAACACACAGTATTGAATGTAATACCACTAGAATGTACAAAGATAAGTAGCCCATTAGGGAAATAGGTGTATATACAAGCCGGGGGAAGAAAACCTCCTAAAGAGGGAAAAAAGTGCCTCGACGGTCCTAGAGCGTTCACACACATCACTACCTAAATATATCAACAACTCCCCCCTAGGAGTGACGCGGTGAACAAAGAGCTTGCACTCATGTATAAGAAAGTTCCAAGCTATGTGGAATCAATCCACAAAAGGAAGTAAGTCCAAAGCTTTGCGAAAAGCTTCAAACTTCTCCCTAGGCAGAGCCTTCGTGAAAAGGTCTGCAATGTTCTCCTACGTGGGCACATATGCCAAGCTGATCTCTCTAGCAGAGAACCTCTCCCTGACATAATGATAATACACCTCAATGTGCTTAGTGCGAGCATGGAACACAGGGTTCCTCACAAATGCCAATGCGCTCTGACTGTTAGTGAAGATGGTGGTGGCAGAAGACTGACCAACACCCAAATCAACCATAAGGCATTTGAGCCACACATACTCAACAGTCATTGTGAAAGATGCCCTATACTCAACCTCACAACTGGAAGTGGCCACATTAGGAAGAGCCGTGTGAGGCCTATAGCTCATGCACGGTTCGGCAGCCGAGCCCTAGCAGTAATGGTGCGGTTTAGGCTAAAAGGCTGCTTCTTTCTCAGCCAAGATATGCATGAGCTACCAAGCATGAAGCAAAAGCCACTAGTGGACACACAAGTGTCATAGCAACCAGCCCACTCAGAGTTAGAAAAAGCATGCAAATCTGGCAGTAGTGACCCCACCTTGGGATAAAACAACCCAAGTAGCCAGGTACCACTCAAGTAGCGAAAGATGCGCTTAACCGCTTGCCAATGCTTAACATCTGGGCAATGCATAAACCTGCTCATCTGTGAGACAACAAACTGAATATCTGGCCGAGTGATGCATAAGTAAATGAAGCATCCAATAGCATGCTGATAGAGAATAACATCAAATGCATCTCCAACATCATGAAGAATCAATCATAAACCTGTCTCCATAGGAGTGGCAATAGGCTTACAGTCTTCAAGGCCAAAATGCTACAATAATGTGTCAATATATTTCATTTGACACAAAGCCATTCCACCATCAACATGCATAAACTGAATGCCCAAATAATAATGCAAGTGCCCCAAATGAGACATCTCAAATGAGGCATGCAAATCAACCTTGAAATCAGCAATATGCATGTCATGATGACTAGTGAGCAGCATGTCATCAACATACACCACAATGATCAGAAGCACATCATTAGCACGCTTAACATATAAGGTGCTTTCAATTGGACTATTCTCAAAACCATGTGCAATGAGATAGGCATGCATCTTTTCATACTAAGCACATGGTGCTTGCTTTAAACCATATAATGCCTTCTTTGACCCGCACACCTAGTTTTCATGCCCTTTTTGCACAAAGCCACGAGGCTGAAGGACATACATTTCTTCATGCAAGTCACCATTCATAAATGCTGTTTTAATGTCCAACTAATGTACATTCCAACCATGATGAGCTGCAAGTGCACAGATACTATGAATAGTAGTCATTTGGCAAGTAGGAGCAAAGGTTTCATCAAAATCAATGCCTCTTTTCTTTGCGTAACCCTTTGCAACAAGCCAAGCCTTATACCTGTCAACTGTTCCATCAGGTTTACACTTGAGCTTGTATACCCACTTAGTGCCAATGGCCTTCTTGTTAGGAGGCAAGTCAGATAAAGACCAAGTACCATTTTTCATGATAGCATCATGTTCAGATTGCATTGCAACCATCCAATGTTCAAAATTTTGTGCTTCATCAAACGAAACAGATTCACTCTTATCACAGAGACTAGAGGCAGGCATAGCATAGAAATATAATGCAAAAGAGGCACTATGAGAGCTTGAACAAGTACAATATGATAGAGATGCATCTAATTTGCTGTCACACAAAGTCTGCACCAGCCATTTGGCATAGTTTTTGCCTACTCAATATCAGCTCTCTCATCAATAAGTGCATCATGTAAATCTGCATAAAAAATGGAATGATATGCTTTATCACATGAAACTTGCAAGGGCTGAGAAGTTGTCGCATTAGGACCAACACCAGACTGTCCACCTGTAAAAAGAGGAAGCAAAGTATCATACATGTCTTTGGAGCTAACAAATGTCTCCTTAGTACATGAAAGTAAGGGCTGAATAGAATCTTCCACAAAAACAACGTTATGGCTAACCAAAATGTGTTTAGTTTGTGGATGATATAGACGATAGCCTTTGCTTTGAGAATTGTACCCAACAAAAATACTTTTTACTGATTTATCATCCAATTTTCTGTGATGTTGTTCAGGCACTAATGCATATGCCAAACAACCAAAAACACGAAGATGAGCAAGAGATGGCTTACGACCATGCCAAGCCTCATATGGAGTGATAGATTGCAATGCTTTAGCGGGACATCTGTTAAGTACATATGCT
The DNA here is from genome assembly GCA_020310875.1 of Ceratopteris richardii. Lineage (NCBI taxonomy): Eukaryota > Viridiplantae > Streptophyta > Polypodiopsida > Polypodiales > Pteridaceae > Ceratopteris > Ceratopteris richardii. Next base: position 37,323,986 of record CM035409.1, on the reverse strand, counting down.
GCACACATGACAGCCTCAAGCCAGAAACTATGTGGTAAAGCCTGACTCTTGACCATACACATCGCCATCTCGATGAGTGACCTATTCTTCCGCTCAAAAACTCCATTCTGTTGAGGTGTATACAACACTGTAGACTGATGTTTTGTCCCATGTTCAGCCAGAAATGCATTAAAGTCAGAAGATATAAATCCCCCCCCCCTCGATTAGAATGGAGGGTGCCCATTTTACATGTTGACAGATTTTCAGCCAAAACCAAAAACTGTTTGAAGCACGTAAACACTTCGGACTTTGCTTTGAGTGGATATACCCATCCATGCCTGGAAAAATCATCACAGAAAGTTAGGAAGTAAAGATAGTTTCCAAAAGAAGGTGTCTGCATAGGACCACAAACATCACTGTGTACAAGCTGCAATTTCTCATTAGCCTGAACTGAACCATCTTTTGGAAATGAGGAATGCTTCATTTTCCCCAAAATACAGCCTTCACATACATGCTTACTGGGTGCCCCAAGTTTGGGCAAAGAGGACACCATTTCAAATTTCTGTAGGTGTAGCAAACTAGCAAAATTCAGATGACCAAAGCGTGCATGCCAAAGCTTTACATCTGACATAGCTTGAGAATCATGCACTGTGCATGTTGAATCATTCACATATCTTTCATAGTCTATGAGCTTATACATCCCACAACATAAAATGTGAGAAGCAATAATCACATCGCCATTTAACAGATCATGAGCTATACATCTGTCATCAACAAATTTCACAACCAAGCCAATCTTGGCTAATGCAATAACTGATAATAGATTTTTCTTGATCCCTGGCACAAATAAAGCATCTAACAAAGTGAAAGAACTACCATCAGCAGTAGTCAAAATGATCTTATCAACTCCTTTGATAGGATAAGAGGAGTTGTTGGCGCATGTGACATTATTCCCTATAGGGGCAGGCTCGAGTTAAGTGAAGAAACTATGCTGCGAGTTAATATGTTTGGTTGCCCCACTATCAAAGTACCAAACATTTGAGTCTACTACAAACATGCACTACTGATGAGAAGATGGGTCAAAATTGCAAACAATAGTAAACGCCCATTCTTCATCTTTCACAAGATTAGCAGACTCTGTTTTTGGTGTAGAGGCCTCTACAACAACCATTCCAGCCTCTTTCTTCTTTGCCTCTTTAGTAGCTAGTTTTGGACAGTTCTTAATGACATGATCATTTGCTTTACAATATTTGGAAAACAACTTTTGCTTTTCTGATCTCTTCTCATCTTTGTCTTCCTTCTTTGAATGTGTAGCATTTGCAGATTTCTGCTTACTAGTAGAAGCACTCCATTTTGCTTCTGACTAGCCAGGAAGAGCTTGATTTGCAACATGCATAATAGACCTATTCTTCCTAGACTGGTCTTCTTGCAACAAAACAGAAACTAACTCTTGAAATGTTAAGGCATTTTGATTGCCTTTCATCATCAAACAAAGGGTAGAAGCAAAACTCTGATATGAGTTGGGAAGACTGTTCAGAAGAGTCTGCACAAGTGAACTGTCATGAAGGACTTCGTCTACAAAAATCAACTGTTCCTTCAAATCCTTGATCTTTATCAGAAAACTGTCCATAGAATCACCTTCATTCATGTGCTCTCTCTCCAACTATTTTTGGAGGTAAGAACACGAGCCTCATTCCTAGCCTGGTACAATGTGGTAAGTGTATCCCAAGCATCCTTAGTTGTTTTGCAAGAGCAAATGTGAGGAATAATGGCATGTTTGATAGACAAAGCTATCAATGCACGTGCCTGAGAATCTCTGCCATCCCAACGAATTTGCTCTGCAGTAGGTGCAACAGAAACAACAGTACAAATAGGAATCTAAAGAATATCACCATCTTCGACGACTCCTGCATCAGCTTTCGTACCTGTAGTTGTAACAGTTGTAGGTGTGATAGGATGTTTTTCAACACCCTACACAATGTTCCATATTCCTTTTGCAACCAATACATGTCGCATCATATAAGCCCATAATGGGTAGTTGGTACCATCCAACTTATCCTCAACAGTGAACATACAAAATACATCACTGCTTTCGGCCATGGCTAGTGACTAAAATACCTTGATGCATAAAATTGAATGTATCTCAAAAAGTTGAACACAATTGCTCAAACGAATTTTGCTAAACCTGTAGCAGACTTCGAGATGCTTATACTGGCGAACCGAAACTGGTATATACCTTTGGCACAAAAAGAAAAAAGTAGCCTACACAAGCACTACGATAATACATTCAGAGGCTAAAACAAGCTCAGATCACAATTTTGGCATGACACAACAAAGCTATTTTGATCTTTGAAACACCCTGAGTATGCTCACCAAAAACATGCGATTTTGAGATTGCAACCGGAGGGGTGTCGGTGACGCCCTAGATGAAGCGACGACCTACTCGGATACCAATTGTTGGAGCTAGACATTTGTGGAAGCATGCAAACAACACAAGGAAGAAGAAGAAGCTCAGAGCACAAGACACAATACTGAATATATTACCACTAGAATGTACAAAGATAAGTAGCCCATTAAGGCAATAGGTGTATATACAAGCCGGGGGGGGAAAAACCTCCTAAAGAGGGAAAAAAGTGCCCCGTTGGTCCTAGAATGTTCACAAACATCACTACTTAAATATATCAACAGACTGTGCTATCAGAGATCTCAACATTGAACTCTCTCAACATTTTGTTATCTTCAGGCTTTATGTCAAGCATGTAGTCTTCCTCCCATGGCATTGAAACATTCACAATTACATGACCATGTGCTTTCTTTAAAAGCTCTAAATTTGCTTTTCTCAGCCTCTGAATGTCCTCAATGATAACAACTTCTTTTGACAATAAATTCTTCTTTCTCTTTTGCTCCTCAGAATCTACTGCATTTCTTGTTAAATGATCATGAAATGGGATCTCTTCAATTTTTATTGAAGATGGCTTAGGGTTTCTTGTTGGAGGAATATTAAGAATATCAAAGAATTTCTAATCATACTTGTCAAGAGGTATAATGGCTTTATCAAATTTATATCTTAGCTTGGAGACAACAACATAGTCCTTGGCTATAAGTGTCACCCTATGATAATGTGCTGCACAGAAGTACACATCATTCATAAAATCAATTGCAAAATCTTATGATGCCTCTTTCAAGCACAAAAGAGCTTGGGTTTGCCATTTGACGTTCATGAATGAATTTTTCATCATCATTGAG
>CM035409.1:37288261-37315761 GCA_020310875.1 Ceratopteris richardii | reverse complement strand
TGTGGAAGACGTAATTGATCTGCATGGATCGCTTGTTCTACTGCGAATAGATGTAGCAAATGTGTGGGTCTGGGAATGAAAATTTCTGAATGATATTCCCAGAATCCCGTGGAGAACATTTCCTCAAATGTCTGTTTGAAGCATGCGGGTAAGTACTTTATTCGTGCATGCCAGGCAAAGATTATAGTGACCGAGGGAGTCTGGCTCATGTCGTAGACTAAATCCTTGTTACCTTGAGAGAATCCAGGGGCAGAGATGTATGGAGCTTGTACCTTCCGAAAGGTTTTGAAGACAATGGTCATGAGCTCGAATATTTTCATACACATTTTCGCTGCTATGTCGGGTACATTATTTAGACGTGTAGACCAGTGCCGAATTGTTGATATCATGTAGGCTACGGTTGGGGTCCCTCGAGGTGGAGCAAAATATGGATAGTTAACCCAAGCCGAGCATTCTTTATTGTTGCCTACCTTGATCGCAAATGCTTGCCATGATCTGTGACGTACCATTGGGCAGTAACATGGATTATACTTGATATACAGTGGCATGGTTGCCCAGGTGCTCATCATCTCAGGGTAATCGGTTAGTAGACGTGCACGCCAATTAGGCTGGAAGATCGAGCCAGCACGCGCATCTGCCGGTAAGTCCTCTGGCTCAAATTGAGTGGCAAATGTGGGCTCCTTCCCTATATGTCTTTTAACTTCTGCATTATAATCATGTAACAAGACAAAATAAGGCATGTATTGCGACTCTGATGTTGTGATTAACCGTTGGTGGGATAGGTTCTGAAAGTAAGAAGACCGAAGGACAGTTTCTTCCAGATTTGTGAGAGATTGCATTTGCACGGCAACGCGATCATCATGTGTCTTTCCCACTTTCTCGACCCTTGTGACCCAATCTGGAACTTGAATTTCTAAAGTGTCCTGTCCTTCCTCTGTAGTCTGACCACCGGGTGTTGGCATTGGCTCGTACGGCTCTTCATAGCTATCATCGACGGGGATTTCCACTACTGTTTCAGGTTCTGGTTCTTCAGTGGGCGAGTGTGGCCTTTCATATGGTAAGAGGCATGCTTGGAGTTCTGCCACCTGTTTTCGGAGGATCTCTACTTCTTCTGTAGAGTGTTGCAAGATTATCGGCTCCTGTTGAGCTGTGGGGGCACTGGCTATCTGTTTCTTTAGGTCTGCACATTCAGTCTCTAACTTTTCATATGACTCCAAGAAATTTGCATGCTCCTCGAGTAAGATGCGAATGTCTTCCGATGGGACTGCTCTATACTTGGTAGGGCTAATGGCTGCTCCTGCAGTTCCTTCCATAGCCGCTTCAAAGTTGTCTTGGTTTTGTTGCTGAAGCCTCTTGTTCTCTTCTAGTGCTGCTGCCATATGCTTCCTTAATAGCCCAAGGTTGCGTCTGAGTGTAGCATTAGATATCATTTGCGCTTGGAGCACTGTTTCTAGTTCCTTGACTGCTTGATCATCTACTGTCGATGTCTTTGATTCCAATTCGGAGTGAGCCTGCTGTAAGGTGGTATGCTCGGTTAGGAGCGTTTGGTAATCAGCTTCAAGAGTGTTGACTCTAGCTTGTAGACGTTGAGATGCTGCCTGGAGGGCAGCAGTGTGTTCTTCCAATTGATGGTATTCTTGTTGTAGTTGATGTGCACACTGAAGTAATGTATTGAACGTGCTATTTACATTATGAGATGCAAGGGGAAAAGTTTGAAATGCAGGGGAGGTGGGATTGGGGAGGGAGGTAGTGAATGCTGTGTGTGCCACTGATGTGGTGAGTGGTGAGGTGGGGGGTAGTGGAGGGGGAGAGGGTGGAATTGTGGGGAGAGGTGCTTTGGTGGGTGAAATGTCCATTGGGTCAGACAGAGTGGTGTGTACAGGGGCTACCATGTAGATGGGTATGGTAGGTGAAGTGAGTGTGGTGTTCGTGTAAATTGATGTCGTTGTGAACATCCGGGAAATGTGCCTTTGAAACATTGGAGAGCGGATGAACTACTCCACAAAGGACGGGTATTGGGGTGGTGAGGTCAGGTTGAAAGAGGTGTAGGGGCCAGATGGGAAGTGAGGGTCATGGAATGGAGGTACCCGTATTGGGGGATAGGCTGGGAAACACAGGGTGCCTTCTGTGGGTGCCGGGTTTCCAACCACACTTGGGATTATGGGATGGCCAGTTATGGGTTCGAAGGATAGAAGGGTTGAAGTGTACAAGGGATTGGTGACAAAAGAGAAGAGGGTGTCTTGTGAGGTGGGTTCTCGAAATGAGAATGATGTGAATGAGGATGGGTTATAAGTGAAGGTAGAGGTGATGACTGTCGTTTCTTCCATGGTGGGAGGTGGTGGTGGGGGTGGAGAAGGTGGTGATGGGGGGTGCTGGGGTGAGATGGGTGATGTCTGAACGAAGGTTTCAGCAGAGAGGTCAATGGTGGTGGTGGGGGTAGCTGTGGTTTCAATGGGTACTTCTTGTTCTGTGACGGGTATCCTGATAGTCTTACCTGCTCGTGGTAATGTGTCAACTCTGCGTTTGTCATACCTCATGGACTGGCGGACTGCTGTGTGGACAACCTCCGGAACTCCTAAAGATTCTGACACTAATTTGAGGGTGTCAATGAAATGTTGATCCACCCCATCATCTGATAACATTTCTTGCATCAAAGCTTGACCTGATACAAGAGAGAGTTGATGCCTTTCTTGTACTGCTTTGATTGTGTCGTATAACCTTTGTAGTTGAGCTGTATATGCAGGTGCACCTACAAGTTCTGGCACTTCTTGTTGCTCATCATGATGCTCTTGATCATAATCCTCCTCATCTTCCTCCTGTTCTTCATCTTCATCATCCTCTTCATCCACTTCAACTGTGGTGACAGGTACTTGGGAGGTTGTTGCCTGCGTTTGCACATTCTCCACTTGTTGTGCCTCTTCTGCCTCCAGCTCTACATCTTGTAATAATTGTTCAAAGTCTTCATTCGTGAGTTCTTCCAAAGGTGCACCACTGGGAAATTCAAGATCGGTTGGGATGGGAGGGAATATCAAGTTAGGACCATCGGTGCTGCGTCTTGGAAGTCGGAGTGTGAATGGTCGGACTCTTCAGGGTGGAGGGGTGACGTCTGGTGTTAGGGTGGCTCCACGTGGTTGAGCATAAGGGACTTGGAAAGTACCTCTCATCTTCTTAGAAGGGGGTCCAGTGGATGTCCTGCCTCTAAACTGCTCTACACGATTCCACATTAGGGCCCGTTGAATAGGGATGTCATAAGCCAAACACCTATAAATTACTCTCGTCAGAGCACAGCATCCATATAAAACCTGTTTCCGCGGCCATCGTTTGTGAGCTAGGTGTATCTGATCAATTATCCAGTGGGGTAAGTTGATGGTGAGGCTCTGTGTCTCTTCCAGATACAAACTAAACCAAATCTTCTTGGGCGGCATGGTGAATCTATCTTGTGCAGGAAAAGCAAAGTGTTGCATGCACATGCGAAGGTGTATTGCAATATTAGGCGTCATGGACACCATGTCCTTGAGTTTGGTGAGGCTTCGATTCTTCATGTAATCTGGCACTAGGGTTTCTTTCTCTGTAGGAATATGCATTCCGCGCATATCTAGGGCCTCCCTCACCAAGTTGTTGGATAACCTAAACCTTTTGAGCTCATTTCCTTTTGTCAGAGATGGAATCACAAATGAGCTTGCGCCTTTTGGGTTCTTGTTTGGAGTCAAGGTGTTGATGAGATAGTAGCATCGCATGAAGTCAGGCTTTGGGAGCCGTGCACTGAAATATGCATCCAATCCTGCCTTCTTCCATACCGAACATAGACCTTCTGCATTTTGTAACTTCTCGAATTCTCTTGTAAAGAAATGGTATTTACCTTGCTTCCCATTGAAGTCCAACTCTGATTCCCATAGGTATGTTCCCTCTCCCAAGGGTCCTGCCACTTCACTAAACTAGTGGGAAGCTTTTCCTACGGGCATGGTATGGCCACTGAGAGGGTCCGCTATAGGTATGATTTTGATGGCTTGCAATTCTTCTGGTCTTTCATTTGTCTCAGGCAAAACGGGTAAACTGTCTAAGTCCACCACTTGCTGGCTCGTTTCTGTTTGAGAGCTAGTTCCTGCTGCCTCAGCCATGTTGAAAAATTCACAACCGGTTCTGTGAGAATATATGAATAAATGTTAACATTGCAATGGACACAAAAATGACACTGTGTCCTCGTTACAACATTAACATGAGCTTTTAGTGATAAGTCAGTCAGTCAGTGAGTGCGCGCTGCTTGTGTGTGTAGTTAGGAGTTGGGTAGACCTAGGAGCTAAGTGGAATGATGTAGTGTGAGAGTGATGTAGTTAGTAGGTGGGCATGGATGTACACCTGGGGTCTGGGGGTTTATTACAAGTTTTAGGCTGCCAAATGCAGTGGATGGGTTTTGATCTTGATTTTGTGGATCTGGAGAGTTTGATAGGAGTATCTGCTTGAAAATGAGGCTTTTTAGGGACCCATTTACAAGTGATTTTACTTGTGCTCATGGAAGAATATGTGTTCGTGCGTGATGTGTAAGAATGGGCATCGGATGTTCGAGTGAGTGAAACGTGTTGTACCGGGTGTGGCCTTGGTGTAGCTATTTGAGCCTGCAAGCAAGCCTTAGGCACCCAGATTCGTCGTGATTGTGGGCTGGCCTTCATCGACTTCTTGGGTACCCAAATAGACTTTACTTTAGCAGAAGATTTTATGAAAGACTTCTTATTAGTGTCGTGTTGTTGACTACTAATAAGAGGTTTTGGCCGTGGGGTTGGCCTGGTTGCAATAGGGTGTTCGCCTTTCCGCATCCATACTTGTTTCAACGGTTGAAACAATCTGCCTTGCTCCTTTTTTTGGCTTCCAGTATAGGTAGTACTCTGCTCCTTTGGTACTTGAACTGCCTTTGGTTGCTGCCTCCTTCTGGCCTTTGGAAAAGAAGGGAGTGCCGTCTTCTCCTTGACTCCGTTGTTGAGACAAGCCTCTTTCTGCATCATACAGTTTTGGACAAGAATAGCATTGTCAACTTCATGTGCACCCCTGGAAGGACCAGGAGTTTGTGCTTTACCTAGTTCCTTGAGTGCCTCATTTTCCAATTCAATTGTAATTCGGCTATGATTTACCCATACCTGAAGAAGTCCACTTCTTAGGTTTAGGTTGACTGCATGATCATAGATCCAGTCCTGACCCAAGACAAGAGGCTCAGTGAGGTCCTCATCTTGACACACTAGTACTTTGACTGTCATTACTTCTTCTTGAATGTAGATGGGAAGTTCCACCTCGCCCATGCAAGGGGTTTCCACATCTCCCAATCCTATGAGATATGCTTCTATAGGACTGACCGTTAATTTCAACTCTTGACTGTAAGACAATTTAACAGCGCTAGTGGCTGCACCTGAGTCAATCAAGGCTCTTACAGTCCTTGCACCCTTTCCTTGTCCTATATCTAAGGTTATAAAAGGACGTCGATCAATTATCCTATGAGAGCTGATACCTGAAACTTCACACATAGCCACGTGATATCCTTGGTCTGCATATGCACCTAGCCTAGGTTGCTCTCTGCCTTGTCTTCTTAATTTCATTCTCCCTATGCGCTCCAAAGCTTCTGCTTGAGCTTCTCCTCGAATTTGCTTTTCTTCTTCTTTGCGTTTCTTAGCAATATTGAGTCGACTTAGCATTTCCTCTGTGAGAGGTTCCTGATATAACTTGACTCTGCATCCGCTAATGTAGCTCGGGAGAACATCACCCTCTAAAGTGGCTAGTTGTACTGCTCCACTTGTGGAGATCCTATTTATGATCATAGGTCCGTAGCCTCTCTTTTCGAGCTTCCTTGCATGTTGTTTCAATGTGTAGACTAAAACTAGATCTCCTGCTTTCAAGCCCTTATCCTTCACATGGGCATCAAAGTATGCCTTCTGTCGTTTCTTAGCTGCATATATCCCTGCAGCTGCTCTCAATCTTGTTTCTCCTAATCGTTCAAGGTCAAACAGTCTAGAGGAGAGTTCATGACCCGTCCATTCATGCTCTTGTGCTACTTTCAGTGTTGGTATTAAGAAGTCCAATGGTAGCACTGCATTTTGGCCAAACACCATCTGAAAGGGGGTGGCTTGGAGTACCGTTTTGTAGGCGACTCGGTATGCCCAAACAGCATGGTGTAGCTGTTTGTCCCAATCAGAGCGTTTATTATTCACTAATTTGGTCAACACATTGCACAGAATCTTGTTTGTGCTTTCGGCTTGCCCATTAGCTTGAGGGTGATAGGGGGCAGACTTCTTATGTACTATCAAGAATTCTTGGAGCAGATTTTCAATAACTTCATTCAAGAAGTGAGTGCCCCTATCACTTACTAGCTCTATAGGTAGCCCGTATCTTGTGAATACATTCTCAAACAAGAATTTAGCAGTTGTCTGAGCGTCGTTCTTTGTCGTAGCTTTTACCTCTACCCATTTTGTTAGATAGTCTGTGGCAACAATGATGTATTCAGCATGTGAACCCTTGGCTGGGGGATTAATAGGACCTACAAAGTCTATTCCCCACTTAGAGAATGCACGTCCACCCATCATAGGTTTCAGTGGCATCTCATCTTTGCATATAGGATACTGAGTTCTCTGACACGCATCACACCGTTTCACATAGGTATGTGCATCCATGTGAAGTGTTGGCCACCAGAAGCCTGCAAATAGTATTGCCTTGATCACCCGATCTGGTCCAAAGTGTCCTTCTGCTACACCTTGGTGAGCAGTTTCCAAGATTCGGAGATATTCACTCTCATGGACACATAGTCTGAGGTAACCATCTTTACCACGTTTGTACAAATTCTCACCAATGAGTGAGTAATCAAGGGCTTCCTGTTCTAGGCTTCTTCGTCTGGCCAGTGTCATATCTTGAGGGAATGTTTTCGTCCTCGGGAAGGATACTAGTGGTTCACTCCAATCTGGCACTATGGACACTTGATAAAGAGTGGCATGCTCCACCGGTGGTTTAGTGCTGCAGATTGGGCATTCCTTGCACAACTTCTGGACATCAACTTCCATAGTCGGCCAATGCACTCCTAGTCTCCTTAGTGTCTGTAAGGTTCGTTGCTTTGAGTAGTGTTGCTCTAATGCACCTACATGTGCTAATTGCAACCATTTAGCGTACTCATCCTCTTCCACACAACAGGCCAAGATCCCTTGATCTGTGTGCTTGTACATACTTCCTGCCATGATGTGATACTTTTGGGCTTTTACTACCTCTCTATCCTGTGTGTTTATTACTGGATGGTTAGGCCCGTATGTCAATACTGGCACTAGTGGCTTAGCCCACTGTGGCACCACTTCCAAATTAAACAGGTAAGCATCAAGAAGGTCATCTGACACTCCTTGTGGGGCCTCTCCAGATGTGAGCTGTTGAAGCTCAAGGTCAAGGACAAAGCATGGAAGCGCATCAAGGAAGTGGACACACAAGAAGAAGGAGCTAGTAGGGAGCTCCAAGAAGCACCTGTCATATTTTCATATGAAATCCCTATAAAAATAGTGATTATTATCACTAAAAACCATTGTAAATACCATTTTCCATGTTTGTAACTCCATTTTGTTCAAGCCGAGGAGTCCCCGAGCTTGAGGAGTATTAGAACTACCATCCTACCAATTTTCATAATTTTTAGACTCCGTTTGAGCCCCCAAATAAGCCCTGGAACCTATTTTTTAACTAGGCCGGACACTAGGTCTGGACAGGGCCAAAACCACTCAAAAACTATAAAAAGGGCTGGAGAGCTCATTTTTGAGGGTAGCTTGTTGTAGATTTCAGCTTTGTAAGAGAGCTCTTGGATAATCGAAGATCTTCCATTGTTCCACTCCTTGCTCTTACTTTGTGCGCGTGTGTGTGTATGTGTGTGCATGCTTGTGTGCTTTCACTCACGCACTTGTGCCATCACTTGCTCACGGTCTTCATACCGGTCCTCACGTCTCCACGGATTGACATTTATGAGGTGTATCTCCTCACGTTGGTACTCACCATTGTGCTAGAGTGACACCAAATTTGGCGCCGTTGCCGGGGAGAGAGCTTCGAGGACGAGCGTGTGACGGTAAGACGTAGAGTAGCGACATTGGAAGGTAAAAAAATCATCATTTTCAGTTCAGTTTTTGAATTTTCCTTCTTCTTCATCTTCATCATCATCACCATCTCCACCCGCCTTCATCTTCTCAGTTTTTTCCATTTTTTAGAGTACATTCACCTTGTTTTTACTGGTGGTTGTGAGCAAGAAGCTTAGAGAGGGTGCAGAACAGAGGCGCTGAAGAAGTAGCACCAAAATAGATGAAAATCTGAGTGAACAACCCCAAACGTGACGAAACTTGCGCCAAGTATCGTGAGTGCAATATCGTGGGTTTGAAGGAAGATTTTGCATCTACAGACACATAGGAGTGACAAGGAGGACACAAGGTACTCATATTTGTAAAAATTTTTGAATTTGGACTCCAAAAAATCCAAGTATCGTGTTTCTCCCGCGGTTGAGGTATCGCGATACCTGACAGGTATCGTGAATCTCCTATGGTTGAGTATCGCGATATATCGTGTATCGTCTCAGGAAGATCGCGATACTTGGCAAGTATCGTGTATCGTTTTGGCCAGAGATCGTGTATCGTTTTGGCCAAAGATCGTGTATCGTCAGAGATCGCGATACTTACCAAAGATCGCGTATCGTTTTGTTCAGGTATCGTCGATTGTTTGATTCAAAGATCGTGTATCGTTTGGCTTAAGTATCGTGTATCGCTTCTCAGAGATCGCGATACTTACCAAAGATCGTGTATCGTTTTGTTCAGGTATCGTCGATCGTTTGGTCTTCACAAGGTCGTGTATCGTTTAGGGGAAGTATCGTGTATCGTTTTCTCCCGAGTATCAAGTATCGTCCCCCATCAAATATCGTTTTTCAGGTATCGTGTATCGTTTGTAGACAGAGATCGAGTGTCGTCTGGGATCAAATATCGAGTATCGTTTGGCCCAAAGATCGTGTATCGTCTGATTTGAAGCATTTCCTGAGAGGCCCTGTTTCCCTGTTTTAAACCCTAGAACCCTGAACTGGCATAACTTTCTCATACGAAATCCGTTCGGAGTGTTCTTGGGTTTGTTGGAAAGCTCGTGGGGAGTACAACCAAAACATCGACTAGTTACGGTAAAAATAATACCAGGATTATTAGATAGGGTATTTTGAAGTTGACCCTCAGGAAAACTGGAAAACCAAGGTGTTCCAAAGGATTCTGAGCAATAGAAGAGAACTTTGGGACTAGAAGCCAAGGCTTATGAACCTGCGATCTGGCAGACACTTAGGCAAGGATAGACAAAGCATTAGGTCATCTGAGGCTAGTGTCAACCATACAGCCAAGTCTTGGGCTCAACAGCTTAGTGGTTGTCCTTACACGCTAAGTTCAGAAACCAGTGACTCAGAAATGTCTTTTAGCATGGAGAGACCCACACGTGGCTCAGGCACTGCTTATTTACAGACACCAGAAGGTCCTTATAAGACCCAATTGGGGTATATCAGGACCAACCAATTAGTTGCTCGCATCTATGAGGATGGTCTAAGACGATCAGTGGTTCAACTCAAAAATCCTGACCAACCCTTTGGACTTGAACACCCAGTAGTCAAATTCGAAGAGGGTGCTTACATTGATAAAGAAGGAACAATGTATGTGGTTACCAACTTACCAAATAGGACAGATGAGTTTGGAAATATCATTCCTGAGAACGAGATAGGAGACCTAGAGAAAGGGGACCTAGGAGGAGAACCCAAAACCCCTAGAGGTAAGTCAGTCTTGACTAGAGTGATCACTCCAGAATGGATTCCTCAAGATAACAAAAGCATAGAACTATTCGTGAATCGAGAAACGGAGGAAGCCTTTTGGAGATTTAGGCCAGATCAACCCAGCCCAGTAGTCACCATCTATGAATTCAAGGACCCAGAGTCACCAGGGAAAGCTGTCTATCTAGATCACACATCTCAGAAATTATTCTTAGTATCAGATCATGACAGACATGCTTACACTTGGCAAGGTGAATCAATTTTCCCTCCACCAAGATCTAATGTTTCCCAGGGCCTCCAAGGAGCCGGATCATCCAAGGGTCATGAAACCCACAAGGAAAGAACTAGAGAGAGACCGGAGGTAAGCTTTGCAGACACTGTAGGCAGAGACAGATCAGGATATGGAACGGAAAGACCTGAAAGGGAGAGACATAGAGTTTATAGGCATCAAAGAGATGATCATGATTTCCCATTGCCTAGACCACGAGAGCACTCAAGAACCCTTAGACCCTCTCAAGTGGTTAAGACAATGAAGAACTACTTTGATGGATTTGGAGATCCTTATGATCATGTGGCGGAGTTCAAACAAGTGCTAAGAGCTGAACAGGTTGAAGACTTATTCACCCAGTTCGAGGCATTTGGTTTGACTCTTAAGGGTACTGCCTTAGCTTGGTTTCAACCTCTAAACAGTCGCAACTATAGAGAGATAGGTCAGCTGCTAGAAGAATTCATTGTGGAATTTTCCAAAAGCGGTATCAGGCATAACACATCATCCTTGATCCACAGCTTCAAGCAGACACCTCAAGAAACAGTGCGACTTGCAGGAAGAAGGTTTAGACAGTACTTGGAAAGATGCCCTGTACCAGAATTACCCACATCAGCCAAACAGGTGGCACTGTTTTTAGATGGCCTATTGAGCACAAAATTAAGGTCATATGTATACTTGAAAGAGCCTAGATCCATAAAAGAGTGTATACGGATATGCATTGACATAGAAGACAACTTGGGTGAGGAGTTAGGACTATCCAAACTCTATAAGGACTCTGATAGTTCTACAAGTCATACCTCTAGAACCTCCACTGAGATAGACGAGATAGCTGAGCAAGTGGCCAAAAAGCTAGGAGTTCAAAATAGACAAATGCCAAGGGTCACTTCAGTGAAGCGATGTTATACATGTGGAGGAGATCACATGGCTAATGTCTGCCCGTTAACGACTCAACCCCAAGGAAACCCTAATGCTCTATATTGCACCATTGAGAGGAAATATACAAATCATATGACCCAAGATTGTTCCTATAACAGGCAGGCGGTTAGACAAAACTATCAGCAACCTTACCAGCAGGGTAGGTATCAGAATCAGTACCAACAGCCATATTATAGGCCACAACAATATCAACCTCAATACCAGCAGCAATATCAGGCACCATATAGGCCACAACCAGTCCTTGGAAACCAACCGCCAGCTCCTGCCAATGTGATTCCAGTTAAGTATACAATGGCGGAGGAGAACCCTAATAGAGCATTGGTACCGCTAACCCCATTGATACCAAAAAATGACTCTCACGCTCATGGTTCAGACTACTTCCATGAAGATAGTCCACATGCTTATTATATAGAGTCACCTGAGCAAAGTGAGACTTCTCATTGTCAATATGAGACACCACCTATGGAACAAAATTGGGAGCCAGAATACTCCAATGTCATGTATACGAATCCAACTACGAGGCCCCAGTTGAGACAAGTAAGACCACAAGCCCCTAGAGGACCATGCTTTAGATGCCAGGGCGACCATTTCATTCGTGAATGTCCCCACCAACTAGCTCTGGGACAAGGGCAAAACATCACAATACAAGGCTTTTGTCCTGAGTGTGGCAAGGAACATCTTCCTAGAGAGTGTCCGAAAAACCCCTCTAGTGCACCCAAGGTTACACCCATCAATGTGGTAGGCTTAGTGGCAGATTCAAGTTCAAGTAGCAGTAATGTGGCTCCTATACAGGCAATTACTAGGGCACAGGCTGCACAACAAGCAAAACCATCCGAGCAATCGGAGTCAAGTGAGTCAGGAGAGCCTAGTAAGAGGAAACCAAGAACATGGAAGGATACCAGAGAGAAGGCTAATCGCAAGTGGAACAAAAAGATATCTGAAATAGAAGAAAGTCTAAAAGATGCCAAAACAAAAATAGAAGATATTGCATCTCAAAGCCCCTCGCATGCTGAAGCTCCATCCACTCCACCTCATTCCACCCCACCACCCATTGTAAATAACCCACAACCAGGGTCTGTTCTTGCAGATCCAACCCCAGAAGGCTTGGACATGATGTTCAAGGCCTACCAGGCTCGTCTTCAAGAAGGGCCAACAACTGCAAACTTGGACAAGAGTTATCCGAGAGCAGATTTAGAGATTGAACAGATGAAAATGTGCATGAAAATGGTAGAACAAGCTCAAGCTATACTTGAGACTAGTCAAAAGTTCAATCAGACAAACTTTGTCAAACCGGATTTGCATTTCCAGGGCTTACTAGAAAGATTAGAGTAGTTGGTAAACAAACCACAAGTTTCTTTACCTCCACAGGCTCAACCAGTTATTGAAAGAGGAAGCTCACCACCAATGGGAGCTTATGTTCCTAATTCCACGGATGCTGGAATACCTCCTTCAATTCAACAGCACTCTCAAGAGTTCTTGTGGGAAATACAAGAAGAGAAATGGGCCAAGGAGAAGGGTGATTCCCCTCCTATTCCTGAGATTGATGATCTTCATGATCAATTTCCCCAAGACATTCCGTCTATCTATGGAGATCAAACAGAGCAACCAGAGGATGAGAGATTAGATTTTGAATCTAATTCTTTACAAGAGTTGCCTCATTTCACAGGCCCATGGGAATCTGAATC
This sequence comes from Ceratopteris richardii, assembly GCA_020310875.1. Classification (NCBI taxonomy): domain Eukaryota; kingdom Viridiplantae; phylum Streptophyta; class Polypodiopsida; order Polypodiales; family Pteridaceae; genus Ceratopteris; species Ceratopteris richardii. The sequence goes on along the minus strand of CM035409.1, from coordinate 37,303,094 downwards.
TCTCCAGATCAGAGCTCCCACAATATTGGTAAGAAATGAAGACTCAGTGATTCCAAGAAACACTGATGTCGTGAAGAACACTAAGGTTCAATGTCATCTCACTGTAGAGGAGCTGCTCAAGGCAAAACCGGAGCTATGGAATCATGTGAAGGATCAAGTTCCAGAACTTAATTCCAATATGCCAAAAGTAGGTTCTAAGAAAAAAGTTCCAGAGATACCTCTCGACAAGATAGGAGACATGAGCGAAGGTGAAGAAGGTAACACTTATCTTCCGATCACCTATCAAGGTTACACAACCAAAGCAATTGTAGATTCGGGTGCTGGTGTTGCTATTGCGACCACCTCCTTGTGGAAGCGATGGGGCAAACCCACATTAAGACCAACAAGAATGAAGCTTCAAATGGCAGATGGTCATTTTGAAAGACCTCTAGGATTGCTCGAAGGGATAACTCTAACCACTTGTGGTGTAGAGTTTGAACATACATTTGCTATATGTGACTTTGAAGAAAATAATGTCTACGAGATGATCCTAGGAAGACCGTTCCTATGACAATTGCAAATAGTACATGATTGGGGAACCAACTCCTTGTACTTACAGCACTTAGGGGTCACCACCAAGGTCAATCTGAAGGATTACACCTTCAGAGATGTACCACCCCTACAGTGGAATCCTATCCACAAAGCGAAAGAAGATTCTATCTCCGTGCATTCTGGAAGTTCACCTGATCCATCATGGCTGCATGAAGATACTCACTTGTGGATGTGCAAGGTCGCAGAGGAAGAGGAAAAGCGCCTAAAAGCGAGAGAAGAAGGAACTCCCCCAGGAGATAGACCAATAAAAGACCCAACCTATACACTGATGATATTTCCAGATGAGGAATTTGAGCCTCATGGTTGGGCAAAAATCTTAGCTACCATGGACATAGCAGTCAATGAAGAACAATGGACACCTCACTGTGATGAGGAGGGTTATGATATTTCAGTGTTCATGTGTCAGCCCCTGTTGGAAGAGTGTGATCCTAGTGAGTTCATAGAAGAAGAAGAGAATGACGATGATCTAGAATCCATTGTGATGGATACTTACTTTGACTCAGAGGAACACTATTTAGAAGACATAGGAGTGTTAACCCAAAAAGAAGAAGAACCCCTCACAAATATTAAAACGATAAATTCAAAGGAAGGAAGTGAAGGTAGTAAAAAGAAAATGAAAAGAAAAGCAGTGAAACAAGAAGAGGAAGAATCATTGTTTGAAGTACCAGAAAATTTCAAGAAATATGAAGTAGAAGACCGAAAAATTTTGGTACGGATGCCTAAGAGAGAGGCCATTATAGGAGAAGCATATGACAATAAAGAAAAGACCAAAAAAATTGTAGTGACCATTGAAGGGAACGAAGAACGATGTACGTACATAGGAGATGACCTAAGTGCAAAAGAAGAAGCAGAGCTTGTAGCTCTATTAAGGGAATATAGGGATGTGTTCGCATGGCACTATAGAGACTTGAAAGGAGTAGATCCAAAGATTTGCTCTCATACGATTCCAATGACCGCTGATGCCAAGCCCACCAAACAAAAGCCCTACACATATAATGACAATTATGCAGCCAAAATAAAGGAGGAAATTGATAGGCTGATTGAAGCTGGATTCATCTACGAGATTGAGCACACTGAATGGGTGTCCCCCATTGTGGTGGTGCCCAAGAAGAATGGGAAATTGCGAGTGTGCATTAACCTTAAAAAAGTTAATGCCGCTACAATCAGAGATAGTTATCCACTTCCAATCACCAAACATCTATTGGAGCGTGTTGCAGGCAAGGAAGTTTATAGCTTCCTTGATGGATTTTCAGGTTACAACCAAGTAGCCATTGCCCCCGAAGATCAACACAAAACGGCCTTTGCCACAGAATGGGGAATCTTTGCATTTCGTGTGATGCCATTTGGGCTCACCAATGCACCTGCAACATTCCAAAGGCTCATGTGTCATGTCTTCAAAGAGTTCTTGCGAAAGAGCTTAGAAGTATATGTGGATGATTTATGCGCTCATTCCCAAGAAAGAAGTTACCACATCCCTGAGCTCAGACAGATCTTCAACAAGTGTAGAGATTATCGAGTGTGTTTGAACCCAGAGAAGTGTGTGTTCATGGTACGACAAGGTAAGATCTTAGGTCACATTGTTTCTAAGAATGGAATTTCAACAGATGAAGACAAGGTAAGAGCGATAGCAGAGTTGCCAAGACCAAGGAATGTTAAAGAGGTACAAGCCTTTATGGGCCATTGTGGATATTACCGTAGGTTTATACACATGTATGCCATCATAGCTAAACCTCTTTATGGGTTGTTAACAAATTTTGAGTGGAACGAGGAATGCGAGAATTCCTTCAATGAACTGAAAAGACGTTTGTGCACAGCACCAATATTGACTACTCCGGATTGGAGCAAACCCTTTCATGTCCATGTAGATGCCTCCAATCATGCAATAGGATGTGTGCTAGCACAACCAACAGGTGAAGGAAACCTAGATTTGCCGATAGCATATGCTAGTAGGCAATTAAATGCAGCTGAACGAAATTATACCACAACGGAGAGAGAAGGCTTAGGCATGGTATACGCTGTGAAAAAGTTTAGACACTATTTATTGGCAATAAGTTCAAGTTTTTCACTGATCATCAAGCTTTACTATATTTGGTCAATAAACCTTGCAATACAGGCCGCTTGGTGAGATGGTTCCTCTTACTAATGGAATACGACTTTGAAGTTGTTGTCAGGAAAGGTAGAACCCATCTTAGGGCAGACCATCTTTCTCGTATCACTTTAGGAGAGCCACCGCAAGGAGTGTCTGATGAATTGCTCGATGCTTATCTGTTCAATTTAGAAGTTGTTCCTAAATGGGCAAATAAGTTGGTACCAGTCCTAACCTTTGGGCCTGCAAATAAAAATGTGAAGACAAGCAAAGAAGAAATTGTAAAATCACAAAAGTATCAAATATTGGCCGGAAGTATGTACAAGCAAGATACCGAGGGCGTATTAGCTTGTTGTGTCGAGGACGATGAACATACTAGTTGGTTGCAACAAGCCCATGAGGGACTGCTAGGAAATCACTACCCTAAACAACGAACATTGCAGAATCTAAAACGTTTAGGAGTGTATTGGCCTAGCATGGACAAAGAAATACAGGAGTGGATCCAGAATTGTCCAGTGTGCCAGAAGAGACCCCCATTGGAGCATGCCACTCTTTATCATAAGTCATTAATCCCAGATTGGAGTGCTCCATTGGTTGAGTTCATGAGATCGGGAACATTACCCAATCAGGCTAGTCTTGCAAGAAAACGGAGCATGGAGCAAGAGGCTCAAGACTATGCCTTAGTAGGAGACAACCTATATCGAAGAGGCAAGGATGGTTACCTAAGACTGTGCGTTCATGAATCAGACTATTTGAAAGTCTTAGAAACTGCACACAACGGTGCTGCAGTTGGACACTTTGGGCCTGACAGAGTAATTAAGACCATTCTATTCTCAGGACTTTGGTGGCCCACTCTTCATATGGATGCACATACTTATGTGAAGAAATGTGACACATGCCAACGTGCCCAATATCCGATAAGAAAAGACGAGATGCCTTTAAGGCCAATGATGGGTGGACGTGCATTTTCAAAGTGGGTATAGACTTTGTAGGTCCCATCAATCCCCCAGCTAGAAACTCCCATGCAGAATACATTATTGTAGCCACAGATTACCTTACAAAGTGGGTGGAAGTAAAAGCCACGACAAAGAATGATGCTCAAACGACGGCTAAGTTCTTATTCGAAAATGTGTTCACTAGATATGGGTTACCAATAGAGTTGGTTAGTGATAGAGGTACGCACTTCTTGAATGAGGTCATTGAAAATCTCCTTCAAGAATTCATGGTGATACATAAGAAGTCTGCCTCCTATCACCCACAAGCTAACGGACAAGCCGAGAGCACGAATAAGATCCTATGTAACGTATTGACGAAACTTGTAAATAATAAACGCTCTGATTGGGACAAACAACTTCATCATGCTGTTTGGGCATACCGAGTTGCCTACAAAACGATACTCAATGCTACCCCATTTCAGATGGTCTTTGGACAGAATGCCGTGCTACCATTGGACTTCCTAATCCCAGCCTTGAAAGTAGCACAAGAGCATGAGTGGAATGGACACGAGTTGTCTTCCAGGATCTTTGATCTAGAACGCTTAGGTGAGACGAGGCTACGGGCAGCAGCAGGCATTTATGCTGCAAAGAAAAGGCAAAAGGCATACTTTGATGCCCATGTAAAGGATAAAGGATTGAAGGAAGGAGATCTAGTGCTGGTTTATACGCTAAAGCAACATGCCCGCAAATTGGAGAAACGAGGATATGGACCCATGATCATTCATAGACTCTCCACTAGCGGTGCAGTTCAATTGGCCACTTTAGAAGGTGATATCCTACCAAACTATATTAGTGGATGCCGAGTCAAGTTATATCAAGAACCTCTTACAGAGGAAATGCTCATGAGACTCAACACTGCTAAGAAGCGAAAAGAAGAGGAATTAAGGGTTAGAGAAGAAGCACAAGCAGAGGCGAGAGAGCGCATCAGAAGAAATAAGCTACGGCGGCTAGGCCTAGATGTCAACACAAAAGCTCCGAAATATCACATGGACATGTGCCAAAAATCAGGCATAACTACTTCTCAAATAATTGATCGACGGCCCTTTGTGACTATAGAGGTAGGACGCGGAAAGAGTGTAAAGACTGTGAGAGCATTAATTGATTCAGGTGAAGCAACTAGTGCAGTTCGACTTTCATACTGCCAAGACCTGCAATTGGACATCAAGCCCATAGAAGCCTATCTCATAGGGTTGGGAGGTGTGGAAACCTCTTGTGTGGGAGAGGTGGAACTTCCCATCTATCTTCAAGATGTTCCAATAAAAGTCAAAATGCTAGTGTGTCATGATGAGGACCTCACAGAGCCACTTGTCTTGGGTCAAGATTGGATTTACGACCATGCTGTCAACTTGAACCTAAGAAGTCAACTTCTTCATGTTTGGGCACATGAACAATGCATTACATTAGAATTGGAGAATTGCATGGCCACCGACCAAGACACCACACGCTCTCTTCTTTCCTCTAAGGCTAATCTTCTCGAACAAGATGTTGTAAATGTCACAGGACCTATGATCCAGACGGGCACAATCATGGAAGGACAGTCGCAAAGGCAAGAAGAACCTTCTTCTTTTTCAAAGAGTAAAGCATCCACATTAGTCCAACCTCAGAAGCAAACAAAACAGTGCAAGATAGCCAGTCTATCAAATAGACAAAGAGCCTTCAAGAAGAAAGAAGTTATGGGCATGAAGCAGATCTGGGTAAAGAAAGGAGTGCAACCATCGATGTTGCCTCAAAGATTCCCACCCAACCAGATCGACCATGAAAAAAGAAGGACCAAGCACCTACGACAGGCTCAAGCACGAAGAATCCAACAAATTTGGGTACCGAAGCTATCAAAGAAGGTCGACCACAATCATGTACAAATTTGGGTGCCTAAAAAATTAGCTACAGCTCAACACGGGCGATTACAGATGTGGGTACCCAAGAAGCTCTTACATACACAACGGCCTATGCTCCCCACCAGGCGAAAGGTCTCAACAAAGAAGCCAAGGAAAGCAAAGGGTAAGAACAAAACACAAAGAACAAACGAAGATAAACTCAACCCTTTTGCAAAAGAAAGCAGGCAATCATCAAGGATATGGGTTTGGAAGCCAAAAGCACCAACAACATCCACAGAACCAAAAGGCCAACCACACGGGATACCAAAGTTTGGAAAGCATCCAAAGATGATGTGGCCTGAGGTGATCTCTACAGCACCAAATCCTATTCCAAAATGGGTGGTTCCAATCCGGAGGATTACATCATTTCGAGATCCAATAGACACCTCCAATCAAAGAACTCATCAAGTATGCAAGTAACATCAAAAGCCTCGACCAGCAGCAACCATGTCATGCATTTCCAAAGTATGCATCAATATAGGGCCACCTTACATGGCCATGCATAGACACAATTGGGAAATCCCAGGCACATGAGACACAATTTTCACATGCAAAATATGTTATTGATACTAACCTCTTCCTTCTTGTTTGATGCCATCGTGTGCAAAAAAAAAAAAAAAAAAAGGGGGCAACCAAGAGAACTACGCTTGAAAATGCTCATCAGCGAACTTTCAGCAAGGACATCCATCAACAAAAAGGACAAGCCGATGATCAAACACCATGATGGAACTACAACACGATGAGATGAAGATCAACAGACCCTTCACAATGGTAAGACGTGTATGCTTCAACAACACTATAACCATGATTGATTAGGAAACCTCTTCGTCAGCTTACCCTTGAGCACTTAGCTCAAGACCCAATCTCTTGCACCATACTTCTTGCCATGCATTTTCTAAGTACGCATACGTAGGGCCACATTACAAGGCCATGCACAAGGCACATATTTTGTTCAACCCACACACTAAAGCACTTATCCATCATCCATTATGGGTTACAAGTACGTGGCATGAAAACTATGAAAGCCATCTTTGGAAGAATCAACGGACATCACGGTGACCACTACAAGAACAAGCGAGCCATCCACCACTGAGAGTTGCTCATAATCAACATTGAACACTCCTTTGGGCAACTAGTAGTTTTGGAAAACTCACAAATGCACCATCCAGATGGAATACAAGGCAGAAGTACGTACAAAGGGACTACAAAATGCAAGAGATAACAGTGGCAAAGTGAAGAACCAGACAAACGACCAGGATACATTGGGAAGAGGGATCGCCCCTGTTGGACGCAAAGGACGCTATCTCTCAACGTACTACATGGAATGACCACTACAACAAGGGTCTGTCAGGGACGACAGACTCAAGAGGGGGGGGAGTGTTGAAGCTCAAGGTCAAGGACAAAGCATGGAAGCGCATCAAGGAAGTGGACACACAAGAAGAAGGAGCTAGTAGGGAGCTCCAAGAAGCACCTGTCATATTTTCAGATGAAATCCCTATAAAAATAGTGATTATTATCACTAAAAACCATTGTAAATACCATTTTCCATTTTTGTAACTCCATTTTGTTCAAGCCGAGGAGTCCCCGAGCTTGAGGAGTATTAGAACTACCATCCTACCAATTTTCATAATTTTTAGACTCCGTTTGAGCCCCCAAATAAGCCCTGGAACCTATTTTTTAACTAGGCCGGACACTAGGTCTGGACAGGGCCAAAACCACTCAAAAACTATAAAAAGGGCTGGAGAGCTCATTTTTGAGGGTAGCTTGTTGTAGATTTCAGCTTTGTAAGAGAGCTCTTGGATAATCGAAGATCTTCCATTGTTCCACTCCTTGCTCTTACTTTGTGCGCGTGTGTGTGTATGTGTGTGCATGCTTGTGTGCTTTCACTCACGCACTTGTGCCATCACTTGCTCACGGTCTTCATACCGGTCCTCACGTCTCCACGGATTGACATTTATGAGGTGTATCTCCTCATGTTGGTACTCACCATTGTGCTAGAGTGACATGAGCCTAGAAAGGTGGTCAGCTCTCAAATGAGTCCTACCTTTCCTTACCACTACCTCAAAGTCATATTCCATTAGTAAGAGAAACCATGCCTAGTCCTTCTCGTTCGGTGGTGGTATAGTTTCGCTCAGCTGCGTTCAACTGTCTACTCGCATAGGCAATTGGAAGATCCATATTACCTTCACCAGTAGGTTGTGCAAGCACACATCCAATAGCATAATTGGATGCATCAACATGAACATGGAAAGGCTTATTCCAATCTGGAGTGGTCAAGATTGGTGCTGAACATAATCGCCGTTTAAGCTCATTGAAGGAATTTTCACACTCATCAGTCCACTCAAAGTTAGTCAAAAGTCCATACAGAGGCTTTGCTATGATGGCATACATGTGTATAAACCGTCGGTAATAACCGCAATGCCCCATGAAAGCTTGTACTTCCTTGACATTCTTTGGCCTAGGTAACTCGGCTATGGCTCTCACTTTCTCTTCATCAGTGGATATGCCATTCTTTGACACTATGTGTCCTAGAATCTTGCCTTGCCTGACCATTAAAACGCACTTTTCTGCGTTCAGGCAGACTTGATATTCTCTACATTTGTCAAAGATTTGTCTGAGTTCGGGAATATGGGTTTGTCTAATGTTGGAATGAGCACAAAGATCATCAACATAGACTTCTAAGTTCTTCCTCAGGAACTCTTTAAATACATGGCACAACAACCTCTGGAAGGTAGCTGGTGCATTGGTAAGCCCAAATGGCATTACTCTAAAGGCAAATATGCCCCATTCAGTGGCAAATGCCGTCTTATGCTGATCTTCTGGAGCTATGGCTACTTGATTGTAGCCCGAAAATCCATCGAGGAAGCTGTACACTTCCTTGCCTGCTACTCTTTCTAAGAGATGCTCTGTGATAGGAAGCGGATAGTTATCTCGAATTGTGGCTGCATTAACCTTCTTCAAGTTAATGCATACACGCAGCTTTCCATTTTTCTTGGGCACCACTACGATGGGGGATACCCACTCAGTGTGCTCAATTTCATAGATGAATCAAGCTTCAACCAGTCTATCTATCGCCTCTTTGATCTTGGCAGCATAATTATCATTATATGTATATGGCTTTTGCTTAGAGGGTTTGGCATCTGAGGTCATGGGGATAGTGTGTGAGCATATGTCAGGGTCCACTCCTTTCAAATCCTTGTAACTCCAAGCGAATACATCTCTGTATTCTCTTAGCAAGGCTATTAGCTCTTGTTCTTCCTCTTCTGTCAGGTCATGGCCTATGTACGTGCATCTCTCCTCTCCTTCTTCCAGAGCTACCACAATTTTCTTGGTGGTTTCTTTGTTATCATAGGCCTCCCCTGATTGCGCCTCTCGTTTAGGCATTCTGATCATGACTCTCCTATCATCTATCTCATACTTCTTAAAATTTTCTGGGACCTCAAACAAAGATTCTTCCTCTTCTGGTGTGACTTCTTTCTTCTTCCTTTTCTTTCCTTCTTCCTTAGGGGTTACATGTGTGGCTAGCCTTATATTACTTGTAAGCTCTCCGTGCCTCTGGGGTTGAAATTCTACTTCATAGAAGTATTCTTCATCTGATGCAAAAGGTGGGTCCATAATGATTGACTCTAGATCGGAGTCACTCACATCCTCAATTGCATCAGGGCTAGGTTTGCATTCTTCTAACACTGCCTCTCCCATGATTGGCTCGATGGAGAAAACTGAAATGTCATAGCCATCCTCATCACAGTGGGGTGTCCATTGTTCTTCATTGATGGCTACATCCATTGTTGCTAAGATTTCTGCCCAGCCATGGGGTTCAAATTCTTCATCAAGAAATACTATAGGTGCATAGGCTGGGTCTTGAATGGGTCTATGTGTTTCGTTCGCACCTATTTCTCTGGCCTTTTCTCTTTTCTCCTCTTCTACTGCTACTTTGCACATCCATAAGTGGGTGTCTTCATGTATCCATGAGGATCTTGATCCTATGGAATGCACAGATTCCGTATCATCTTTGGCTCTATGGATGGGATTCCATTGGATAGGAGGGACATCTCTATGAGAGTAATCTTTGAGATTCACCTTGGTCATCACACCCAAGTGTTGCAGGTACAAGGAGTTGGTTCCCCAATCCTGTACCACTTGCAACTGTCGCATAAAGGGTCTTCCCAAGATCATCTCATAGGCATGATTCTTGCTAAAATCACAGATAGCAAATGTGTGCTCGAACTCAACACCACAGGTGGTGAGGGTTATTCCTTCTAACAACCCTAGGGGTCTCTCTATGTGACCATCGGCCATTTGCAATTTCATCCTTGTGGGCCTGAGTGCTGGCTTGCCCCAACGCTTCCATAGGGAAGTGGTAGCAATTGCAACACCTGCACCTGAGTCTAGAATGGCCTTGGTGGTGTATCCTTGATGGGTGATAGGAAGATATGTGTTTCCCTCTTTGCCCTCACTCATGTCTCCTATCTTGTCCAAGGGTATTTCTGGCACTGTTCTCTGGGATCCTACCTGGGAACGAGGTTTTGCTATCTCTGGTTCTTGTTTGGCTACATGTTTCCATAGCTCTGGGCTTACTTTGAGTAGCTCTTCTAAGGTGAGGTTGCACTGTACTTTAGTGTTTTTCACTACCTCTGTGTTCCTAGGTATGATCGAGTCTTCGTTTCTTACCATGACCGTGGGTGCTCTCATACAAGTAGACTTAGCTTCCCATGGGCCTGTGAAGTGGGGTAATTCTTGTAAAGAATTAGACTCAAAGTCTAGTCTTTCCTGAGAGTGGGTGCTCTCCTACTCCTCATAAATGGATGGGATGTCTTGTGGGAATTGGTCATGTGCATCATCCACAAGTTCAATGGGAGGAGGGACTTCACTTTCTTTAGCCCATTTGTCTTCTTGAATCTCTCGTCGGAATTCTGGTGTGAATCGATTCATAGAAGATGATGTGTCTGGCTCCGTAGAGTTAGGCACATAGGCTTCCTGGGCAGGAAGACTTGCTCCTTCACTTGCCTTGTCCTTATGTTGAGAGGCGGGTTCCTTTCCTGATTGTGCAATCAGCTTGTCTATTCTTTCTAGCAGTCCATCAAAGTGTAACTGTGTCTTCGCTGAACTAGAGATGTTAAATAGGTGACTGGCTTCAAACATGGTCTGAGCCAATTCCACCATCTTAGCACAAATTTTGGTTCGTTCTAGCTCTAGTTCTGCTCTAGGGTAACACTTTTCATGATCAGTTACGTTTGGCCCTTCTTGGATTCTGGCTTGATAGGCTTTAAGCATCATATTAAGGTCCTCGGGAGTGGGATCTGCTAGGACTGATCCTACTCTTGGGGGTGGTGGAATTGTGTGAGGTGGGTTGGAAGGTGGCGGGTCGGATGGAGATGGGAATGGTGGTGGTGTGGTAGTGTGAGAGGGAGTTTGAGATGTGAGTTCAGTTATCCTGGCCTTTGTTTCTCTGAGGCTTTCCTCGAGTTCACTCATCTTTTTTGCCCATTGTCTTTTCATTCTTTCACGACTATCTCTCCAAGCTCTAGTCCTTTTCTTTGTCATGCTCTCTGTTTCACTAACATCTGGGCTCTTTTCTTGGCCTACCCCTTGGTTTTGCTGCAATGCTTGAGCTCTAGTGACTACCTGTACGGGTGCAGTGGAAGTGACACTTCCTGTGGAATCTACCACTAACCCAATAACGTTAATAGGAGTGATTTTTGGCATATTATTAGGATTCATAGGGCAGTGTCGTAAGAGATGCTCCTTTCCACACTCTTGGCAAAAGCCCTGGATCGTCACTGATTGGGTTTGGGTAGGTGCAGGCATGGGGCAATCACGAATGAGGTGATCTCCCTGACATCTGTAGCATGGTCCTCTAGGGAATGGGGGTCTTACTTGTCTAGGTTGAGGTCTAGGGTTGGGGTTTGCATACATGACGTTTGTGTAATCTGACTCCCAACTAGGTTCATTTGGCTCTTCACTATGGTAGGACTCACCATGTTCAGGAGACTGCATGTAGTAGGCCTGGAGGCTATCAACATGTGTAGAATCGAAACTATGGTCACTGGGGTCACTTTCTGATAGTAATGGGGTTACTGGCACTATGGTCCTATTCAGGTTTTCTTCTGCAGCTGCATACTTTACAGGGATCACGTTGGATGGAGCTGGAGGTTGTTGGGCTAACACAGGCTGAGGCCTTTGCTGGGCTTGATATTGTGGTTGGTAGGTTTGTTGGGGCCTAGCATACTGCTGTGGTGGATATTGGTTCTGATATCTTCCCTGTTGATATGGCTGAGGGTACGTTTGCCTAACTGCTTGCTTATTGTATGGGTAGCCTTGTGCTGTGTGATTTGTGTATCTCCGTTCTATGGTACAGTATTGGCTACTCGGATTTACTTGGGGTTGAGCCGTAATGGGACACACGTTCGCCATATGGTCACCACCGCAAGTATAGCACCTCTTTACTGGGGCAAACCTTGGGATTTGTTTGCTAGAGACACCTACTTTTTGTGCCGAGTTCCTCAATTGATGTGGATTGCGTGGAAGAGAGGCTAGAGGCACTATCTGAATCTTTGTATATTTTGGAAAGCTCTAACTCCTCCCCTAGGTTATCCTTGATGTCAATGCACATGCGTACACACTCTTCTAAGTCCTAGGGTCCTTCAGATACACATATGACCTCAATTTGGTACTTAGCAATCCATCCAAGAATAAAGCCACTTGCTTAGCTGGTGTGGGTAGCTCCAAAACAGGGCATCTTTCAAGGTATTGCCTAAATCTTCTTCCTGCAAGTCTCACAGTCTCTTGAGGGCTTTGCTTGAAGCTGTGAATCAATGAGGAGGTGTTATGTCTTATGCCACTTTTAGAGAATTTGATAATGAATGCCTCTAGAAGTTGGTCTATACTCCTGAACTGCCTTTCGTTTAGTGGCTGAAACCATGTCAGGGCAGTGTTCCTAAGGGTTAGACCAAAGGCATTGTACTGCATGAATAGATCCTCCACTTGTTCAGCTCTCAAGACTTGCCTGAACTCAGCCACATGATCGTAGGGATCTCCAGTGCCATCGAAGTAGTTCTTCATGGACTTGACTAGCTGAGTCGGTCTCAAAGTCCTCGTGTGCTCTCTAGGTCGTGGTAGAGGGAACTCATCCGCATGTCTTTGATTCCTGGGAGCTCTAAGTACCTCAGGTTCTACTCTATTTGTTTCCGTCCTCGTTCTTTCTCTGCCCCCTGGGCTGGCAAAGCTTACCTCAGGTCTATCTCTATGTCTGTCTCTTTGAGCTCCATGAGCATGGGACGTTCCAGCTCCCGGGTGACCATAGGACACGTTCGATCTTGGTTGGGGGAAAAATGAATTCACCTTTCCAAGTGTAAGCATGCCTATCATTTTCTGTCACCACAACGATCCTCTCTGAAGCATGATCTAGGTAGGTCACTCTGCCTGGGCTATCAGGATCTTTGAACACGTAGATCATGATTGTTCCTATGTCATTTGGCCGATCAGATTTATACCTCCAAAAGGCTTCGTCAGTCTCTCGGTTTAGAAGCAGATCTATACTCTTGTTGTCTTGGGGAACCCACTCGGGATTGAGGATTCTAGTAAGAACAGATTTCCCTCGAGGGGTCCTAGGTTCTTCGCCCATGTTTCCTTGCTCCAGGTCACCTAAATCCGCTTCTGAGATCACATTCCCAAATTCGTCTGTCCTATCTGGGTAACTGGTGACTACGTATATGGTTCCTTCTTTGTCCAAGTATGCTCCGTTTTCAAACTTGACAGCTGGGTGCTCTAGTCCTATGGATTGGTCAGGGTTTTTAATCTAGACCACGGATCTTCCTAGACCATCCTCATAGATGCTAGCGCCTAATCGGTTGGTCCTAAGGTATTCCAGCTGCGTCTTGTACGGGCCTTCTACCCTGTGCAAGTATGGCACTCCTGAACTTCGCGTAGGTCGGTCCATGCCTTGAGACATCTCTGATTCACTGGTCTCAGAGCTAGGGTAGTATGAGTGGTGGCTTAACTGCTGGGCCCAAGACCTAGCAGTGTGGTTGACACTAGCCTCTGAAGACCTAAGACTTTGTCTATCTCTCACTAGATGTTGCCCTCATCTAAGGTTCATAAGCCTAATTGAATAGCCCAAATTTGCCCAAGTACAACCTCGTTGCTGAGCTCTTTTGTATCAGTTACTTGATTCTTTTTAGTGGTTACCGTGTTTATGATCTTGTCAGAAATCACGTAGTTAGGAATATTTGAGTTAATTTTCGCACTGTAAGTTGATCGTTCCACGTTAGATTCTTTCCTTTAAGGTTATTGCATCACGAAGAGATTATGTTTAATCTTGAACTTGAGTGCATAGGTAGTCTTCAACTTGATTGATGCCTATCATTGCCCTGACTTACTCCTAGCACTATTCGTTCTTAGCCTAAGCTAGGAATTGATAGAGGGTGTTGAGGATTTTCCAACCTTGAGTTTCTTTCTTTGTGTTGTTGCCCTGGTGTGCCTAGGACGCGTGTTCCCAAGCTTGCACTTAGTCTTGCTTAGAATGCCCTCAAGTGCTCTTGCTAGACCTGTAAAAGTCCCATGGTTAGCTCAAGACTTAGATTCAAATGACACAATAGACCACTTTCATGCATGTAACTCACAGACCAAATTATCCTTTGCTTTTATGGAAAACAATCCCAAGGATCCCTCAATTTTCCTACCTCGGGGTATGGTCAACTTCAAAAAACCCTATCTAATAATCTTGATCTTAATTTTCACATAACCAGTGGAAGTTTTGGTTGTACTCTTCACGAGCTTTCCAACAAAACAAGAATCACAGCAAACGGATTTCGTATGAGAAAGGTATGTCAGTTCAGGCTTCAAGGATTAAAACAGGGTTCAAACAGGCTAACAGGTCAACAGGGTTTCCTCAAATTGCTTGTTTATAGTCTCCCTATATGTCCTATAGCCCAATAGTTACGCCCAAAATTAGCCAAATTCCTCAATTTAATAAGCCCTAAAAAATAGCCGAAAATGGGTGTCAATCGCGATGGACTGGTGTCAATCGCGATGGACTGGTGTCAATCGCGATGGACTGGTGTCAATCGCGATGGACTGGTGTCAATCGCGATGGACTGAAATTTTCGGTGTTTTCCGTGAATTTGTGTCAATCGGGGCTCTATATGTCGCGATGGACAAGAATCTCGGCGAAAGGGGGTGTCAATCGCGATTTTTTTGTCGGTCGCGATGGACAGGGGTGTCCGTCGCGATGGACACGTGTCCGTCGGGGTCTGTCAATCGCGATGGACTGGCTGTCCGTCGCGATG